>JARUHQ010000011.1:12089381-12689381 GCA_029955515.1 Chrysomela aeneicollis | reverse complement strand
TCTGCGAGGAAGAGGATGAAACCTCTATCCACATTCTCTCAGAATGCATCTCCTTGCAAAATCCGAGGTTACGATATCTCGGAGAACATCAAATAGAAGAGGGATATCTACCTAACTTGAAGCCATCCGATATCCTGAACTTTCTGAAAGCCATAGGACTGGAGGGACTGCTTTAGTCGTTGAGACATCCTGAACGGCTAAGCAGCAGAAGGGGGCACAATAGATCTATATAGGTCGCAGTGTACAAGACCCCTATACCAAACATAACATACCTATTGGACACATTGAATAAAAGATGACATTTGAAATAAATTTAATATTCGTTACATTCGTGATGGTTCGGAACCAGATTCAAATATCAATGAAATTGTTTGTGGGATTGAAGAAAATTTAGTTATTCACATCGAGAAAGTTTTGTTTTTTAACCTAAAATGTGAGAATCGAAACTACGTGAATATGAGGCCGCTCAAGTTACATCTAAAAAATATAACATTTTCGCACTTTGGCTTCTTTCTGTCTGCGTAACATATGTTAAATATAAAAATCTACATGAGAGCTTTGCACTCTTTTTTATTTTTCAATAGTCACGAGCTTTTGTATATTATATAACCAACACTATAGTGATCAACTCTAGCCATATTTTTCCTTATAAAACTCCAGAAAGTTTTCGAGAGCCAATTACTTTTATCATGTCTATGGTAGACAACGAGTATGGATATACTAATTATCTATAAGTTTTATAGTTCATTTGCCATTCTGATACAACACAGTTTATAGAATTCTAGTCATTGTTGTCACCGTGAATGTGATATGTACCACAAAAGGAAACATTTCGAAGTCATGGATTTCAAATTCAACAAATGGGTGATAACACTGTAAGTACTACTACTAATAAGAAATAGCTACTTTATAGATATCAAAACTTTGTTTATGATGGAATCAATCTAAACGTGAAGTAATAATGTATAAATGATATACTTCTTGTCACATTCATACGGCGAATTCCATCTATCAAAAAGTTCTAATTCGTCAATAGAAAACTTCATAAATACATGGAAATCATTATTCATTTCAACAAAAAATTCTAGTTTTCTTTTCTTCAATTTAGTAATTGTTGATAGTGAGAACAATAATAATAATATACAGGGTGTCCCAATAAGGTCGGCGAGGTACGATATTATGGAAAACATAATCCTTAGGGCTCCTAGAAAAAAATTTTGAGGACTAAATCGGCCAAGAGAAATTGATAGAAAATATTTTCAAGTTCCTAAAATGACCGCTAGAGGGCACAACTACTATGACATAAATGAAAATTCGATTTTACTCGGAAAATCACCATATCAAGGTACTGTATCAATGACGGAAATTAAGAGTTCAGCAACATTTGCTTCAGTTTGTTCTTTTACTTTTTTTTATATCTCGAAAAATAATGGTGGATGAAGCTGTTGAAAAAATATTTTTTTAAATCGCTGTATCTCCTGAACCCTTGCTCCAAATTCGATCAACTTGGGCTCGTTTGAAAGATAATTTCACAATCATTCGAAGGCTCCATTCGATGTTGATCTCCAGTTCACACCACGTCTACTAGAGGGCGTTGTTCACCCAAGGTTCAGTTTTTTCTGATTTTCTCAAAAAATTCAAATGGAATGCTACAAATTTATAACATTTTTTTCGAAGAGAATAATATTAGCTACAGTTTGGTGAAAACCCCGATTCGATATCTTCATTCGTTTTTCAGTTATTCGCAAGTAATTAATTTGACCTGAAAAAATCAAGTTTATTATTGAAAAAAAAATCTACGATTTCCGTTATCTTCAGTTAGTCTCTGCATTGCATGCAAACTATGAGGTAATTCAGTCCTATTTGCCTGTGCTAGTGATTAAAACGGTTATTATTCAAATGTTCACCATTTTGTTGCATTTTGTGCGTTGATCTAATATTCCGTACTATACGCAAAATAACTATTCCTCTATTTTCATCGTGATATCTATGGGAATCGTTCTTCAATCATGCTAGTTGCTTTGAAAATAATGGAATGCATTTTGAACAATTTTAGGGACATTTTTTTGTATCACGTTGTCGATAAAGATGTGTGATAGAAATGGCTTCAGATGGTGAAGGGTATTTGATAATAATTTTTTTTCAGCACAATAAATTATTAATTATTCGCATCCTCAGCTGCTTTACTGATTTCTGGTGGAGTGCAATTCACACTTTCTTCGTCACTGGAATGTATTTCGAAATAAAATGACTATATTGTCTGATTGACAGCAAAAATATGGCTACTATAGCCTATTTATTCACCCACCAGTCTGGAACATGAGCAAA
This sequence comes from Chrysomela aeneicollis, assembly GCA_029955515.1. NCBI lineage: Eukaryota > Metazoa > Arthropoda > Insecta > Coleoptera > Chrysomelidae > Chrysomela > Chrysomela aeneicollis. The sequence goes on along the minus strand of JARUHQ010000011.1, from coordinate 12,687,053 downwards.
TTTTAAACCCTTAATAACTCTCTTATTATAAGAGATAGAGAAAAAGTAAAAACACACTCATGTAATGCTTTTTCGAGAGGAACAAATTATTTTAAAGGAGTTTAAAAGGTATTTAAGAACCGCTTTATTCCTATCATGCTGGATGAGAGGTGAAGAGGTTTTTATAATAAAATATATACTAGTCGTGCATAAAATGTGTTGATAGCCCTGCTATCGCTCAGGATGGCTCAGGCTATTACTTACAAGCTGCGGTCCATAAAAGCCTATTTTATGCCCTTGATACATAAATAACTATTATAGTGGAATATATGGATGAAATATATCTTTCCGATTAATAATTATTCGATGATATTTCGATTTGACAGTTGAGAAAAGTGAAGTATTTGATTGTAGTAAGTAAAACTGTATTAACTTCGATATTATTTTAAGAATCAGTTTCAATCTCAGATAGTCAGATCGATAGCATAGATTCGATAGTATCTGAATGAAAACGTTTTTAGTTCACTACCAACTTCGTTTAGCTACTAAAATCTTTGAGCAGGTGTAGGTTACCTACATACTAACATTTGTACCTACCTACATTCCAAAAAAACTTTAAGGTGAAGAAGAATGAAGAAGAATCTCACGACGAAGTTTCCGTCTTCAAGATTTTAGAATGCAAAATGTTTTAGAGTCAACGCCCATAAACCTTTGTTTCGATTGTTTCTAAAGGTGAACCAGTAAACCAGTCTACATGATATTAAACTCCTTGATTCTGTTGTCATATCGGCCACTGACCATCCACATTTCACATTGTTTACATCAGCATAGGTATAAATAGATTTGAAAAATTTGTTCGAAGTTGAATAAGTAGGTAGTGTTGTCAAAGCACGAGTCTGTGTAGTGTGTAGATGCTAAATTGATATTTTGTGGATCCAAATTCTAAATGTTTGACCATCGAATCAACAAAAATATCAAGAATAATGGTGAGTAGGATATAATTTCTAAGAACACATTCATATAAGCAGTGCCTATTTTATTTATAAAATTTTTCTCATGTCAGAACAGGGCATAGACTTTTGGCTATCTCGGAGAGACCTTGGTCCTTGACTAAGTTCATAGGCGCCGATTACACGAGAGAAGAGGGGCCCATCTTATGATGACGCGATATATAGTACTCTCTATTGACTAAAATTCTGAAAAATACGCAATTCCAAACTGTCCATATCAACATCATAAATTAAGTCCGGAAGCAGAAAAAATAATCGGTTTTCATAAATTTGTTTCGTCAATCAAGAGCGAACACACATTGAAATACTGCTGTATAGAAAAAAAGTACAATCGAGATAAGTACTTATTGTACATAAATAGTACATAATTTTAGTAGGTATGCCTATCTCATTCAATTTTGAATTCCGATTTCTGAAGACACATCCTACAACATTATTAATACGACTTTATCACTGAATTCAACCCTCTTTGAATGGCATCTATACACTTTACTATTTAAATTAAACGCATCGATAAGTGCATTTATTTCGCTGAAACTGCAGAACATTTGCTTTGCGAATGCCCAGCGCTCTTCTGCAAGAGGCTCAAGTTTCTGGAAGGGGCCTTTTTAGAGCCCTCCGATGTCAGGAACCTAGCTCCCAGGAAACTGATAAACTTTGCACGAAGTCTCGGAATCCCGGGCTTCGAATAGATTAAGGGTTATGCACAAAAGATCTTATAGGTCGAGGTGCTTGAGAGGCTGCACAGCCTTAACGAACCCCCCCCCTACAATCTACAAGTGCATTTATGAAAAAAAAATACATATTTATATATGGTGATATTGAACAACTGAATTTCAGAAAACGCCCCATGAGCTTCTCATATTCGACATTAAATGAAAAAATAGTTCATTGAATAAGCGACAATCAGAGGCAAATTGGGTCAAATTATCGATGCTTTTTTTTAAATCGGTTGCATACCAGGCTAAACTTTTAGCCAGATTTACTCACAATAAGAGGATATTCCCAGCAAACACAGTTACATCACAGAGATATCGCAGCGATGTAACAATGTGACCTGCGATATCGCATTCTATGTCGCACAGACGTCGCTGCGATATTGCAGGGATATTATTTTGTCACACTCAAGTTTCCTCCATGCGATGTCGCTGCGATATATTATTATGATGGAATAGCGATGTGTTTTTGCGATGAAACTGCGATGTGTTTTTGGGATGAAACTGCGATGTGTTTTTGGGATGAAACTGCGATGTGATTCGATTTTGTCAGCAGGGATGTGTGAATTTATGACATCGCAGGAATGTAAATATATGATATCACAGAGATGTGAATATATGACATCACAGCGATGTACATATGTAATGCAGAGGTAAGGTGATATCTAGGGAAAAATATCAGTGCATGAAAAAAAATCAACATATATTATAAACATTTATTTCCAACAATGAACAATTACCAACACAAAAACAAAATTATTTTTCCATTCTAATAAATAAAAGGAAATTCTCTTTAGCACAAAATATAGGTTATTATTATTTCTGGACATTCTTTGTTTTGAATGAATATTGTTTTCTTCGGAGAAGGCTGATGGAATGGAAATATTATCTTTAGTTGAATTTCTCGCATCAATATTCAATCTGCAGAAACTTCCTCATAAACACATTCTGAGAAAGTTTCCATCAGCATCAGCTCCCATACGTCTTCCGAGGCGATGAATCCGTAAATGATCATCTCTATCCACCTTGGGCGACATCATCATCTGCTGAATCAAATACAATAAATTGATAGTTTGGACTACCATAATCTATCATGTTCCAAAACCATTAGATGTCGTCTTTTGAGTATGATGAACGGCTTTGGCATGCTTTCAAGTGTAAACTTATTCTCACCATTACTTAAACAAAACCTATACTCACGTTTCGTGTACCCCCACAGAGCTGTTATAACTTTTTGATTGTACAAGAACTTGAAGAACTAGCACAAAGACCACAACTTAAGTGAACTCTGGTGATTCAATCAATGTTTGTTCAACTGATTGGATTGGAACACTGGACTCTGGAGTGGTTGAGAAAGTTGTAACTGGTGATGATGAATCATCATTGTCAACTGTCTAGTGCAGGTGTCCACAGACCACGGAAAGTATATTTGAGCGCGGGAAATTCAAATAGTGGCTATTAATGTGGAGATTATTATGCGATTTATAATATTAGTGGAGGACATTGCTTGGTAACGAGATGGTAGTGAGTCAACCGCAATGTCCGAGATGGTGTTAACTCGCTGATAATCGAGTTGCATTCAAAGCTTTATCGTATCATTGACAACGGCGATGCGAAAATAAATATAAAATAAATAAATATTATATATTTGGTATCTAATGTATTATGCTTGAATTTTACGTATTATGCTTTCGTAACCGACGTAAATTATGGTAACTATAATGTATTATCAGTAACTGAGGTTTTAGTACGTTTATGATGTTGATAATTATCAATGGAGATTTCATATAATAATGTCTAATTCTCAATGATACGATAAATTATAATAAATTGTACCAAAAGACGGAACATTTGATTTTTGTGTAATACAAATACAATACAATAAACAACTGCACAATTTGTGCTATATATATATCGCAGGTTTGTTTGCTTTTGTACATCGCAGCGATGCGACGTTTGTGATATATCGCAGTTTGATCTCATCGCGACTTCTCAGAGATGTCAAGCTGCAGATGTGTTTGCTTTCTTACATCGCAGCGATGCAACGTTTGCGATATCGCAGTTTGATTTCATCTAGAAATCTCCGAGATATCATGTTGCGGATGTGTTTGCTTTTGTACATCGCAGCGATGCAACATTCGTGATATCACTGTGTGATCTCATCGCGACATCTCAGAGATGTTAGGCCGCAGATGTGCTCACTTTTTACATCGCAGCGATGCAACGTTTGTGATATCGCAGTTTGATCTCTTTGCGACATCTCAGAGATGTTATGTCGCAAATATGCTTACTTTTTAACATCGCATCGATCGTGATATCGCAATGTTACCTAATTGCGACATCTCAGAGATGTCATGTCGCAGATGTGTTGGCTGGGTTCCAATTAAATTCGTACATACTTCGGTATATTTTTGTTATCAATAATTTATCAAAATAAATGATTTTTCGAGGAAGAGAAAACTCACAGTGCCAAAAACCAAATATTTTGGTACTTGATGAATAATTTCTGTGATTGGTTGCCCCCCAGATCCAGACCTGAGTGTTTCACTCTGGCGTGCCGTCGGTGGGGTTTTAGGGGTTCAACTTCCCCCCAGAAATCCATCAATACGTCTAATATTGTTAAAATTTGTGAGTTCAAGTCGTAATAAATAATATTCTCTAGCTAGGTTACCACCAAACCCTCCCAGGAAAAATTTTCCGGCATGCCACTGTTGTTGCCAATATGGCGCAAAAGTCATTGCGCTATATTTCGTGCATTTTTGAGCCTTACGCTGAAGCCCAAATGCATAATATGAAACCATATCATTCTCATCTCAGGCAGAACCACAAAATATGAAAAGAAGAAATAACCGTATTCTCATATGCTTGCGACTTTGCTTTAAAGTGAAATTTAATATTTGACCATCGCAACACTCTGCCACTGATATGAACCAAGTTCCTATGCATTCTTTTCACAATCACATCGAACAACATGGAAAAGAATCTAGTCTTCCGAGTGCACGGAAGACTACTGAGGGTAGGTGGTCTGTGCTACTGAGTCAACTGAGTTTTCATCGAATAACCTGTCAGAAGTGTCAGATAATGCGCAAGCGTAAATATATACACACTAGGGGTATTCCGGTCCAAGGATGGTAAACAGAGAAGGATGGTTCATTCAAGCGATTTTTTCGGCCAAAAGGCGTGGCTTCCGAAGGCGCGCGATGACGTAGTCAACGGCCCTGAATTCAAAATTATTAATGCTGAATATCACTAAATGGGCATTAAAAGTAATTTTACTGTGATGTACCTTTTTATAATCGATACATATTGATTATTGATGGTTATTGGTATCATATGGCTTCAAATATTAGTAATTTTTGTGAACAAAAACTCCTTGATTCACAAAAATTCCTGAATGTCCACCAAGAAAATAATACATGAGATGATTTAACGTTTACATAACAAGGAATATACCTATTCCATAAATAGGTAAGTACCTAATACCTACCTTGAAAACAGTTTCATATTAAAAAAGGGAAATTTCAATGAAGAATTCATAGGTAGGTACTGAATTTAATGCAATGTGATGCATGCAATGTATGTGTGCATATATATTATTCAATGCACAGGTTATTGAAAGTTCATATTTTGAATTGAAATTGATATATTGAGATTATCAAGTTTATAACAATTATCAGTAAATGGTGAAAATAAAATATATTCTTTAATTTAATTTATATGTACCTACATTATACATAATATATAAATATATTGACATCAGTTTCGATTTTCTCATTAGCTGACTATTTTCTTCATTTATATATACATTGGACTCTACTATAGATGCAATCCACTATCCAGAATCCAGGTTATTGTTTCTCTTATTTGCAGGTTTTTATATCCTCATTATAGCTCGAAGTATATACAAAATTCCTGAATCTGCAGATTACATACTTCTTTTTCATAATACATTTTCATCTACCCATTTTGTAGATCTCTTTCTTAAATTTGGTTGGACAAATCACAGCTGATGTATGACTTGTATCAGGATTCACAACATCTGCATGTTCACAACTTATCCACCTTTTCCAAAAAGTATCCCAATCAATAAAATCAGTGCCTTTTGGAAATGTGTGGTAAATAATACTGGAATCCTCTTGGTTTTGTCCAAAAATAGGAAATCTGCTACCTGGCATACTGGTTATATTAGATGGAAATGATTTCATAAACACTACACACACTACTACAAACACACTTCAATGGAGATGATGTAATAATTTATTAATATTTATCGACACCACTTAATCTTCTAACAGAGTAATTTGTCTATACCTACAATTATTGAAGAACTCTATTAAAAAAAAAACAATTCGTACAGCCACAATCCACAATTGTGCCACAATATGAATATCGAATCGAAACATGATTACATAAACGTAAACAAAGATTGAGGGCCGTCAGTGACGTCACGAACGCTGTTCGATGTGCCAACATTGCGTCTTATGGCAATGAACCAATGAACCATCCTTTTTTTTCTCTAGTTTATTTACCATCCTTGTTCCCGGTCCTCGTATAATAATATGCTTCGTATTATCGTATTTTCGTATCATCGTATTCAGCTTCAGCAAACTTATCTGATTGGTCGACTAAGATACGCGGTACTTCGTAACTTTAACATTACCATTTTCTGGTGTAAGATTACAAAATTGCCGTTCTTACGAAACTGTTCGTATAAAATTTTGTCCTGTGATCGGTTTGAAGCAGTTTTAAGTTGATTTTATGGTGGTGAGGTTAGGTTTATTCAAGGTGGATATAGGATGGTGAAACAGCTTCCTATTAACAAGCACTAGAATAAACTGTAGACCTTTGCCTACTTGATTTCATACCGTAGTAATATTTCCTGAAGTTATCAGAGATGGCGACATACCTTGTGTCGGTAAAACAGAAACTCTGCATCTGTCATCTTTTTATCAGTTTCATCTATTCTAGATGAAAAATGACTGAGAAGAGTCGAAATATCCATATTCATTCCAGATTTATAGAAAATATATTGTTAAATGCCGATTCGAGTCACGTCTGTCAGATGCGAACCACAGAAATACGTAAGCAACAGAAATCTTCTTCGATAATCGATCCTACCGCCATCTTCATTCAAGTAGCTGAAATATTACTACCTTCTCAAACGGTCTACAAGTTTTTCGCAGAAACAATTGAAGAGCTGTTTCACCATCCTATATCCACCTTGGGTTTATTGTTATTTAGTTATGTGATAAAAAAAAACAGTGTATTTTTATCGTTTGAGCTCATCAAATTTAGTAAATTGACAGTTGGTCTATGTGGGTCGTTCCCGCGCTTGATGTTTTGTAACTATATACGTAGGCCATTTTCGTAAATTTACGAAGTGAAATACGAGGGCTCCGGAATACCCTTTTTGTGGCGTAAAGTGACATTGGAGCTTCGAGTCATTTGTCATTTGACATATCGAATCGAATATTGCGCTTTGCCCTAATTTGCTAACTAATAACTATCTCTTCAACACTGGCAATGTACCTACTAGCAGCCATGTATTTCAAATCCATTTTCATCCTCTTCTAAAATATCATGAAGCGATTGGTCTATTATCGGTTTTGTCATTATCTAAGTCACTATCTACATTCCATACGAAAAATCAATACTCACGAAGTAGACTGCGAGAGGCGTAGCGTGTGGGATGGTAGAGAGGTCACTATTTGGGAATTTGTTCGTTGTAATTCATTTACAGAAATAAAATTTACAATAAAGGTTGTTAGATATATTTATATTTTTCCCATGAACAACATCAACACCAATAAAAAAGACACATTCACTGACCAATCCCAAGTTTACAGAATATATTACATTATGTAAACTTTGCCAATACTTTACAGCCACTGACGAGTAGTAATAAGTTCTACCACTAATCTTTGGTACCTATATTGATGATGAAAAGTATGGCGACCTAGGGCCATGCCCCTGAATGATTCAACAGTAACCTTAGTAATGGACCTCATCTCTGTATATATTATAGCTATTAATGTATCGAGAGTATTATGCCATTTATAATAGTCGAGGACATTGCTAGGTGACGAGGCGACAGCCGAGTCTACCGCAATGTCCGAGACGGTGTTAAATCGCTAATAATCGAGTAACATTCGAAGCTTTATCGTATCATTGACAACGGCTGAAAATAAATAAATATTGATTAGTATCCAACGTATTATGCTTGTATCTAACGTATTATGCCTTCGTAAATGACGTAAATTATAGTAACTGATGTATTATGAGTAACTGAGGTTTTGGCACGTTTATGATGTTAATGATTATCAATAAAGATTTCAAATAATAATGCATTGACATTCAATGATATGATAAACTATATTATAACAATAAATTGGGACTTATAGACAATAATTCAAAATATAGTATACACAATACGCATTATCCAACATATCAACGATGGCGTATAACTGTCGAACCTATCGAAAATGGAACACGACAGACCATCGAACACATCGGTGACGGCACACAGTCTATCGAACACATCGATGACGACACAAAGTCTATCGAACACATCGATGATGGCACACTGTCTATCGAACACATCGATGATGGCACAAAGTCTATCGAACACATCGATGATGACACAAAGTCTATTGAACACATCGATGACGGCACAAAGTCTATCGAACACATCGATGATGACACAAAGTCTATTGAATACATCGATGATGGCACAAAGTCTATTGAACACATCGATGATGGCACAAAGTCTATTGAACACATCGATGATGGCACAAAGTCTATCAAACACATCGATGATGGCACAAAGTCTATCAAACACATCGATAACAGCATTGATAGCACACAGCCTATTGAACTTATCGATGAAAGCATAATTTATTATTATAATATATTAACAATCACAATCCAACACCAGCTCTTTGTCTACTTGTAGTCTCATCAATACCAAAACTCGAATGACTCTTTTTATAATTTCTGGTGCTATGTGAATCAACCGTTATCGTTATTACTAAAAAACAGGATGATATATTCAACGAATGTATCCATATCGTCTCACAAGGTTTTCAATAACTATCGAGCATTGGCATTTGATCATAATCAGAAATAATTGACAGTTGTTCAGGCATTGATATCATGAATGTCGATTTTTTTTTGGGAGGTGGTTGAAATCCTTTATGGACACCATATGGGTCTAAACCCCAATATGATAGTGTGGGAATATCTGATCTCAGTTAGGTTTACCCACAAAACACTCCACCCCCTACGTATATAGGCCCGTCTGACCGAAGTCTCCGATGACACTTAGGCCTTATGGCCCAATGTATCTTGCCTAGCTATCGTCATTGTACCCACTTTAGTATCTCAGTGCCTTGTACAAGTTTGTACAAGTCCTTCACTGGATGTGAGTTGTATATTTCTGGTTCGCCGATTTGTTGCCCAAAAATCGTCTGCCTTCTGCGATCCAATGCCTCGCATTTGCAAAATATATGTGATACTGCTTATGGTTCCTTTCCGCATTGTCTGCAATTTGTGTCGCCAATATACAGTCCCATCCTGGTAAGGTGCTCCTTGACTGGCGCGTGGCTGGTCATGAGTCCTATGACAAATTTTATCTGCTCTCTGTTCATGTTTAGCAGATCTGCAGTTCGTCTGTGGCATGGTTCCTTGATGTATTGTTTCCCATGTATATTCCCTGGAATGTTTTCCCAGTGATTCTTATGTTTTTCCCGAATCCAGTATTTTACAGACTCTCGGGCTGAACGCATATCATGAATGTCGAATGTGGTAAATATATAATAACAAGTGGCAAACGTGCAATAACTTCTTCAACAAATGCGTTTATTACCACAGGTGGTACCTCTGCTCGTACTTTGATGAATACTGGCCACGTTTATACCGTCTCTTGGTAAGCAGACTAATGACTTTATACTAACCAAATACCCTTGGTCATGTTGGTGTAAACGGAACAGTTGGTCAGGTACTCAGCTTGGTTTGGTAACGAAAATTGTTGCGTACCAGACTATTATAGTTAGGTGATCAAGATGGTGTAAACACCTTCTGGCGTTCTGAACTAACAGTGCCCTCAATATATATATATTTGAGATTGATATTTGACAATAGACGTTTTCTCGCCAGTTAGCAGTGTTACGAAACTGTTCCACGGACCCCAACCCAAATAGTTCAGTGGTACTGATTAACCATCAAATTACCAAACGATCCAAACATACCAAATCAGAACCTAGTTGTTTACTGATGGAATATGGTGTAAATAGGCATCAACTTATTATTTTGGTATGAATTTGGTATGATCAATTTGGTCAGAATACCAAATTTGCGCACGGTATAAACGTGGCCACTGAGGCTAAAAAAAGTTTTTCTCTGTAATTAAAAACGGATGCTTTTTTTCATTTAAATTCATCAATATATGTTATTTGAACTTGAGATTGAGAGATACTTTTTTTGTTCTACTATTGTTGTTGAAAAGTCCTTTGAAATTCCTGTAAATTTCAAATACTCTTTTGGATTTGAACACTTAAATAATAGGTGTCGAATTACGCCACTGGTGACTACACACAAGTGAATTTCGATTCAATGCTAAATGAATATAAGCGCAGTTGCTTCAGTTGAGTAATCAACGAGGTAATCAGTAAACACTGAACGTAATAGAGTACCTAATAATCCCGCGATTAGCAGTTGGTACCCATTTGTAAAAACCACAATCGATAATTCCTGGATTCAAGTGAAACTAAGCAATGTTTGCCTAATTAGAAAGATAAAGTGATCATAATGAATGATATATAATTTTAGGTTTACAACTATTTTTGCTTATTAGTTTTGCGTCGGCAGTGGCTAAGGCGAAACAGTTGAGCATCATGAACCCTCCCAAAGTTTTGCTGACAAATCCCACAGTACCCAATGTTGGCGTTGAACTTTTGACTGAAAGAGGGTGAGTCCATAGTACCTATAGCGATTAAATCTAGTTCTAGTTCGGATATATCAGTTGATAATGACGAGGTCGAGGTCTTCGTGAAATAAAATAAAACAGCCGGATTTTCCATTAATGTCATGATTTTTACAAATTTATTTGGATAGGCAGTATGCACTTGAAAAATATTCATATTGCATGTGTTTAGATTAAGATTGACAATTTTTAAGTTGATGAGTATTTATAGGCATTATGTTGTTCAACTTTAAAGATGTCTGAAAATTTAATTATAATTATGTTTTATGAATCCAGCATTTTCAATCACTTATTAATCTCGGAATAATGGGATATAATTGACAAATAGAGTACATGAACTGGGAAATAAAAAATTCTCGGAAACTGAAAGATATGAATATGAATATGAATTTTCCTATAGTAATCCTTTTTGGGAAGGGAAACATCATGGGCGTACTTATACGTAATTTCTTGAACGGGTCTGAAATGTAGCTAATTCAATATTTCAAAAAGCGTAGAAAAAGACGGCTTGAGGAAGAGTAACAACCTCAATTACAACTATACGAAAAAATCTTATTCCGATCATTATCATCTATAAGCTGATCTAGAAATAACAAAAAGTTCATCGAAAGTTCAAACCCAATGCCTTGAATTGTGTGAATACAAATGTTCTGATTTTGGACGATGTTATCAAATTGGTAATTGAACCTTATTCAGAATATACATGGAAAACCTTCGGAATTTGTGGACAGAAAAGTAGAAAAATACCTGATTAGATACATTTTTGAATTTGAGAAGATATAATGACTTCTTGAGTTAATTGAGAAATAATTATAACCATATTTGAAAACAATTTGTTGAGTGGGGCCCTCGAAACGTCGTATCGAAACACAGCAAATCATGGCAAATTTGAAACAGAGAAGAATTCTTCACTTCCATATTCATAAAAATAAAGTATCTACAGTCATTTCGGTTTATCCCGTATATCTTGAAAACGTGAAGTTGCTATGAATTTATTTCTCAAAAGATGGAGAGAGCTTTTCAGAACATTAAATTAAAATTATATACACTCTTTCATGTATTATTTCTAACTCACGTAGCTCTTTATTTCTCAACTATTTCAGCTGCCAGGTGATTGTAGTTGAAAATGGAACCAGAGACGAGATCTTGAAGAAAGTGAAAGGGGTAGATGCCCTATTCTGGAGTTCACATGAACAGTTCGGAAATGATATCTTGGATGCGGCAGGTAAGGTGTACTATACTTCTATATTCTGTATCGCACTCGGTATCGCACTATTTTGAGATTATAACCCTCCACAATCTGAAGACAATCGATAGAATTATATCTATACCTACACGTGTAGAAGCCTTTAGCAAACTAATCCGTTATACCTCGAAAAGTCACTGCATCCACCAAATCTGATTTTCTTTTCGAAAATTATTCAGTTCGACAGTAACTTCATCTTCATTCGGTAGTAATTACATATCAAGGATTCCTTTTGGTATAAATCACACCTGGATTCGAATACAGACATCTGTAAAAAGAAAAGTAAAGGAGGAAGAAAAAATAGCTCTACTACAAATAAAAAATATTACTGTTAAGACAAAAATGAATTTCGAGCAATGCTTTCAAATTCCTTTGACTTCGGTGAAAGATATAATCACTGTATTCCCAGTAATATATGCAGGGTAGCCCGAAATAAGTGGCCTATCAGACGTTTAGGGAGAATTGATGTAGCAAGAATTTCGAAAAAAATATTCAAAAGGTGGGATGATGCGTTTTATCTTTCCAAAATATTGTATTGTTATACAGCAACTCAATTATTGTATATTATTTTATTTTTTGATTGACTTTCATTTTCGAATTGCTTCTCTATGGTTAACTTTTTATGCATATCTCAAACCGTTTTTGAGATATTAATAAATTTTCCAAATTTCGAGGTCCAATTTGGCACCCGAGCTGAATTTTTATCAAGGCCTCATAAAACGTACTAGAACTTGGTTTTTGTTACCCAATATTTCATTGATGCCTTATACCTTACTCGTACCATTCTAGAGTTATGAGCATTTATTCATATATACTCACTTGCGATGTAATATTCGAAATATTCCTTTCATTTCATGATAAAGAATGATCTGTACATGCAGAAAAATAAATGAAAAATAAATCAATCATAAAGTAATTGACAGTCGATCATAGATATCCCAAATAGTTGGTTTTTATCTTTTGCATTGGAATTGCAATAGAATCTAAGAAAATATTGTCCTTGATACATATTAGATATTTTTATTAGACGCGTCATGTAAATTAATATCAAACAACTCCAAATAAGGAGCTATCAAATTTCTAATCAATCCCATTATGGCTTCATTAGCCTCAGCCTCACAAAAAATTATTATTTTATGACCCAAATACAGGTTTTGTCTTGAGTTTATTATTTTATTGTGATTGCAGCGAAAATTATAAAAAAGGCATTGTAACAGAGGGTTTATCAATATTTATTTGATGATAAAGATGTATTAATGTGCATAATTAGATCTAATTTGGAAAAAGCAAAGAAACCATATAATTATAGGTAGGTACATAAGATCGTGAAAATTAAAAATAAAAAAGAGAATGATCTTGCATTAGAGCTCTCTAAACTAAATCGACAAATAAAGTTAAGAGGAGGAATTTACAAAATCATCCGCAAATTCCATTTGCACAAGGAACAAACATATCTGGGAGAAATTTCTAAAAACATGGATTCAAAATCCACAGAAATATTCACTCAAAAATCCAAAATGGTAGCTATGCAAAAAATGTGTGGAAATAATTCAGCAGGCAGGTATCATTGCCATTGGTGCAATAAAAACTACCCAATAGTTGCTTTAAAGTCTTGTTAAATTTTACACAACTACGTATATAGGTACAGTGTGTCCAAAATTATTAGGAAATTATTCCGTGTGAGAAAATATTGCCAAAAGTTCCTATAGAAAAAATGTTATAGTCGCAAAATGAAAAAAAAAAAACTAATAATATTATTCGAAGCTATATCTGATGTAAAGAAGTGTATTATCTAAGAATGTCAACTGAAATCTGTTTTCAGGAAGTCAACTCAAAGTAATAGGCACCATGTCAGCTGGATACAATCAGTTCAATTTAGATGAGCTGAAGAAACGCGGTATCAAACTAGGAAATACTCCCAATGTACTGAATGAAGCTGTAGCAGATGTGGCTGTTCTCTTATCTCTAGCAGCATCTAGAAGACTCCAGGAAGGAAGACTGGTGATAGAAAAGTGAGTGTAATGCAATAATAAGTGTGAAGCTGGAGAAGATCATTTTTGAGTTTTATTCTGGTATTTTGTGAGTAGTTTGTCATTGGGAATGATAATTTTATAGATGATATTAATATTTCGCGGTCGTTACCCATAGCAACGGCCGCGAAACCAAACGTCACTTCCAAATTTGAATATCACTTCCAAATTTGACATTTCTAAAATACTTAAAAGACAAGGATTATTTTGTCACACCAATCTTTAAACTCGCCGTAACATTTTTCGTACTGCCGTTTAGATTTTTCGGTTATTAAAACGGAAAGCGCCGAATTTACAACGTTTTTGAGTTCAGGAGGACTGGAAGGTACTGAAATATCGCTGTCAGACATTTTGCGTTTTGTCAAGAACTGTCAAAATATTTTGTATATATTGAAACATATAATTTCCATAGCACACGGTGATATTGTTAAATAAATTGAACTGCTGTTGAATTTAGAGTAATTATATATTTATTTACAATTATCTAGTCCAATAATTTTAACGTTTGCACGAAAAATAGTGTGCCATGGCCGCGAAACTTTTTAACGACCTCAAGATTATCTTGCCTCGGCCGCAAGCGGCCTCGGCGATAACTGTTCTTTCGGTACGCTAAAAAGGTATTTCACGGCCTAAGCATACAAATAACTATAGCAGAAGTTGCTATAGGAAAGCGATTCTATAAAATTGCTTATATATGCCCTTTTGACATGTACGTACTCAGGGTCTCGCCTGATTGTAATGATAATCTCTTCAAATATGTTTGAGGATTTTTCTCAGTTCCCATAAGATTTCCATCAATAACATCCGATGATTGTCTTCCTGTTGATTTCCGTTCTGAGGGAATCTGTTATTGCTGATGATTATTGCTCCAATGTGGGTATCCAAAGAAGATTTCTAAAACTAAGAATCAGAGGATATTTCGCAGTAGATATTTTCATTTCGTAACATAACCAAACATGTAATCTTTCCAAACTGGGATACGAGATTATTGTTCATTTTCTTTGTGGTTACATTCGCCTCTCGTTAATTTTTTGAAGACATTATTGGACTCATACCGTCTTGTCATTATCATTACTATGCGGAGGATAATTATTGACATATTTCAGTAATCAATGGGATACCACAGATGCACAGTGGATGCTGGGTCAAGATATTGCCAATTCCACAGTTGGAATAATAGGATTCGGGGGCATAGGACAAGCAGTAGCTAAGAGATTGAAAGGATTCGATGTGAAACAAATTCTCTATACTGGACATAAGGAAAAGCCAGAAGGTAAATGAAGCCAGTACTGGTCTACAGTTCAGAATGTACCGTTCGATGTTTTTCCACAGGTAAAGAGTTAGGAGCCAAATTCGTCTCTTTAGACACTTTGAATAGAGAGAGCGACTTCATAATAGTATCAGTTCCCCTTACGAACGAAACCAAAGGCATGTGCAACGAAGATTTCTTCTCTAAAATGAAGAAAACAGCGGTATTCGTCAACGTCAGTAGAGGCCAGGTAGTGGATCAGCCTGCATTGATTGAAGCGCTCAGGAAAAAAACGATCTTTGCCGCTGGCTTGGATGTGATGACTCCTGAACCTCTACCGTCTGATCATGAGATGCTGAAGCTACCAAATCTAGGTGAGTCACTATGAATAATGCATTTACTGCTACTTTTTTGATAATTCCGTATTGTTCTCCAGTTATGCCCTTGTAATTCTGATACTTACCATATTGTTAATTTTCACCTCAGGTGTTATTTCTGACTGGCATATTATAAGCTTATATCGTCATAGTTACGATATCAATAATAAAGAGAGTCATAACTCCCTTGGGATATTAAAGATGCTATAATTTCCTCTATAAACAAGTAACATAGCAACAATCTAGCAACAACAACATTCCTGATTCATATATACTGGGAAGATGATAAATTGAAACATCTTATCCATCAAAATCGGTCAGAAATAATATATATTATAAATAACTCTAAAATATACTCAAACATTCATTATACTGATAAATCTACAAAAAACTCTAATCTTATTATACAGAGGTGTGCACAAAAAACGGCCAGAGCTGTAACTTCTGAATCATTCGAGATCGAAATTTGAAATTTGGTGAGTAGCAACTATATGATATTGTTCATTTTTTTACGAGAATAATTGTATTCCATCACTTCCGGTCTAACCGGAAATGACCCCAATATATATTTTTCCATTTTCAGATTCAGGGTATCATTTTACATACACCAGTAGTTTTTCCGGATCATTTTTTTGTGAAACAGAAAGAACAACAAAATGAACTCCACATCAATCTTCATTATTTTCAGTAGCATATAAAGAGGGGCGATAAAAAACTAATTACAATAAATACTCAAATTGACCCCCATTTTGTGCAATGCATTGCTGACACCTTATTGGATGTTACTTTCACATTGAAATTGACTTACAAGGCTACCTCGATCTTGATTACTATTAACAATTAATGGGCACACTGTTCAAACATTAAAACATATTGAGGAAATTTTTTTGACATTCTGATCCGGAAAAACTACTGGTGTATGTAAAATGATACCCTGAATCTAAAAATGGAATAATATACAGGGGGTTCCATTTGAAAATCAAAAGTTGGGGTCACTTCCGGTTAGATCGCAGGAATACAATTTTTCTGTTCAAAAAATGAACAATATCATATAGTTGCTACTTACCAAATTTCAAATTTCGATCTCGAATGATTCAGAAGTTACAGCTCTGGCCGATTTTTGTGCACACCTCTGTATGTCATCTCAATTTCAGCACGTAATTTTCTGAACACTACGGAGGCGTAGAAGTGCCACTTTTTTTATAATTGCTGTCTCGTAACTAAATTCCTACTTTCAAGTAAGAATTCTCACTTGTATCTCGGAATTCCAACTTTCTTCTCGGACTTCCCAGTTGTATCTCGGAATTCCGGATTGTAACTCGACTTGTATCTCGTAATTTCGACTTGTAACTCAGAATTCCGACTTCTATCTCGTAATTTCCTCTTCTTACCTACTCGGAATGCCGACTTATAACTCAAACTTCCTATGTTTTAACTCAGATATGCCACTTGTACCTCGGAATTCCGACTTTCATCTCGGATTTTCCATTTGTATCTCGGAATTCCCAATTGCATCTCGGAAATCCGGCTTGTAACTTGGAATTCCGACTTGTATCTCGTAATTTCAAATTGTATCTCGTAATTTAGACTTGTTACTCGGTAACTTGATATCCCTGTTAAATTTAGAGGAAAGAATCACGTTTGTGGAATGTTTATAAACAAATACCTGTTCATCTGACGAATGATTCACTGCATCTAACAGATAATTTTGATAAGATATATATTTCCTACGACCACGTATGAAAACGTCAATAATCTCACTGTTTTGTTATTCAGAAAGTAGCTCATATCACCATGGTATTGTTTATTTGAAAGAAAAAAAGCACAAGTGTTGATATGAAAAATATCACAACTGTCGCCTGAATTGATAAAAAAATAATTAGATATATTGTGAAGGTGAGTACCTACTGTCAATATGAGCGTTCTCAAATCAATTTCATATTATTTATTGAAATTTCTGTCTCGTTTTGAATTATACCGATAATTCTTTATCTATTAATTTCAATGTGTCTGATACATAACCTCTGAATTCACTTTAAAACTGGAACCTATACTCTTTGCTGGAACTATTTCGATGTTGATGACAGCGGGTGAGATCATTCAAAAGAGTACGGCTACAGTTTTATGCGCGGCTTACTGCTTGCATCAGTTTGATATCACAGTATAGCACCAAAGAGATAATTCTTTGGTATCACAGATGTTTGCAAGAAGTCAAGGACGCACTAACTCGAGTAACTCGTACGCGCTCGCGCACTTACGTACTTCTATGGTTCTGTATTCCTTGTTGCGTGATTACTGGCGCTAGCAGGCGTATGGTGTCAAGGTTGTTTATGTACGCTGGTGTCAATATCAATAAAATTTGTCCAAACTAAACTAACTCAAACAATCAGTAATTCACAAAATGAGGAATTGTCGGAGAAGTATTCAAATATCATCTTGAATATGGAAATAAACAGTAATTATTGATATCGAAACAAAACCAACTGAAATTATAGAGACCGCTCAAATTACATTTTTGACAATACTTCCCGCGAAATGAAAGTATTCGGAGTCGTAGGAAAAATAGTGTACAAAACTCGTTGGAAAGTGCATTTCCTTCACTCGTTACGTTTCCGCATTCACCGCTACGCGGCTCGTGCTAAACGACTACTCGTGTGAAATATGTCACTTTCCACACTTGTTGTGTAATATACTATATAAGAAGATTATTATTATTATTAATATCATTTCCTTAATATTTGGGTTTGATTCTACTAATGCCAATTTTTTTTCAGTTGTTCTTCCTCACTTGGGAAGCGCAACGAAGCAAACGAGAGATGCCATGTCTACTTTAACAGCCCAGAATATCTTGAGAGGTTTGGGTGGAGAAGAAATGTTTACTCCGGTCGTTTAAAAGCTGATGATGATACAATTCTACTTACATTTTCGTATCGCATGTCTTTGATAATAAATATATAATCTGAAATTTCAGTGGTTTTTGATTATCAAATAGATGGTTTAAATCTCGCAGGATGCAATAAAATTATGTTACATTTGCAGAATCTTCCACAGAAAATGCTCTCTTTAAGAATCACGATCCTTCTACAAATGTAATAGATAAA
Source organism: Chrysomela aeneicollis (assembly GCA_029955515.1). Lineage (NCBI taxonomy): Eukaryota > Metazoa > Arthropoda > Insecta > Coleoptera > Chrysomelidae > Chrysomela > Chrysomela aeneicollis. Next base: position 12,668,365 of record JARUHQ010000011.1, on the reverse strand, counting down.
TACTGAAGGCAAGGTTAAAAAAAATATTGAATATGTTGAAACCTGGTTTCAATAAGTTTTTTAATTTCATCTTGATGTGAGGGAAAGTAGATATTTTCTGCTTAATGTTAACCTTGTTATCTGAACTTCCCAATAGCAACATCCAAGTATACAAGAAATGTAAATATTAGTATCCTAAACAATTATTCGATACTTATCTAAAGGATGGGGAGAGAAAACATAGTTTCTAACTACAATTTGTTTTATTCATCATCAGTACCTACTCATAAAAACTTCTTAATAATAATACATTTACAACAGATATTGTCAGTCATTGAAGTAATACTTTTCTTACCTTGTACTAGACATCACAAACGTTAAAATACCCTTTCAAAAATAACTTTGCAGTAATCAGTTTTACATATTGTTTTCATTATTGCGTTTTTTCAATACATAGTAGGGGAGGCAGCAACACATTTTTGTGAGTGATTTTATGCCGAATAAACCCGTCGTTTTCAGCAAAATGAGCGACAGTTGTCAGTTGCCACACCTAATATGGAGCTTAGCATGTGGAGTTGTTTATGAAAGTATTTTTATATCTTGCTAACTTTTATGAAGCACCACATGTACCTATAATTATCCAAATTTGAATTGTTTCAAACCAAGGAACTGTCTGATGAAAAAATAGAGAAGCACCAGGTATTATTTTTGTCATTATCTGAGCATATATTATTTTTACCTCATTTACGATCTTCGAAATAGCACCCACAAATATTCAGTTGTAGGCGATTTTCATACTTGTTAAAAATTAATTTCTATATATTTCACATGCTGTCACCAGTGATGTTGGAGCAGCTTACGATGAAATCTCTTATTATATCAAAGAAAAACGAAAAACTATTTGTCGAGGGTTCCATTCATTATGAATTTACTCTTTCAAATGTAAAGCTACCCCCTCCACTTTATAATAGGTTATATTCACATAGATTCAACATTTTGCTATATATGATGTACAGATCAGTAGAATACGATAGTAATTTTGTTTTGTTTCGTAATGCCTGAGGTGTAAGTATACACATTTTTCTACTGTCGCATTTATTTACTTCAACTGAATCCAACTTACGTCAAGACGTGTCCAAATCATTCAAATATCTACTTTTAAATAAACATTGAATGTATTCGATTTTGAGCTTCCTACGTCGTGATATTGATAAATAGTCAAATATGCCTGAACTCGAGAGTCTTTTCTTGACTAAAACTAACTTTTCTGTTTATTCATAACTGAATAATAATATATCAAACATGAGGATTCCAAAGTATCCTCATGACATGTTGTAGTTACGGTTATTTCTATTCATTCTGTGAAACTCATGGTTTAAAAGATTGCACATGGGATCGATGTGTAAAGAGGAAGTTGAGATTACCTAGTGAATATAGATGTCAGAGGATACATAACGCTCATTTAACCTTGTGTCAATTATAATTTGTTGATCTGAGATTGTTAATGAAATTCTGTTCATATATATACAGGGTGTTTCATAATAAATGAGCAGGACTTCAGGATATGATAGCTCTTTCAAGAATATGAAAAAAAGTTCCCATTGACTTACCCTCTAAAATGCACCATTTTAGACATACAGTGTTGAATTAAAAAAAATCGTTTTTTGCGAATATTTTTTTAAATTTATAACGGCGGACATTTCCAACACTTAATATAACTAAGTATGATTTGTTTTTTTTATTTTGCAAATATGAAGTTAACGTTTGGTTTTGTTATTTGTTCTAACGTTTAAATAAATTTTGTATAATTATGAAAAAAATTATTTAAAAAAATTGACCATGTTTTTCAACATGAAAGTTGATTTTTTCTTGAAAACGGTCAACTTTAGAGCTTATGAACAGAAGTACCTTTTTTGTGTAGAAAACATTGGTGGTTTAGATAGGTGGCTCAAAATTGTACATTTTCCAGTGGCGTAAAAGTTGGAGGAAATAACACCCACTACCCCTTCAAAATCTTCACCAATTATGAATTTAAAAAAATAACAAATCAGCCCAAAACATTGCTTATTATGAGTAGAAAATGCCTACAAAATCTGTTTTCTGTGCGATAAACGGTTCCAGAAATATTCGCAAAAAACGATTTTATTTTTTTTAATTCAACACCCTGTATGTCGAAAATGGTGCATTTTAGAGGGTAAGTCAATAGGAACTTTTTTTCATATTCTTGAAAGAGCTATCATATCCTGGAGTCCTACGCATTTATTATGAAACACCCTGTATATAACTATATAAAATATGGGTAGTCTCTTGACTGGACTAGTTGAAAAAACAGTGAATTTTTCGGAAACCACTAGCAAGTAAGGTTGCAGTTATGAAATATATTTGTGTGTTTTTTTATAACTATATATATTCAGTGAGAGGTTGTAGCAAAGATTACAAAACCTTGTTGTAGGTTGAATCCGTTTCGTGTGTGGAATGTCAACCAGTGCAATACAGTCTGTTTCGGCTCGCCAAGCCTCATCAGTTGCACTCGGCCAGTCGACAATCCACCAACGGTACGGTCACTATTTGAAGACCACAATGTAGTCTTCAACAGTGAGGAATACGGATGTTTGGTACAGTGCCACCTACTAGCAATATACAGAACGTGCTTTTCGGGTAACGACGCAGAAGTACAGATGTCTCCGTTACTACACCTACGTCGCCCGACTGCACCTTGAAGGACAAAGAAATGGGAAGAGACACAATGAAAAAAACAAAAATAGTTCCTACTGGTATAATCGACCTCTGAAAATGTCAGCTGCAGATCAATTCTTGCTTGGAGATACTTAAAAAATATAGTTGACTCTGGGTCATTCGGTCATTCAATAATTGACAAGTTCAGCCAGCGTTGAGAGAGAAAAAATATGACTGCCCTAGTGTTGTCTTTGTCATCAAGATTGCAACTAAAAATGATGAAAATGTTTATGATTGAGACGTAAAAAAAGAGAAGAAGACTAATATCACAATTATAATGTGTTTGGAATTATTCAACAATTATTGTAAGCTTACAATGCTCATAAAATATTCGAAATAATCGGAACAACGAAAATACTACAAGAAAAACAAACAGATTATATAAAGGTTATGTAAGTTTTCTTCTTTTTTAGTCCCAATCATGACATTTTCATTATTTTAAGTTGCAATCTTGATGACAAAGACAACAATAGGGCAGACATATTTTTTCTCTCTCAACGCTGGCTGAACTTGTCAGTTCACGCGATACCAAACATTTTTTTAGGTTCACTGTACAACTGCAATCAATAAGATTAGGATAACACGAATTGCAGGCATTATACCAATGAGCATGAGGTATAGGTACTGAGGATATGCCGTCCTTTAGAGTCATAAAGGCCCGAGCGAGTTGAACTTTCTGAAGATCAGTAATTTTTCCAAATTGGATAGGCCGACGTTGAAAAACAAAATCAAAAATGATGGAACTCTAGCAAAACAGAGTAGCTATATCAAGTGGAATATCGATCTATCTATGTTGGATCTCTGACATCTTTCTAATTATTTATGGTACAGTTGAAATGTAGCAATAACAATACCATTATATTTAGAGTGCATATTATAGTTGTCTTGCAAGTTGCAAAACCTCAATAAAACAGTTGATCCAATAAATTTGTGTAATCTCAGATGTTTTGTCTATCACCTGGAAAGATTGATATATAGTACAGTAAGAAAGCCCATCAAAAAGGCAACATTTTTTTCCATAAAACTACGTGTTATAGTTTTCTTGCTTCTTTGAAGAGATTCAACTATTTGCGTAGGTACAAGTGTACGGAGAAAAATGTTTATCTGTATTTCACAGATTCACAATTAACCTTATGATAGGGAAACGAAATTATTCCGAAATAGTGATATGACCTTTCCCAAAACACAACATGAACGTTGCTCTGATTTTAACTGAGAGGTTCTAGTGCACATCTTCCTTTTTGGCATGTATTGAAGTGCTATTGAGTGGTTTTGCTTCTGAATAGTTACGTGTATCAATTTGTATTTCAGAATAATGAGTTGAATTTCAGAATTTGTCATTTGAATTTCAGAAAATATAGTTTGTATTTCAGCAGGCATCAATTGAACTTCAGAATATTCACTTGTATTTCAGGAAACAGGAGTTTTGGTGGTCTTTATTTTCTAGCTTTTCAAGTGACTTCCGCAGCACTACTCGGTTGGTTACTTGAAAAGAGTCTCAAGGATTGATATCTAGGTATCAAGAATCTCCTCTCAGTCAACGGTACTATAGAAATAAATTTTTATTTTCAATATCCGCCACGGGTTTCGAACCGGGGCTCTCTATAGGCTATAGCCACCAGCCCAATTCCGATTTTACGCAAAATCCTTGATATATTTCATGCATAATGTTCTATACCCAAGTTTGTTTTCTAAATAATTCTAATGGAGTTAAATATGGCGTATGTAGGCCGATTTTTTTAATTTTTGCTCATAATAATTTTTTTCGTAGAAGAAGGCCCAATTCTGGTTCTGACATAAGTACAAATGATGTTTTCTTAAATACATATACTATATTTTCTGATACACAAATGACGAGTCATGGAATGCAAACGATGACTAATCTATAATTCATTAGATGCTTTGTGATATGGAACTGATTCTGAAATACAGTGATGATTTTTGAAAATGAATCAACTAATCTGAAATATATTCGAAGCTTTCTGAAACTCAACTCACTATTCTGAAAAACAATTGATATTTCTTGAAATACTTATAAGTCACTATTATGGAATGTATTTGATGTTTTCTGAAATACAACTGGAAAAGGTGTGAAATTACGAACAAATTATACTCATCAGCCTCCCCCTCTCCGGCGTCCATGCAACAGGTACAGGGTTTTCATGTATATTTTGAACCCCTTCTCAACTTTTTCATCTATTTATCAATTTTTTTTTAGGAATGATCCTATGTAATTTTTCATGTAGATTTCATATATGTAAACAGAAAAATAGTTGAAGGTCTGAAAAAAAAAGTTATGGGCACCAAATATATTTTTTTAAATAGAACACCCGATATAATTTTTAACTATTGGATAGAGTATATTTTTCTAATACATACATATATTTTGTTATCTTGAATAGATTCCGAGATATTTGACGTCGAAATCCAGATTTTATCCTGATTCTTTCAGCTAATTAGGACATAGATGGGTCATCAGGGTCAAGTTATTTGTGAGGTTTTTGTCTTGATGACTTTCAGTTAAAATTAAAAAATGCCGAAGTCGCACAACGGAAATATAAAGTGTTATATGACAACCGAGTGATTCCTTCTACAAATACTTTCAAAAATACATTGCTGAATGAGATAAATTCATCCAAACGAAGAAAACGAAGAACGATTCGAAATGACCATGCCGTAGTTTACTTTCCAGGAACATAAAACGAATTTTACAGCACATGCCTCGAGAGAGCTGAGTTTTTCCGCTAGAGAAGCACAATATCTGGAAATCGTTGACAATAAATATTTTTTTCATTTTTCCTAACCAGGTATAATCTGAATTTCAACGTCAAATATCCCGAAATCTATCGGAGATAACATGATAGTTGTATATGTATAAATTTGAAAGCAGAAAAATATACTCCATCCAGAAGTAACAAGATATATGGGGTGTTCTATTTGGTATTCATATAAAATATATGAGACATGAAATCTATGAAAAAAACATGAGACGATTAAAAACAAAATTGAACAATTGATAAAAAAGTTAAGGGGGGTTTCCGTAGACTTTCATTGATATAAATGTAAAACAAAAAGCCAACATCAAGTTTTATGGAAAACCACTTCGCTAGCTCCCCCCTCATCACGTGCTATAATGTCACAATCTACAAATCCATTCGTTCGATCCACCTCGACTGACGCTTTCAACACAGCCCACTCTTGAACTCCAGAAAAGTGTGCTCTGCCACCGAGCCCATGACGTCACGCCGGTCGCCCCGTCTCCAGTGGCGCACCGCGCACACTGCCAGCGCCACCGCGGCCGCCACGAGAACCAGCGCGAGGGCGGCCAGCGCGAGCGGGGTCAAGTAGGCCGTGGGCAGCAGCAGGCCGGCGCGCGCAGAGCAAACGGACTCGCGCTCATCGCTGCCCGAAGGGCAGTGGCGTAGGCCGTCGCACCACAGGTCGGAGCTGATGCAGGCGCCCAGCTCGGGGCAGCTGGAACGTTATTGTTGTGAGTTCAGACGAATAAAAAATATAGGCTGGTATTTTCCATCCTTTTCATGATGCCAACACGACTGTCAAACCTTCTTTTTTCCACGTTTAGAATCTAATAGTTCGAGCCACGTCGGACCTCCGAACAACAAACTCACTAGAATAAGGTTCTTTCGTCTGATTTTCAGTACAGTTATCTCAATGATATTTAGACGAATGAGAAACTTGAACTGTCACGTAAATTTTTGATGTTATTTGTGATTGTTACATTATATATACTTAGTTTCTGTGAACTGAATGGTGAATTCATCATCTGAAGATGAATCAATCATCAACAAATCTTCATACCGGATATGAGTTCTAACTCCACCTATTCAATACCCATCATTTTTTAAAAGGATAATCAATTAACCACCCTTTTCGATAGTGACTACTTCATCGCAAAATTTGAATTTAATTTTAAGAAGATTATATAACCATTTAGCATCGATTTGATATTCTGTTGGATTTGTTTAGCTTGTTTACATGTGACCTAACCACACAATTTTTAAATTCATTTCGAGTGTATTTCACACTTGGTTCGGACTAGGTGGAGATAAACTACACTGGTGTAAAATACACCTCGCGAAACGAATGCTAAAAAGTGGTGCAAAATACACGGGGTGTAGGAGTGTGCTACACTTTGCATACAAACGAAAGGGGCTATAGTAACACCCCAAATTGCCTGAAGCCAACATGAAATTCATATTCATATGTTTTTCCCCCACAGAGGTTGCCACATCGTAATATTTGAAAGTGATAATCATCCCAAGACCACATTTGTTCAAGGTTCCAAATTTATATATCCTTCATCGTTCTGTTAGTAATTATATGAGTCATATGAGTGTATCAAAATCTATGTATTCAATGTTCGTTATATAATATGTTGCCTAATTATATATAAGTGGTTTATAGATAGCACGTCTTTCTGGATTGCGGCATTATTGGTGAATGCGCCAACGCCGCTAATTTCGTTCAACCGATAATCGATCGAACGCTGACAGTGACAGCGCGAAACGTCTCGTTTTCAAATCAAATTTTGTTTGATGCTTCATTAAACGGCATATTTCCAGTTTTGTGTGAAAATTTGAATGGGATTTTACTTAAAAACTCTGTTTATTCTATTCAAATCGAATTTAAAGGATGGTGAAACGCTGTGTTAGAGACGATTTAAAAGTAGTGACCAGGACATAATATTCCACTGGTGAGTTATTCAGTGTCGTTCGTTGTATAAACATTATTCACCCACCCTCATATTCAAAACGGTTTTCGGTAATTTGAAAACTTTCTCGGGTTTCCCCGAGTTGAAAAGTTAGTGGATATATGTAAAAATATGATCGGGAAAGAGAATATTTCAAGAGCCGCTAGAGTTTGCTCGATCATTTTACTACAAGTGATAAAATGGTTGGCCCAAGTAGTAAGAAAATGCCCAGAGTAGTAGATAAGCCTATTTCTAGTGGAATTGAAAAGTAATAACATGTTTGATGTCATATTTCTCAAGTTCGACACTTCGAAACTTTATATTGCCAGAAAATATAATTGTGACAGTGAATCAATTCTATTATCATTCGGGTAATAAATCTAAGATGTACATTTTCAGAAAACTCTGATATTACATTGTTTTCATTCAGTCTTAGGAAGAATGGATACGATAATTTTGTTAGTATGTCAATTTATTCAAATTCAGACCCTTTCAAGATAACAAGACACTCATGGTGCTGGGGGAATCTGTTGTTGCTATTCTTGTTTTAGAATGAGGTAACCCTAGTAACTGATTCAGATGTTGGCTTCAAACAACTACTGTGGTAAAGCTCAATTTATAAACTCCGCTGCCGTAGCTACAGTTGACACTGCCGTTCCAAAATGTATTTGAGGAGATATCCGACGGCACCTGCGTCAGCTGCGTAGTTTATGAACAGATGTTTATTTTCAGCACATTCCATCTAATTGCAGCGTCAAGTGTAGCTACCGCAGCGGAGTTTATAAATTGAGCTTAAGGATTGAGAGTTATTCATCAAGTCTGTTATATGATTGAAGAGTCGGACCAACTCTCCATAGTCGTGTTTCATGCCGAGTTTCTCAGATTCATCAGATTCATGATGTGGTCATTGACATTTAATCCCTCTCAAGCGTTGATTTGTGCGTTTTTTATCGTTTTATTCACTTATTCGTGTATAAAATATATCATTCTTCAATTAAAATTGTGAAACATTGTTTTATTTGTAGTTAAGAGCAGGTTCCTGGCATTAAAGTGTCAATAGTGTCATTTCTTTGGTGGGTGCCATAGTCGAACGTTCGGGAATGGAATAATGTGGAATAATGCATGGATATTTATTCTATTCAAGATGATAGATATTTTCAGCTGATCAAATTGTATTTTACAGATTTCCTTCATTGGTCTGAGGTTGTGAGCATAGCCGCCGAAACTTCGGAATTCCAGAGGGGGCAAAAAAAATTGTTCACATGAAATATTGAAAACTTACAAAATGAGAAAATAACGCATTACTTAACTAACTAGTGATATTGAAAACATAATTAAAATTTCGAACGATAAACTATTCTCGGGTACACAGTGGCGTAACTTCATATATTTCCCCCCCCCCCGCCTTAATCATTTAGGGCCCTCAAGGAATTCTTTCGATGAGAGAGCAGAGTATAAAAAAAGCAACATGCAAATTGAAAAAATTGCAGAGTCAACATTCATTCCTGTTTCAATCGTCATACTGCTTCTACTTGGTGGACATTCATCTTTATATTCAACTGTATTATCCGAAACAGTAGTAGAATTCGTAAAGAACGTGGTAATGTTTGAAATTTTACACTTCTCAACTTCTAATTTTTGTTTCCTTCTCCTCTATGAAGCACCACTAGTTTTACTCAAGTTTTCCATATAAAAATAATTGGCTTGACTGCAAGAGTACATAGTTATTTGTACCAAGGACAAAAAACTGTCCATTATATAGTCGAGCGTGCAAATTAATTAGCAAGTATTTTCAGAATATTCATCAATTTTTTGCAGTTGCCATGGGTCGAGTAATGTATATTGATGTTTTATTCATCTATGTAATAAATTTAAATTTATTCTTCCTAACCATTCGTTCACTTTTAATAACGAGGCGAGTCGCTGATTACAGTTGAAAATTATCCAGTTCGACTCCCACCTTATAACTAATTTTAACGTATGAAAATATTTTGATTGTGTAGATTTTTGAATAGAATTTATGAATATCTATTTGGAGCTCTTCCATGTAGAACATTATTTTCAATACGTAAGCCTGATAATTCTTCTGAGAAACTTCTCCCTCATATACAATCGGAAACGGTGTATTTGTATGAAAAGACTCCCTAATGGAAGATTGTGTCTGTTCAATAATGTATACGTCGTAATCTCCAGAGTGATTTCGAAAAACCCTGTGGGAGAACAAAGCCGTCAACCACCCTCAATAAAACTTTATAGAGTTATTAACGTCGGAGTTGGGTGCCACCAAATCCCAAATGCGGCCGCCAGACTTCCGAACTACTAGAAAGAAAACACACTTCAATCAAACAACTTCCTGATAATACCCTAGTTTTCCAGCTGCCCGGAACTTGGCAACTGAAACTGAGGGTAAGTCTCCCAAACTTTGATACGACTGGGAGATGGTTGAGACAATCCTGATATCCCGAGGGATTAGCGGCTATGGAACTATATTTAACAGGCATGTGTGCTGTACGTTAAGTACCTTCATAGACAAATGACGAAATATATTCATGCTGAAATGTTGAAAACTCAAAATGTATACACCACACGCTATAAGAAATATCCATCTGATAAATCACTTTTCCGGCTAGTGAAAATTTCCTGATACTTCTTAACAGCAAACCTAGTAATCCCAACTGCGAAAAAAGTTTCCTTCAATATACCATTAGGAATATATACCAGTCTGAAAATGACATTTCAGTTGAAGTAGATAGTACTATACCTCGAAGTAATCTTCATTGATTTACTAACAAGAAATCGCAGGTGATGTATTCACTATTCCTTATTGTGATTTTAACTCGGAAACTCTGGTACAATCTGTCCGAGAGAATATTGAAAATTACTGTCAACAGTTCTTAACAATGTATTCAGAAATATTTACTATCATCTTAGTAAAATTAATCACAGAAAATTATGCAGTGAACTAATCGAAATGAAACTGAATAACTATATCGACAGTTTACATTTCTTTGCACATTCAAAATACATGATTCGCATAGTAAACTTAACTCAGAACTGAAAATAAACACTTACTCTTCCGAAGAAATGTTATTAACTATTCGGCGAGTAATAATTGTCATAATACTGTTCATTGATGAATACTAAATTAAACAATAAACATTCAAATAGTCGTTTTTCCCCTGAATGGTATGAGTTGACTTTTTTTCTCAGTTATTCGTTGATTCTGTTCGAGACAGTGTCTCTTTTCCGCAGCTAGTGTGCCATCATAATCGAAGTGAAGATGAGATGTTTCTGTTGTTTTGCGGTATTTGCTTCATTCAAGGCTCCCAATGAACATTTGAGGATTACGCACAAATATTTGCGTGTAGTCACTCGTATCTTCCTCTGTTAAGAGATATAGTGATTGCAAATCCTATTTTATGACGAAATATGAAGTTTCCTTTTGGGTAATCCACTAAGTCTGTTATATCAATGTCCTCATCATTCTCCTTACAGATATATATTTTCTTGAATATAAAAGATCACATTGGCGTTCTCTCCCCTATTTCGAGAGTTATAGAAACTGTCTAAAACATATGGCGATGTAAAAGCTCTCGGAAAGAGATCAACAGGCGACTTTACAGTGTTTGACAGAGTTTTGTATGAAGCCTTTTTGAACAAGAACATGTTTTATACAAGATCGATATCTTCACATGGTTATGGATGCTCTCAGAATATCTATCTAATAACTTGGAAGTAAATACCACTCCAAATAAGACTCCATTTTTTATCCATCACCCTTGCTGTATATCAACAATTCGTGCAGATAACTCAGTCTTTAGTTTCGTCGATGATACAAACAAAATCACGCAGTTTTTCCTGATAACTAAAACCTCCAAATATTGGAAAAAATCCAATACCTCATTCCGAGCCTCATTCACTTGCCCAATATCCATCTACTGGCTTGCATCGTGTACGAACTCCAACCTTGCACAACTGAATGCTAGCAACAGTTTTCACTAAGAGGTGAGCCGAATGACTGCTGATTTATTTAAAAAATAATAACAACTAACCCAATGCAGTTGTCATGATACTATCATAAAACTAGGATTTTTTTTCCACGACAAAAAATTTTTCATCTCGCAAAAGTTCATAACCGAGTTCATAACACTACACAGAGCTCAGATCTCCCAGGTTTGTTGGTAGGTCCCTAGAAGATTAATTACCTATTTCTCTAAAAAAAATTCGCAGCACCGGAGCAAAAAAAAAAGAAATGCAAAGTGAAAAAAAAATTACATCACCAGCTCACACCACCTAACACCGTCTGGTGTCCCATGAGGTCCAGATTGTTTTCGTGGCATTAAACACCGGTATATTATTCACCACTGTAGGTGTTATGTGACTTTTCCCATAGGTGTTTTTAATAATCAAACCCAATTGTCAGTAACACTATAGTATTAATGCTGAATATATCAGAACGAACACTTTGGTGGTGTTCTTCATGCATTTCCGAAAGTGCGATTTGACATCGCAGTGATGTGATGCTCATTCCGTTATTCTCTTGATGCTGAATCCTACCTCCACGAAATTCTATTCGGTGCGTTTAAACACTGAGCAGGTACAAGGTTCATGCGAATCAGTGCTTTTTTTCACCCCCTCGGTTTTTGTTTTCCTAAATTGGATTACCTATTGATATATAATTCATATGATGATAAACTAGACTCGGAAGAATCTAGGGAACATTCGGATGATGACGAACTGTTTCGGCTTATTTATCCTGAAAAGTGGCACTAGAGACTAGGCCAATTGATACTAATCTATATCAAAATCATCTAATATATCATGCTCAATATTGAACTCAGGTACGGTAGGAATGACTTCAGTGCCACCTATTGGCAAAAGTTCTAAGGTTCTAAGATCGAACACATGAGTGCATGAAATTCACAACATTCACGAGTTTAAATACATCAGTCATTTTTCACTATTAAGATCGGAATCAACACCACTCAACACTCAATTGTAAAATGTTCAATAAAACTGACACAACTTTAGGTGCTGTATTCGTCGGAGTTTGCTCTGAAATCCATTTGATTGAAATTACACCCAAGTTTTTTTTACTGTGTGTACAATTCGTATCCAAAGGATTTCTATCAATATATTTCTCATTATTTTTTGGCCATTGGGATTTCGGAATTTTGTTGCCTAAGAATAGAATTCAACTAAGGTTGGACGTATCCAGAAGTACTAAAGTATACCGATAATGGAAATTGAAATGAACGAATATTGACTGAAAGTTCGGCAGACCATTAACAGGAACTGTTATACTCACCTATGGAGACATTCAGGTGGGAGAATCATCGGTGACGTACTAGACAAAGTTAACGCTGGATTCTTGGAAACATCCATCCAAGTAACAGCGAAATTCCCCGTATCTGTCCTCGAGAACTCTATGATGAAACTCCTCGAATTCCTGTTACGTATCTTCTTGTTGCTGTACAAACTCCAACCTTCAGAAAACATCTCGACTACGTCACCTGCACTCTCGTAATAGGGACAAATGATATGAACAACTTCTGTCTCGCCCGCTGGATACACGAGTATCCTGTTCCTGCTCTTGCAGAGCCTCGAATCTGCTTTCCGACTACCTCTGATCTTCAGATAAATGAAGTTGCCGCCCTCTTCCGGCTCAATCAACCAGGGCTGCTCCAAACAATACCTTATGCTCTGATTCTGGTGATCGGTGTCGTCGTTCTTCCTCAAAGTGTACTCCTGGTTCCTTATGGAAATCTCGCCGCTGGAACCGCGCAGCCTTCTACTCTTCCATGGGTTCAAACAGTTGCTCTCAGTGGGCACAAACTCGTAGTTGGCATCGAAGAAGTAATCGTTGAAATCCTCGTCTATCTTCATCTTGGTCACCCTGAACTTCACCACGACCTTGTTGGACGTTTTCGTGGTAACAGTGAACGCCTCTGTTACATTGTGGCAGATGCAGTCGCGACGAATCTCGACGTCTTTCCAAGGAAACTCCGATATCTGTATGAAAGCCACCCCCTGGTCGGTCCTGCGAGCTTTGCACTCCCACCGATTCGCGTCGCGATCGTACGACGAAAGACACTCCTTCGACCCCAGCTGGACCTTGTTGAACGTTATCCTCAACCTCTGGTACTCGTCGGATTCGAACTGATACGTACACGTAAGGTCCTCCTGTCCGCCCCTACCAAAGAGGAACGAGATCTTTGGCGAGTAGAACCGCCCGCTGGTGGCCTTGAAGAGTCTGTCACAAGGGTTCCTCGAAGCCCTCAAGCCCTCTTGCGAGAGATCGACGAACTCGTACCGCAGCATGAAGTTCACCGGGTACAGAACGCTGCCGTACCTGATGGACTGCGATATGGTCAGGTCGGAGTTGGTGCTGACGTAGCTCTCGCCTAGGCTGCATGGCCTCGTAAGTCGCGTGGAGTTCTTCAGCAGCGTGTGGTCGCACAGCTTGGGGGTGTCGTCCTTGCAGAACTGGCCGATCAGCGGCACTGTGGCCTCGCCCTTGATGTCGCCGTCCCAGATCTGCAGCTGGACGTCGCAGTCTTCTGCGCCCTGTTCGGCCAGCCTCTCGCTGGTCACGTGGTACTTGATGAAGGATATCCAGATTATTTCGGTGGCGTGGCCTCGGAAGTGGTAGTGGCAGGTGGTGTTGGGTGGAAGGGAGTGCAGGGGGCTCTCCAAGAGGCCCGAGGTGCCTTCGAAGGTGGTGACGAGGAATTCGCATTTCTTGCCGTGTTCTATGTAGGTGGGTGATTCTTTGTTGACGAAGAATACCTGGGAACGGGAGGACAACTTATTGCGATTACATTTTCAGTTCTACTCCTATACTTATTATTTATTGATGCTTCTCTATTAGTTCTAATATGACACCATTTCGGAAGAGAATAGTGGCGACAATGATTATCACCATAAATATTCATCAGATATAATTTACGTAACAAGTCCGGAAAATACTGTTTTTTTGGATGAGTGGACAAAATTCTAGGACGAGCGTAGCGAGTCCTGGAGGTCTGCGAGTCCAAAAAAACTGTTTTCGGGCGTGTTGCGTACACATCGGCAACCGTGTAGAATAACAAATCAAAGAAACACATTTCTTTATTAGAACAAAATTTCGAACATTTCAATTCTTATTTATATTAATATTTATAGTAAAATTAGAACAATTGTTAATATTGAATGGATTCAATTTGTTTGAAATGCTTGGTATATTTAAGTGCCTTTTGTTGAAGTCAGAACAAGAAGGTAAAGTTTCCGTTTCACATTGATTGTTTTCATCTGATAATTTCTTAATGTTAGCTAATTTTATGTCAGATAGCTGTCAGTCGTTATTTTGCTGCTATGGTAATGATCAACTGCATTTATCAAAACCATACTACCAAGATTATCATATTTACAATAACAACAACGATGTGATTCTTCCGGGAAGTACGTACTTCCCGGACTAGGCCGGAAAAATGCCACTTTCTCAAAAAAAATCGTCTGGAAAGTACGTACTTTCCGGACGGTTGCCGAAAAAAGATCTTGCGATACTACTGGAACAATACTCAAAAAGGAAACATATTATAAGTTTCATCAAAATCGGAGAAAGACTTACTAAAAAATTTATTTTTTTTGGTATGGACAACTCGTTATTTGAAGATGAATTGAACATAATATATATATACATGTTTCTACAGGGCGACCTATTTGTAGTCGAAGAACCCTAATAAAACAGTTCAATAATCATGGAAAATGAAATTCGAATCAACCAATCAATTCAATGTTAGACATTTTCTCCGTCTCAGTTCACTACTGATTTCATTGGAATAAAGTCATAAGAGCATATAATTTGAAAAATTGGAGACTTACCAAAATATAATTCAAATAATTCTAAGAAAAAGTTATGGTTTCATAAGGGTGCTTCCATTTCAAATGATGGGTCACACTATACTATAATCATTGAGAATGAGCAATCTCTGTACTAAGATAGTTAATACCAAAATATGAAGATTTATCCCAACATGCATTATAAAAATGTTACTGATTCAGTTTCAACAAACAGCATGAACATATAATTTCGTAGTTTTAGGTTTTCTGACATGACAAATACGAATTTCTAACTTATTTCGTGACTGCAGTTAATACAGTGAAATAGATCAAATCTTCTTTGTACTCTTCTTTTTTTTTATCTTTTGACTGCACGAGAGAAAAACCTATAATGTTCGTGGTGTAACTGTATCGGTTTTTGAATTATTTTATTTTGAGTTAAAAATTTTTGATATGCAAAATTGCTTTAGCCTTTCGTCGTGTTATTCATTTCATTGATTATGGTTTATGTCAACATATTTGATCAAAACCAAAAATCATCAAGTCCATTTTCAGTTAGATGACAAAAGTATCTAGTAAAACCCTCTCGAAAACCCTTTATCTTTTAATCCGGCAACTTTTTTACAATGCATGATCTTCATAATTCAGATTGCCCATTCTTAATGAATCACCCTATATATGAACATACATTTCAAATTGGATAAGATGTTCATTTATTGAGAAGTGTGTTGAAAATTAAGTGGATTTTCCATCACCTCCAACGAATATCGAATGAATTATAAATTTCAATAAAAGCCCTATCCTCACCTCAACCTCTAATTCTAATCCGGGCAAATACGATATGGGTAGTGGATGGAAAGGGTTTCCATATGGAGAAGTGTGGAACTTGACGAGTAGCTCAGGTCCGCTACTTATTATTTCAGGAATCGTTTCCCCACTGCATAAGTGAGCCAAAGTGGTTGCACTGGTTCCCCAGCCATCCAGAATCTCGATGTAATCTTGCATCATGTTACATTGATCCCAAATTCTGAAACAATCGGAATAATTAGGATCAGGACGAGCTTATTCATATAACACCATATGTAACACGTATGTATTATACAGTGAGAACGTGCAGGTCCGAATAAATTCAGTTAAATATCTATGAAGCAATTAAAAGAAAATCGCTTGGACACTCCAACCTTGATTTTATATTCCACAAATTTTGATATACGAGAGAGATATTCGAGATTAGGAAAAATTAACTTCAATGAGATGTCATTATATACCTTTAAAGATTATGTTTCCACTTAGTTTCATCATTGAATATACAGAGGCTGTGTATGACTTTTAATTCTTTGAAAGGAACCCCCTGTATATTATCACAATTTTAAAAAGTGCTCTCTGCCTCAATCTCAAAAATATATACTTTTTATACACTCTATGGAGGCATTGAAGAAATAT
This sequence comes from Chrysomela aeneicollis, assembly GCA_029955515.1. NCBI lineage: Eukaryota > Metazoa > Arthropoda > Insecta > Coleoptera > Chrysomelidae > Chrysomela > Chrysomela aeneicollis. The sequence continues at coordinate 12,651,675 of JARUHQ010000011.1, read as the reverse complement.
CATCAAAATAAAATTTGAATGAACGTTATTGAATATGAAGATCATCTTTGGTTCAATCAAGTATGCTAAAGGTTGAACTTATATAAAGCGAGATGATCAATGAGTGAATCAATTTTCAACATTCCTATGATATAATTACGTTAATAATAAAATTTATTCGAGATGTCATACCGAGTGTCATACCCATTGGAACGAAGAAGATATATTTGAGGTGGTGATATTTCTTGAATATTTTTGAAATCGAGAAAGCACTTTCGAAAATTCTGATAACATACAGGTTGTTGTATTTAAAAAATTGAATGTTATGCACAGCCCATGTACATTTGATGATTAAATCAAATGGAAAAATATTCTCTTAAAAGAAAACGAAATCTCATTCAAGTTGATTTTTCCAAATCTCTAATATCTCTTTTGGTTTTCGCGATATCAGCTGTTGAAGTCGTGAGATCCATAGCTAATCACCCTGTACATGCTCTATCCATAATTTCATCCCTCAATTTGTGCCAACATTGTCATCTTATTTTCAGAGTCTACGTTGGTTTAACAAGTTCGTTTTATATTTCTCCATACCTGAATCACTGTTATCGGGAATGTTATTATGAGTTCTGAGTTTTCTCCAGACATTCAGATCATGCCTTTCAACTATTTCATACATCATAATATATTCTAAGGGACTATTGGACCATTTTTTCATTCACATTTGACCAAGGAGATAAGGAAATCCAATAGGCTATAGTCTATAAACCGATTCAAGAAATCCCTAAGAAAATTCATTCTCAATAATTCAGTAATTTGATTATTTAAAGTAACTACTATTCCCTATAGTGGAATTGAAAATGTGATAATTTGTACTTGCTCCATATTCCTCATAATTTTTTTTCTCTCTTTATTCTTTTTTTAACAGATCTAAATATTATAATAATTGCTATATTCAGCAGATCTAATATAAATGATATGTTTGTTTGAATATGATCTTACTCTTTGATTTTCTGTCTGAGTGAGTTTGTATTAAGTGTTATGTAATATGTATATCTTATATTCTTATAATTTTTATATTTAGTTTTACATGTAGATACCTATGTTACTCTTCTTTTTTTATTTACCTCATGTCAGTTTATGTTATTGCTTTTTGTTAGTTGTCTCTCGAAACAAGTGTTACACACTTATCGAGTATTCATTTATTCACTTTTTATCTCATTTAAGATTGTACTTTTCACATGTATTTATATATAAGTGGTGAATAAACTTATTATTATTATTATTATTATAGTCCTCGACAAAGTCAGCTGGATGGAAACATTCTACACCTGTTCCAATTTTAGTTCAAAAATGGTCAATTGTATTTCCAAAAAGTCAATTGGATTTCAAAAAATATAAATTGTATTTCAAATTAGTCGATTCGATTTCATCAATAAATGTATTTCAATATTATCAATTTAATTTCAAAATACGTCAATTGCATTTCAAATTAGTAATTTGGATTTCAAAAAGCATCAATTGTATTTGACAATTATCAATTAAATTTCAAAAAGTAACACTTCAAATTCAAAAATGGTCATTTTTATTTCCAAAAATATCAAATGTATTTCGTAATGCATCATTTGAATTTCAAAACTGAAAAAGCACAGGCAAAGGTTAGATGGGTTTTAGGTGATATATTCATTCCCTCTGTTATTGGAACGCTCCTGGTTCCTATCATACATCACATATTATTTAGGATATAGTAGACTGATTTCGAAATAAAAATGATAAGATTTGAAATTGAAATGATGGATTTTGAAAATTATTTTTTGAAATTAAATTGATTAACACAATTGACGCATTTTAAAATTGTATTGATAATTTTGAAATACATTTGATATTTTTGAAATTAAATTGACTAATTTGAAATACAATTGACGCATTTTAGAATTGAATTTATAATTTTGAAATACATTTCATACTTTTTGAAATTGAATTGACTAATTTGAAATACAATTGATACTTTTTGAAATCAACTTGACACTTTTTGAACTACAATTGGAAAAGGTGCACTATAATGTCTACCCAATCACGGAAGACTAGATTTTTCCATTGGTTATTCGTGATAGGTGCTAAGCGATACGCTACCTAGCGGTGACTCGTGAACCACTCGTAGTGGGAAAACCACTGAACTCTCTGAGGGATAACCCACAGACAAACCTAACCTCTGTTCTGTTTATGTTCGCTTCTGATGTGAAAGGTGTACTTCCAGCAGTTTTTCGAAAGATGTTCTGTTGAAATACATGTGAAATCTTATCGTTTTTCTCGTTTCATGCAGTTATTGTTTGGTGGTAAAGACACCATAATGACACAAATATCAAAAATATGAAAACAAAACAAAAACGATACCACTTCGAGAAGTTCCAGTTGTTTCCATGAGATAGTGCTACGTATTATTTTCTATCGCGAATAGCCGCTATAGGTGAACAGTACACAAATTTGGTACTTTTCTCGACAGACAAGACGCTTCAGGTTATACAAAACATACTAATTGCTTTAATTTTTCTGACGTGAATGTATTTCGTTCCGTTCATCATAGTTGGAGTTTTTCGTTGAATGATAAAAGAGTTGTCCCAGTTGCCCTTTTTTGAATAATGCTCACGAATAATACCACGTCGGGATCGAACGGAAAATCCAGAGTGCAATCTGGAGGTGAAAACTTTATAATGACTCAAAAGAGTGGTATTTACATATTTTTTCGTCGACGGAAAAGTTTATGTAACACCTTGCAGGCGCTTTTATATCGACCAACTTTAAACTAATTTCAGAATTCTGTTGCTGTTCCCGATTTTTAGATTTCGTGCTCTTTGTAGCGGAAATTCACTATTATCGGGTTTTTTAATGTGAATTTTAAAAACCTAGGAAAATAATGTGCTATGAAAATGAAATATTAAAATTGATACGAACATTCTCAAAAAGTTCTGACTATACAAAAACTTTTCATATTCATTATGACACCCTTCTCACCTGCACAAGCGAATGACATTTCCACTACTAAACTATCTGACACTCAATTAGGTACTACACCTTTTCCAGTTGTATTTCAGAATAGTCACTTGTATTTCAGAAAGCATAAATTGTATTTCAGAATAGTGAGTTGAATTTCAGAAAGCGTCAATTGTATTTCAGAAAAGTCAACTGAATTTCAGAATTCGTCATTTGAATTTCAGAATATATCATTTTTATACGAATGACGAATTCTGAAATACAATTGATACTTTCTGAAATACAAGTGACTAATCTGAAATTCAATTGACGCTTTCTGAAATAAACTTGATGGTTTCTGAAATACAACTGGAAAAGGTGTAGAAGAGAAAGGCTCAAGAGGGTGTTTCACAATTCGATAAAAATATTTCAAGGACGTAGCGTTGAGATCAATAATAAAATACTTGTTTTTTTATGTGAAAATGTGTCCTATTTATTGGAAATTGGGCTATAACAACAGATAAAATCTTTTTAAAATGGTTATTCCCCCGTTTTTAGGCACTTCATTCATTTTTTGCTTCAAAAATTAGGCATAACCAGTTTTGGTATGTTTAAAGAGGGATACCCTAAATTCAAACAGAAAGCTATTCGCCAAAAAAATCTGAAAATTCAGGCTCTTGAATTTTTTCGATACAACCAATCGTTGTCAACGGAAGAGGTGTTTTTTCACAATATCAGACTAATAAAACTGATCTGCGATATCTCAATTGAAATTCATCGTTGTCAGTTTTTAGCGGGTTGATTATTTATTGCGATCAAGAAATTTGTTTGCGTTAGAAATGAAAAATGTTTTCAGCTGTAGCTCGAAGCTTTGAGAAAACATTTTTATTTGAAATTGAGTATTATTTCGATCCCAGCAACACCTACTAGAGATTCTTCTGAAACTGTCTCATCCTGAATTTTGGGGTGACTTTATAGGAGATGTTCGCTTCTTCTTCTGCACTTGGATATATTATTAACCTTGAATATTCATGCTACTACCAACATACCCTATGGGAGATATCCTCGTGGTCTCTCAAGAGATTCTATATGAAAAATATCCACTTGAAACGTCACCTTCGGTGCAAGCAGACCATGAGTATGTTTACTTTTTTATATTTTGACAGATAATACATGATTATTCCATTACGGTAATACCGAGCATCAATATTGAGGACTCCATTATCGCGTTTGACATTATCATATTAGGGATTGTGCCTTCTTGGAGAAAATACAAGATTGAGTTCTAGTTGTATTTTTAACAACTATATTTCCCTTTTTCTCTGGCTTGCCTAGATGACATAGCGGCTCAAGATGAAAAATCAACTTTTATGTTGAAAAACATGGTAAATTTAGAGAGAAAAACATACACTACCACTACAAAATCTTCATCAATTATGACTCGACAAAAAAAGATCTGCACAAAACATAGTCTATTACCTGAGTAGAAAATGCTTGAAACAATATTTTTTTTGCGAAAAATGGTTCCAGCGATATTGGAAAAAACCGAATATATATTTTTTTTTAATTTCAACACCCTGCATCTAGAAAATGGTGCATTTTAGAAAGTAAAATGTTTGAACGAGCCATCACATCCTGGAGTCCTGCGCATATATTATGAAACACCCTATGCACCAGGCCAGTCGTATATCGTTTATTGAAATCGCAAACAAACGGCTAGTTCTTATTTTCTTGTATTATACTGTTAGCACCACTTGAAGGAAAACTGCATTTAGTAACATTTACTCTGTTTATTTCTCACGAAAGTTGGATTTTTTATTTGTGAGCATTGTGAAGACGCTATCAGGCCTACAGACGTCGTTTTATCCTCAAATTGAAGCTAAATACATTCACTATAACATTTCCCCCTATGACTTCACGCATGAAATGTGTTTTTTTCAACGACTTCTGGGACAACAATTGCCCGAATCTCAGAGTGCGAAGATTTCTCGGTTTTCCAAGTGATACGAATTTAGCACAGGTCTTTCGAAACTGCAAACTTGGATATTCACTACTGGGAGTGATCCTAACGACATATCGAAAAACCACAACTGTAAATAGCAGTTTGTTTGCGATTCCAGCGATTTCAAGTGTACCCACCCACTATTTGACGCTCATTTGACAGGCTGCCCACGGCGGATAATCTCACCTCAGAACTCTGTCGCTGTTGTCGAACTTGCTGGCATGCTCCTTGTGATGGAAGTTGGCCTGCCTGACAGCCACCAGGGCATGCTTGCCCGCCGGCACGTTCCGCTCCCTCACCCTGTACTGACAGCTGACGTTGCGCGGGTAGATGCCCGGGTAGTTGGGCGACTGGATGCGGCACGCTCTTCGCGAACACCCCTCGAGCAGGCGGTCGCATTGGGAGCCGCCGGCCAGTTTGCCCCTAAAGGGAGGGAATGGTTCATTCAACAATGCGAATCGACTCGGATCGCTCGGCTCGGCTCGGCTCGGCTCGGCTCGGCTCGGCTCGGCTCGGCTCGGCTCGGCTCGGCTCGGCTCGGCTCGGCTCGGCTCGGCAGGGTCGGCATGTCAGCTTTTACCACTAGCGTCTACGTCTAGAATGTCTACTTTGCAATCTCGGCACAAACAACGCGCTTTCGCGCTATATTATTCAATGAGACTGCCTGAACTAAATAAACTAACCTATCAGAGAGGGTCTGGATTCCTATTTTCGATGTATTTTTAAGGAAGGAACAACAATGCATTGATAATTGAAAGAAAAAAAGTCTACTTTGAAATTCCGGCTCAATCATCGCGCTATATTATTTAATGAGACTGCCTGAACCAAACAAACTAACCTATCAGTTGGGGTCCGGATCACTATTTTCGTGATTTTTTTAAAATGGAACAATTGAAAAAAATAATATGTTAGTAGGAATCGAACCATGATAATGTGTCCGAATTCTGTTCTTGCCCTACCCTTTATACGCGCATGTATTCTAGCGCAGATTGCAAAGTAGAACTTCTAGACGCAGACGCTAATGCTTTTACCGCGCACTGATTAAGGAGGACGCGCACTGAATCGACTCGGATCGGTCGGCTGGGCTCGGCGCGATCGGCACTGATGTATCGATGTCTCGATCCAATGAACGTTGAAAAAAGTTCATCAGATGAAGATATTGTGATTGCCTTAGCAATCGAAGAAATGGAAAATCATAAACCAAGGTTTTGGATCCATAACATTGATTGTAAAAGAGGAACTTATGGAGAGTTCTACCACTAATTATTCGGACATAGTGCAGCCTCGCAGCTTCGTTCACATGCAAATAAGTACACTGAATGAAAATTTTAGGAAATTCGACCGGCCGTTCTAAGCCGATCGAACCGATTTTCGACCATGCCGAGCCGAGCCGAGCCGAGCGGTCCGAGTAGATTCAGTGCGCGTCCTCATTCATGAGTGAAGGTAGATGTGGGCACAGTTCAATGCTAAAAGCTTTAAACTGTGATGTGGGTAAGACTGCCACTATAAGGTTTGATAGTATTGAATCAATACATTCATCAATAGGTCTGCTATCAAAATTCTAAACAATATTTCCATTCCAAATGTAGTGTAATTGGTCCCAGTCGAATTGGCCGAAAATGATGTTCTGATAAAATGTCTCCATGGGTACAACAAGATCTAATGGACAGTTTATGAGATACGGTGCGTTGAATACGGAAACATGGTTGTTAGTTACCTTTAAAAAATCAATAAAAGGGCGATTATCTTGTTGCAAAAAGTTAAGGATGATAATAACAATCTTCATATTATTGACACGAGTTGTAATGAAAAGTTCTGAGACTCCGTGCACAGGGTGATTCTTTTCCATCAGGCAATGTCGCATAGGCATTGGGAGCCGCCAGCCAGTTTGCCCCTAAAGGAAGGGAATGGTTCAAGATTCATTCAACAAATGCGTTCCAGTCGTAGCGTCTATACGGTAATATTGGCACGAAAGAAAATTGTCAGAAGTATGCTTGGTAAACCTCGTCAACAGTCTTGTCGGCTTCAATTTTTTATTGCATTGTGCAGTTTATGTCAAAAAACATATTGGAAACTCTCAGATTGATGGCAATACGCAGAAATACTCTTCAAGATACTCTGATTATGATTCACTGGAAGATCCATGCATATTTCTGATAACACCAAACTATCTGAATCACATAAAATTGAATATGGTGTGCCTCAAGGCTCCATATTAGGCCCACTTCTCTATAGTTATGTATGCCGATGTTGCTACTTTGATTGACCAAAAAGAAAACATTACCCGACCACTCTTGAATTCATTGAAACTGAGATGAAAAATATAGCAGATCAATGGTATCGAAATAATCTCCTCTCCCTGAATGAAAATAAAACAAGACAATTAAATTTCAAACAACTTCCGGAGGTGATACTGCTAATCTCTTGAAAATTACTCTGGATGACAATTTTAACTGGTTAGCACACATCGACTGACTGCAAAATCGAAATGCATTTACGTCAATTGAATTTTTTTTCAAATGCAGTGCTTTTTATGGTGTAATTTCATGGGGAAATTCACCAGCCTCTAAAAGGGCATTCATCATTCAAAATAGAGCCATCAGAATTATAGCTAATCCAGGATACAGGAATCAGTACCGATCGTTATTTGGCCAGTACAGAATTATGGCCTTATCGACTCAAGTGTTAGAAATGAAGAAACATGTGCACTCTGCATTAACTGTGTAATTTTCAGATAATTTGAAACTTTGATAGTTTCAGAGATATTCCGAACATTTTTTATTTATACAGTGTGTACCAGCCAAATGGAATAAATTCGTTAATAAATAAACGGTGGCGTTTTAGTGAAAACGCTCGGACACGTCGATTTGTATCTTTAGTTGCGCTTTTTTTTTTTTTTTTTTTTTTTTTTTTTTTTTTTTTTTTTTTTTTTTTTTCAAAAAAACTTTTTATACAGGGTGTGTCATGCCACAGTGGCCAATATCAACTTTCTTATTTTAAATGCAACACCCTGTATTTTATTTCATTTTTAGATTCTTCATAAAGAGCTGATTTCGTCGATCTATCATACTTGGTGTATAGCGCGAAATATTACAGAGATATAGGGTGTGAAAAATCGAGATTTTTCAACTTTAGGAATTTTTTGTGTCGAAACTAATCATTTCTGCTCAAAACGGCTTACATGTCCCTATCTTAACTTTTCATTTACTATCTACTGACATTTGATAGAAACAAATAGAAGGTGATGCAAATCTCAAAATTTTGAACCACCCGTATTTGTTTCAATTAAATATCAATCGATAGTAAATGGAAAGTTGAGATAGGGACATGTAAGCCGTTTTGAGCAAGAATGGATAGTTTCGGCACAAAAAATTCCTAAAGTTGAAAAATCTCGATTTTTCACACCCTATATCTCTGTAATCTTACGCGCTATACCCCAAGTATGATAGATCGACGAAATCAGCTCTTCAGGAAGAATCTGAAAATGAAATAAAATACAGGGTGTTGCATTTAAAATAAGAAAGTTGATATTGGCCACTGTGGCATGACACACCCTGTATAAAAAGTTTTTTTTTTGAAAAAAAAGCGCAACCAAAGATACAAATCGACGTGTCCGAGCGTTTTTCCTAAAACGCCACCGTTTATTTATTAATGAATTTATTCCATTTGGCTGGTACACACTGTATATTATGATAATAAACAGTTCGAAAAACACGCTTCTTTGTTGAATTGTTATTGAATTAGAAAGAAGTGGTGAGAATAACTGAATTATTTACTAAATCACATCAGAAATAATAATATTTTTTTAGCATAATATACAGTTTCTCAAAAACAACATGGGGATTACAAAAGTCAAGTTTGGAACCATGTATTCAGAGTTAATACAAAAAAAAACAAAAATCAACCATTTTATTTTTGTGTATATACCCACTTGTATTTATCAATAATAAAATAACAATAACCATGGTTAAATGCTGAAGAATTTCCTTTTTGCCCCCTTCCCCAAAAAATGTCCATTCTATTTCCATAAATCAGCCTCAATTCATATAAATTAAGAAAAAAATTGCAGTTCCTCTCCATGCTTTCGTACGAGACACATCTCGCAGACACATTCTTTGAAAATTAGCTAGTGAGTAATGCCTATGTCTTTAAATGGGGAAATCTGTTCTTTTGTGTTATCCGACTATAATCTCCGGAGTTCCCTTGTTCAGTTGTTTCAGTGCCCATTTTTCTTCTGCTTGTCACATCTCCGAGTGCCTGTGGTTATAAGGTAACGAAGGAAACAATAGAGGGACGTGTTGTGCTCATTTCCTGTTGCTCGGACTTCAGCGCATGCGTTTTGATGGAAATTGAAAAATAGTGCTTCACAAAACTAACGAAGGCATTCACCTAGTATCCAGATCATATCGAATATATTACCTACTTAAATTGCAAGGAAACTAAACAAAACATCAATACTTCTAACAGTATCTCTTGAATACAACATAAATGAATAATTATAGAAAAATGTCACATCTAATATTTTCGACCTATATTTTGTATCGTTACCATGGCAACAACACTAATTTCCGGAAATTTTGTCTCCTCCTTGGGGGAAGGAGCATGAAATTACACTGGACATTTTCTGACGTTAATAGGTTGAATGACATTTCAGATACTAAGTACCACTTCAAGTTTCTTGTTAGAAAATATATTTCTACCAATTTTAGTGGAATAAAGTTAGGGAAGAATAATGGTTCGAAATTCTAGATAGCAGCTACCCTATTATTATTTTGCGTAACCAATATCGGTATTTTGAATTTTATTTAGCATGATCTTAATAGTTTTGTTATGAAATTTATATTATTAAATAGCTTTTCTCGATTGCGAATGCTTCTTACAAAATATATATTAAAAATTTCCAGCAATAATTTTAATATTTTTGGTACGATTCTCAACCAATCGGAGTGTGTTAAGCTACCTTATATTTCAAATATACATGGCAATTCCACTCCTGAGGAAGGAACAGAAAATGCAAAAATATCGGATAAATTACGTTACCATAGCAACTCTAGCATTTACTGTTCGTTTATCAAGCATTGCATCAGTTTGACATTTGTTAATGTCGAAAACAGAATCAAACAGCAAATAATATTCCAATAAGTATATCGAGATTTGAAACTTCCACATATTTTTTCATTTAGTTTGTTAAATAAAGTTTAATTGAACTGAGTTTTCCATTAATGGATTGCTATACCAAATACCCCTCGAGCTGATATTGAGCTACGCTCTCGTGATTTCGTCAAAACAGCTCTCATTAAATTGCCAATACTAGTGAGTATTCGAAAACAAACACAAAAAATAACCGGCTAAATCTGAGCTGTAGTCTTCGATCATAAAATAGACTAGATGAATAACGCTCAATGCTTACGTGTTCGGTGCCACAGTAGTTGTTTGAAGCCAAGATCTAAATCAGTTACTAGAGTTAACTCATTCTTAAACAAGGATAGCAACAACAGATTTTCCCAGTACCAGTGTCTTGCTATCTTGGAAGGGTGTGACTTTGAATAAATTGACATACTAACAAATTATCGTATCCAGTCTTCCTAAGACTGAATGAAAACAATGTATTATCAGAGTTTTCTGAAAATGTACATCTTAGATTTATTACCCGAATGATAATAGAATTGATTCACTGTCACAATTATATTGTTTATTTTCTGGCAATATAAAGTTTCGAAGTGTCGAACTTGAGAAATATAACATAAAACATGTTATTACTTTTTAATTCCACTAAAAATAGGCTTATCTTCTACTCTGAGCATTTTCTTACCACTTGGGCAACCGCTTTATTATACTCGTAGTGAAATGATGCAAGCAAACGTCTCTTGAAAAATTCTCTTCCTTGATCATATTTTTACATATATCGTTACATAAGTGGTGTATATTATCTTTGATAAACCAAAGATTAAATACACTGGATCAATTCTGCTCTATTTGCAATCTGACACAAATGGAACAATTTCACATTTAAAAAAGGAAAATAAATAACTCAAAGTCATCTCCACAACATTATTAGAATAATCTAACATAACAAGGTAGGAAACGAGCAGAAAACAACTACGTTCCTGGCAAATACCACGCAAAATATTGAATTATATCCACTCGAAATCTATGCAATTCATGTAAATGAATAAAAATACAAATATTCCTTTCTTCGAACATGCGTTTATGCTCCCAACGAGACAGACACGCCTGACAACCCGTAGACCGGTTTCGGGCTTATTGGCCATCATAAGTACAGGGTAGTCAACCGTGTAGAGATCCTGACTCCTGAGATCTCCACACGAGGCGAGGTCTGAATCGATGGAAGCATCCACGCATATTTGATAGCAGTGAGCCGTTCCCCAAGCAGTGTATGAAGACGGCGACACCAAGCGGCGAAGAAAGAAACACTCCTTAATAAATTTCCCATATAGAAGATATGAGAGTGGCTGGGTTGCTCGACTATTCCCTTAATTTCCCATTTATTCTTCGATTGTCCCATCTATGAAGGAATCCTAACCCTGTTGTGGGCACAGATCACAAATATGAATGATCTTTTGGAAACCTTTGATACTGGCACTCCGAAAAACCTACAGAAAACCTGAATGAATGAGAAATCATTTTATTACTAGCATTATAGCTACCAGTATTTCATTTTGATTTTTACTCAATTTTCTTTGTAGAACTACATTATTCATCTTAGATAACTATATTTATGTGACGAACTATTATAAATTCAAATGTGTGCATCACAGCAATAACCTTACAGTTGAAGTGCTAATGAGAACACTGAATACCATAATGTTGAGGATATATTTTAGTATTTTTTGGTACCTCCATAGACCAGGTACAGCACACGAAACTCTTTGTTATAAGATTGTAAATTCTGTATAAAAAATAAATTCATCTATGTGTGTAATTTCGTCATTGTCATCTTGTTCAAATGCATGAAATTCCACGTCCTTGTAAAGACCCAACTTAGCATTTTCTGGCTCCCTCCGACTCTCTTGGTCTACACGAGCAGCTCGCATGCAGCCCCAGCGCTGCTTCTTTCGTTTCCGCATATTTCCGGATTCCAATTTCGGTCACGAGATCTGGAAAACAATTCGAGTTTATTACCTGTAAGACCTTTGGGTCGCGTTGCCGTAGCGGATCCGAGCGTCGCTCACTCGCAGGAATTTGTAGGACAGCCTGAACTCGAAGTTGTTGCCGGAGCCCTGCTGGAAATCGAACAAATTTGCAGTCAGCTGAGTACCAATATCGATCCAGAGTAGAGGTCGACAAGACAAGAAAACTTGTCTTGATAACAACTTTTTGTCTCGTTTTTTGAAAGAAAAAAAGTCTATCCAATTAGAATATCAAACATAGTTTGAAATGAATGTCTGGTAGACTACGAGCAGAAAAACAACTACTTTCCTGGTAAATACCACGCAGAACATTGAATTATATCTGCTCTTAGTCCATGCAACGATTCACACTGTGAATGCAGATCGCAAATGTTTCTTTCTTCCTAAGACGTGACAAATTCACATCGAGACAGGCACCCCTAACAACCTACAGACCGGTTTCGGGCTTATTGGCCCTCATCAGTGCAGGATAGTTATCCGCTCACTTTTTCCATATATCAACAAAATACAGGTCTCAGAATTTTTTTTTTTCGAATGGGATGTTCTATATTTTAAATATATATCATTCATATATTATTGTCGAATAAAAAATAGGAAACAACCGCAGAAATTAAAGAAAAATTTGAGCCGCCATGTAATTGGTTGATTCTGAGAAAAAGACAGCTCAGATTCCAAAAATTCGTAAAAAAATATTTCATTATAATTTTTGAATGAAGAGAATATGTTCAGAATTATGAGCAAAAAGGGGGGTGACACCTTTAAGTGGGACACCTTTTACCACATGGTGATTTCTCGGCATGAAAATATCTTCCCATTGTTATCGCAAATGACCAAGAATTTTCTCGGAACGCCAGCAACATCTGTATTGCGGAAAGGCTATTTTCAGCAGCAGATTCAACAATCAGAAAGCTTAGAAATCTGCTAGACGTTGCCTCCTTAAGAAGTCTAGTTTACAATTTCAGTTTTATCAGAATTATCATTTCTAATTTGCATTTTGCAAATGTGTTCAATAAATGAATATATGTTATATTATGTTGATATAGGTTATATTTTTCACAAATAAATACTTATCAAGATATTTCGAAATTTCTATAATGTCCTGTCTTGTAATCTGAAATTAGTTCTTGTCTTGATCTTGTCTTGAAATCAAGACAAGATCTCTAATCCAGGGCGATATAGATATGATTTTTTGCTAACCGAGAAACATATCTCATTGTTGGATTCGCTGAATTGAAATGTGAAATCATGGTTAATTGAATTGTTTTTGAAGTGAAAACTGATTTTTGGCAGGGGAAAACTCATGGGTTTGCATTAGCAAAATACGTCGGCCACTTGCTAAATAAATTGTTGTCTAAAATTGTTTTTCTATTTAAATTCTATAATGAAGACATTATGAAACAGGGGCTATTTCTATACGCATTTATTATTATTTGGAGGTTGGTACAATCGAACTGTCAAATGAAAATCAGATGAGTTAGGCCCAGCTTACTTCTGAGCGATTTTGGATTTGGTGATACTAGCACTCAATAACTCAATGTTTTTATTTGTAAATTTCAATTCAGAGTGTGATTTGATTTAAATTGATCAATATAAACAATAACAACATTGCATTTTTCACCGCTGATGGTATCGCAAAAATCAAAATAGCTCAACAGTAAACTGTGCGTCAGATTTTAAATATTTCAATGTCATCATTTTCATCAATCGAAGATGTTTCTGTTATTTATGGATATTCATTCAATTTCTTTCAATGAAAAACTTCAAATTAATGCAAAATAGAAAAAGTTGTATATGACACGTTTTATCGCTTCGCTCGTCGTACTCCAAACAAACCGTGCGACAAAATAGCGTCCTATAATATACTATTCTGAACTTCTATTGATCAATATATTTACAATTTTTTGACTCTATCATGAAAATAAGGGAATAAGATATATCATACCTATTTAAAAATTTTAAGAACGAAAGGTACAAAAATATACCTGAACATAGCCAACTCGTATTCAATTCTGAAAATAAAATATAGCTATTTGTGTATTTAGAGCGAAAGTGATATAATCCCTCTCGAAAAAGACAGTTATGATATTTCGAGAGTGGCAGGACACTTTGCGTACAAACACAGTTTCTAGTCAATACAGGAAACTCGATGCTTGATCAAACTTTACCATATATAGACTATGAAGTCTTCCTAACTCATACAAGTCTCAACAACATACTTTCAAGACACATTTTTCAATTGAAATGTACCTTTTTCAGTTAATATCATTTTTGCTTTATATTCCACATTCAAGAATTTCATGGATTTATGTCATGAATCTAGCATATCATAATTCAGACTTTTTTCGATTTATCTGGTAGGAGGTTAAAATTTGCAATTGTTACTCTTTCTGCTACATAAGAGGTGCCTTATATAGGTAATTCAGGGTAACGATTTTGCATCATGAAAAAGAATATGAGTTCGTTTTAAACAATATACTTATGGTAGAGGTGAACGCTTTTACGACATTTCCGCTCACAAGCGCAAATGCTGTCACAAAATGACATTCCTCGGAAAACGTAAATTTTGTGTTGAAATTTGAAAACGCCAAGGGCTAAAAATTTGATCAAATTATGGACTGGCGTCTAAAGCCGAAGCTCCACAACTTCGCACATACACATTGTTGATTAATGATTTGGCCGATGTTATTTGAGTCTTTCACAGCCTCAATATGCTAATATGTTCATGTAGAAAAATGTATGAGAACAGCTTCAATTTTCGAATATCTCCAATTATGGTATCAATATTCACGTTAAAATTTTTTTCGTACTTCCGGGCCTAAAGTGACAACTTCACTCCCTTGTGACAGGTACTAAAGTGTCACATTTAATCCCTCCGGGATTAAATATTGACGAAACTCCCGGAACGATTAAATCACAAACAAACGAATTTAAGGGATATTTTATTGAAAAATATAATTAATTAGAATGGTAATTAACGTTAATATTCAAATTAATATTGTGACAGTTCGTCATATTGACCAGTCTCAGAGAGTTGAGGCACAAACCGCTTTTGATTTATCATCGAAGTAGACTAACAGCGCATTTTCAGTAGGTTGTCTCACATTTTTTAAGCGGCACCACTTTTTAAAAGCATCGTACTGCTGCTCGTATAGTTTTCTAGATTTCGGTGGTAACAATTCTTCACCTACTTCGGCTGCTCTTTTATCAATATCAGATACACCTTCTTCACTCATGATACCAATAATTATCAATAACAATGTTTCTTTACAATGACACTAGTAATGACAATGTTTCTAAATTATAACTGTCACAACGCAATGTTACTATGGTAACTTATTTTAAAGACAGTTTATTAAATGAGATGAAGAGAGAAAAAACTGATTGAAATTATTGAAATAATTAATAAAATCATACCGGAAGTACGAAAAGTATCGTATATACCTTGCGACTGAAGTACATTTAATCCTGAAGGTAAAGTTTATGGCCCGACCGCAGGGAGGGCCATAATTTACTTCAGTCCCGCGGTATATAATGTACTATTTTCTTATCGATATCGATGAGCGATTTTTGGTTTCCTCTTGCAATCTGCAATCCATAACCACCTACATTTTTTTAAATTGCTTCACGGGACTATCAGAACCATTACTTAACGTCATAATTACCATTAATAACAGGAGAGAAGCCAGATGATTTGAAGATATCTACAATTATTCCAGTTTCTATAATAAAAAAATCCGAAAAAAGCCTCAGATCCAACAGCAGGTACAATTGAAAATGTACTTGAAGAAGCAGTTTATTAGTTTATTATGGTATCGAAATGGTTATGACATTTTTGAATGAAGATACAACAAAAACTCAAGATCAATAATGCAGTTCCATATTCTATATGCAATTAAGATATACCACATAGGATTGTGCTGATTTCACTGCTATTTCAGATATCTATAAATGATGTGCTGGAGATAGTATCGTTCTCATTTCTTCATTTAGTTATGATCACAGGAAACTTGTAGTGAATATCAACAAAACTCTGGAAACTATTTATAGATGGTTTCGTTTTAATTATTCAAAGATGTTTCGTATTAGACAGGGTAGTTGGTGCTGAAAATGTTACAGAATTGTATATTATGATACAAGTTTTATAATACGCTATTTTGTCGCTAGCGTTGTTTGGAGTACGACGAGCGAAGCGAGGAGTGCTCCAAGTGAACAAGTGCGACAACGTGTCTTATAAAATGGATTTAATATCGATAAATAACAGAAACATCTTCGATTGGCAACAATGATGACATTGAAATAATTAAAATCTGACGCACAAGCGTAAAGCACAGTTTACAGTTGAGCGATTTTGATTATTGCAATACCAGCGGTGAAAAATTCAATGTTGTTATTGTTTTTATTGGTCAATTCGAATAAAAATACACTCTGAATTGAAATTTACCAATTGAAACATTGAGTTTTTCACTGCTAACATCACCAAAAAATCTAAATCGCTCAGAAGCAAACTGGGCCTAACTCTTCTGACTTTCATTTGACAGTTCGATGGTATCAATCTCCGAATAATAAAAAATGCGTATCGAAATAGAGGCTATTTCGACACGCATTTGCGTTGCACAATGACTTCATTATACAACCAAAATAGAAAAATATCTTTGCGGTACGGCTGCCTTGGAAGCCATATTGTATTTTTCCTAATGCACTAGGGTTGCCTTGGAAGCATGTGTATATAAATTTCAAGTCCACTTTTTCTGTTTATGACTCAACAATCTTGTGACTCGGAAAAGTTCTTTCAGCATTGACGAAAACAATCCAGACCAAATTAGTGTTTGTGTGTAGATAGTCGGATAAAATTAATTTCTGCTAACTATCTAAGCACTCAACACATTCCTCGTTGTAATCAGTTTCACAATAAAAAAACAACAAGAAAATTGTTTTGGGTATAACTCATTTTAATGAAACAGATTGCTAATTCAAACATTAGTGGTGGGTTTATTATCGTGAAGCTGAAAACTTACTCGCTTGTAGTCATTATTCATACCAGACGGCAGTTCGACTAGGCGAAATTACCATATTTCAAGACTGGTAATATTTCAGCATTCGTGCCAGTTTTTAGCGTGATGCATCCATTATCCAACTGTTCTTTATTTCCTCACTAAATATCCACCACTGTAACACGTTACACCGTTTCCAGTAAGAGATGTTGGATGAATGGATGCCTGGATCATCAATATCAGAAAGGTCAACTGGTTGGACAAGACAAAATTTGATCACAAGCGCGTGATTGGTATTTTTAAACTTTTCTGTGATATTGACGTAGTATTACAGAAAAAAAAGTTGAAATGTACAATAAATAATCAATCATTCTTGAATTTATACTTATTCAGTACAAGAAGTACGTCGCCCCCGTGAACTCTTCATTTTACATTCCACAAAAAAAATGTAGTGAGAAAGTTGTTGGGTTTCATCTGATTCCACTTAATGACATTGAGTGTTGAGTGTCATAAATGCGGAACGACTCAGTAATTTACTTTTTAAACGTTGAATTTCCAACAGGTATTATACCAAAAAAGTTTATAGTTTTGTAATTATGAATACTTGTGAATTTTGATTTCAACTATACTTTTGCTCCAGTTCAGTGAGAAAACCGTAACAAATGGAACACTTATGTATTTAACTATCCTATTCCAACTTTTTGGGAACTATCTAATATTGCTAACTGCTGATGGGCACTGAACTGGTGCGACAGTTTCTCGAAAAGTAAGTAGTCATAATTTCAATACTATGAACTTTTCAATTCAATAAGGAATCAAAAAATGCAACAAGGGGTCCTATTTGAAAACAAGAAAGAATACTGAGTTGGTGTGCCTTTTTGATATACTCTTTATGGATAATACTTGAACCAAATGGTATCGAAGATACACCATTCAAATTTTGTATTCAACATTTTTTTATATGAAAAATTGAGAAGTTGAATTGAGAAGGGCAGCAACGGACTTCTTCGAAATAGGGTATACAAAAGTTTACAAATATTGAATCAGTTATTCTGATAGCACAGATTAATAATATTTTCCATCAAGTAACATTAATTTCGTTTTCAATCCCTATTTGTTCTCTATTTTCTCCAGAGATTTCATTTTCAATTCATCAGGCTATCTGATAGAATCCAGCAGCATGGCTCATGAAAATATCAACAGAAAAGAGAGATATCTCACACTTTTCTGTGATATTCTAGAGATGCCAATGAGTTCGTTATAGTGCAGGATTGCCAACTAGACGAACAGCTCTCCTCTAATAGAATCCAGGAGCCTCGGTGAATTTTAAGGTGCTAAACATGTGAACAACATTCCAGGACAGGTTGAATCTGTACTTTGTTGATCATGATATGCTGTTAGAGTGTGGAGTACTCGGTGGAGTAGCTCTTTAGCTTGATCATCCCATGATAGGGTTTCGATATGATTGTTTCATCACATCAGGAACAATCGCGTCCGACATCATCATATTAGATTCTGCGAGGTATGTATTCTTAAAGAAAACACAGGCTTGAGTCTTCGTTGCATTGAACTCCAAAAGATTATCAGATTTCCATTTCAAAATTTCAGTCAAATCTTCATTATCAATTATAGACCAGTATCCGCCTTGCACCTCTGGTTTTCCAAAAGATTATCAGATTTCCATTTCAAAATTTCAGTCAAATCTCCATTATCAATTATAGACCAGTATCCGCCTTGCACCTCTGGTTTCCCTAGAAGACACAGGAGCTCTAGATGATAAATCAGCATGAATTGTACTGTCATCCGCAGAGCTGTGAAAAGGACAGGAGGTCACATCTAACAGATCGTTGATGTGTAGTACGAACAAAGTTGGTGCCAAAATATATCAAAGAATCCTGAGAGGTGGAGCGTGGGTGAGAGGATTACCTATTTTTTTATAAAAATTGACGTCTTTCGTACCATTCTGGGATATATTCGAGATGGGCATTTTTAATGAATCACCCTGTATATATAGGCAGCATTCCATCTTGATATATTCCGCGTCCCTGAGAATTCACCCACCTCTTTAAGACATAATACTCTATCGTCAACATTATAATCATTTCTTAAATCATAATTCGCTATGGGATATATTTCATCAGAACAACCCCTGTGGGATAGCAGCTTACTTTCCAACTTAATATCCTCTTCATTTTCCAAGAAAATAAACCCATTATACTTCATCAGATTGATGATACACGATCATATTTTCCAAGGAGGCAATTTAGTAGGCTGGGTATGATATTATATGGCCTCTCTTTCTTTCATCAAAACATATTCCAACGGATCCCTATTGAAAATCTGTGCATTATTTCACGCGTACACAATCTCAATCGTGACAATGGAGTCTCTAATGAAAATTCAGAAGATGAAGAGGAAAACAGATGATAATATTTAGCAACACGTGTCTTTTACCCAGTAGCGTAAAGAAAGGGACGCAATGGGGCACGTGTCTCCTAGCTAAAAAAATTAAATAGGAGCCAGGCCGATATATTTGGTTTTGTTTTTAATCAATCCAATCGCTCGCCATCAATATCTGCAATTTAGTATTTTTCTCAACAATTCGCACAAAGATTTGAATATTACTCATGAAAGCGATATTATAACTATAGCGCCAAATGTTCCAGAAATCGTCATTTCTACTTGAGAAATACGATGGAAGATAACCGGATGAATGGGATAAATAGATGGAATTTAAGTTGACAGATTCGTTTATGGAATAGATAAAAGTGAACCTAGAGAATACTTTATGTCACATAAAAACTCTATTGACCTTTCAAATCGCAGTAGAATCGCATGAGCCACTTTTAATTTATAAAGAAGAAATTATCCAAAAATTGGTACAGAATAGAAGGTAATGAAAAATGGAAAAGCCATGAATTGGACAAACATTTTTGAAAGAGAAAATAGTATATCCAATAAAGAATATCAAACATAGTTTGAAATGACTACGAGCAGAAAAAAACTACTTTCCTGGTAAATACCACTATTTTCTCTTTAAAAAATGTTTGTCCAATTCATGACATTTTTCATTTATTAGCTTAGTCGAGCTATCAGCAACTTCCAAGCTCTGTGACTTGGGAGATTTGTTTCTGGAGTGTTTCTTTCTTCTGCCGCATGGTGTCGCCACTTCCAACTGTCACTTGGAACGTGGCTCAATGACGTCAAATAGACGCGATGAAGATGGATTGGGACAGGCAACGCTTCGAGATCTCACGGTCTCTATCCGGATAACTAACCTGCACTGATGAGGGCCAAAAAGCCCGAAACTGGTCTGTAGGTTGTTAAACGTGCCTGTCCCGATATGAATTTGTCACGTCTCATTAGGAAGAAAGAAACATTTGCGATCTGCATTTACAGAGTTCTGCGTGGTATTTACCAGGAAAGTAGTTGTTTTCTGCTCGTAGTCTACCAGACATTCATTTCAAACTATGTTTGATATTTTTAGAAGGTAATGTATAGGTAATCTATTGAAACTCCATCATTTATTTTAATTTAACTGGATAAATTATTGGAAACAAGTACGCTGGCTGACTGAAATTTTTTCAAATGGCACATTGAAATCCTCATCTTTTCTTGTATTTATTGACAGATCGATAATCTTCATTCAATTGGATTTCATATTTTTTCCTAAACACATTTCTGAAATGAATTACGAGTTCTGCGTTGCAATTGGAAACTCTAAGACTACTATGTGGATAACCACAAATGTATTGGACACGTTGCCATTTCAACATAATTGAAGACAGTATTTCGAGCATACCCTAACTGCGCCACTGTTTCTACCATGTGTTTTTCTGGAATTGTCTTCCTTTTATTTTTACAGGAAGAATGAATTGGAAAGGCATGGCACAGAAGTCGACTCTGAGATAACACCACACAAAGAATACAATCCTATGAACCCGATTCCGGATTTTCCGGAGGCTATATCGAAGGTTATCAGTGAAAGTTTCGAAGTGATTCGAATAAATTTGCCGCTGGTTACATTATACATGAAAATATGGAATTGCAGGTATATCAGAGTTTTCTCAGATGTTGATATATTATTGCCCATCTCATACATATTTCAAAGCACTACATATATTGAAGGAAATGAAAAGAGCTTCAAGTAAAATGAAGACTTGTACTCGTCTGAAACACGAATAAAAGGAAATTTACACCAGAGTTACTCCACTATTATGTCTTTTAGCATCAAACTCAAACGTTTTTTAATAGAACAAATATTTTTTCCATATAAGTTCTATAATGAAGTCATTATTATTTCGATATACTCAAACTGTCAAATGACAGTTAGAGGAGTAGTTATGCTTGCGCAGTAGTCATAATGAACTGACAGCATCTATTAAATTCTTAAGATATTTTTTGCAATAATATACTTCAAATTAATCCAAATAAAAAAAATTACATATAGTGTTTATAGTGCTTCGAATGACACTTAGAAAGCTAAGGTCCCCGTCTTCCTTACTCATACAAGTCCTAGACTTACGAGGGTTTCTTCGCAACTAAGTTGGTGGTTAAAAAACACTTTAAAACACTTTATGCACGACCGGGCGTAAAATGGCACTTTATCGTCCGGTTGTGCAGGCGTAAAATAGCAATTTACCGCCCCCTGACTACTTTACCGCCCGCCGGGCGTAAAATGGCACTTTATCGCCCACTGGACAATTAATTATTAATTATTCGCATCCACAGCTGCTTTACTGATTTCTGGTGGAGGACAATCCACACTTTCTTCGTCACTGGAATGCATTTCCTAATGACCATCGTCTGTATTGATAGCAAATATGGCTACTAGCCTATTTATTCACCACCAGTCTGTAACATGAACAAATTGTAAACCCTCATTAACTCCCTCATTATAAGAAAAAGTTAAAACACTCTCATGTGATGCTTTTTCGAGTGGAACGTCATGGGCGTGTTATAGCCCTCGCTATCGCTCAGGCTATTACTTACACGCTACGGTCCATAAAAGCCTATTTTACGCCCTTGATACATAAATAACTATTAAACACTATAAGATTCGTTCGTTGGGCTTGTTCCTTTGGAGCACACTTCGCAACTAGTATTCTAAACAACGCGTGCAAAAAAAAATCGCGTCTTATAAAACTTGAATTATAATATATTATTATAATATAGAACAAATCCTCAACTTTTCAATTATATATCAGTTATTATTCAACTGTATTTTGATTAGGTCTATTATTTTGTATTATTTATATTACATTTTGACTAGATAAAGATGCATATCTGCCTTTGATCTTTGTATTTTTTTTGATGATTGAATTGATTCCGATTCTATCCTTATTATTAGTAATCTGATTTTTGATTATTGAGTTCGAAATCAGCCCAATGATTTTTTTTTCAATTGAACCATATTATGAAGATTGCCCAACTCAAAAATAATTTCAAAAAGTTCGAATGTTATTGTTTTTTAAACCGCCGATATGTTTACATCTGGAAGAATGGTGCTACTATACTCATGGTTGGTTGTAGTAATGGTCAAGTTGGTAATAGCACGCAATAGAATAAAGCTTAGTTCATGTGAAAACGAATTCCGCAAATAAAATGCGATTAAAAATGGCGTCGCTTTTGTTGGAAGAAAGTTCAAAAAATTGAACTTTAATGCGATTTCCGCAGAATTTGTCATTGCAAATGGAATAGGGCCTCTATCCTATTCCATATCCTGTCTCTATCCTTTGTTTCCACTCACGACTTTGAGGGATGGAGAAACTCTTCTTTTAGCGATTGTCCGCTTCAACATGAACTAGGTTTTTCGACAATCCAATCAAATTTGCGGAATCGCATAAAAATAATCGCAATCGTTCTAACATGAACTAGGCAAATGACATTCAAAAGAAATGCCATTTCTTTTATATTGAACTGGAATACAAATATTAATGTTTTTAGTATCGCCATCGTCTTATTTCGTGCGACTTCAATTGTTTTTCTACCAGTTTTCAACAAACCAAAGCGCATCAGTGGAAACCCCAGTCTGAGCTGACACCCAACATATTGCTTTGTTGTTTTATATAAGCATCCCAATTATAGGTATCTAACTAGCCAAGTCAAGAATTACCTGTACCAACAAGACTTTCACAACTAATTTCATCGTAAGAATGGTGAACTCTATACGTGAGTAATAAAATTGTGGGCTTTGTAACGTTTACAAGTCGTGTACGACTATCAAGTTCTGCGGTGCTAAAAACAGTTGAAAAGGATGTATGCGTGTCGCGTGATATTATGTTCGAGACAGGAAGTATGAAAGTTCGGAGGTAATTTCTCGAAAGTACATGTTCACGGCAAAATGAAATTTATATAGTTACAGTTGACTAACTTCTTGCCAAGAAGTATTTTGAAACTGTGGGGATTCCGAGGTAAATATAGCATAATCTTTCTTTATCAACGACTGGAAGTTTCAATATTTTGGCAATCACCAAAAGGTTTTCGTGACGTCTCTACATATGTTATGACTTCTTGGATCTTTTTTGTAGTATTACTTTCCTCATTTCTAAAATTCTCTATTTCACAGGGTGAGCCGAGAGTGTATTCTCCCTTGATATTTCAACTACAAAATTTACAGGGTTTCATGAGAACTATTTCCTTTAACATAACACAAATATGTTAGTTATGATGTCCTTTTTATGTATCGCGGTACAAGGACATGATTGGGACATCCAGGATGTCCTGCAGAGTCTGTCCAGGGGACATCCCACATATTTTCATGTGAGAATAATACCATTTCAGAAGTTCAAAGTTAATGTACATTCGAAAATGTTTGTTTCTCTAAAAAAATCTAAACTACTGTAAATTTCGTCAAAGCGCCATGCTCTCACAGTAAAAACATATATATGTGAAACATTTCAACTCCTCAAGCTGTTATCAGATAAATGATAAGGGATCACATTTTTAATGGATAATTTAGGTACCTTATTGCTAGTCCCGCTTATAATTTCATACCCTTTTTGGGTTAACGAGCCAGATATTTTAAGTCACGTAATGTGAATGAAATTAATGTTGCCAAATTTACCGGAGTCAACCTTTGTGGTTGAGTTGGCTACGGTATTTTTGGGATGATAAATTAGCATTGGAGTTAGTGTAATCTCTACAGGAGAAATCATTTATAAGATAATTCGAATGCAGGTCTTGGCAATTCATTATAATTAGTAACAATTATGTTTGGGCGAAGCCAGACAATTATAAATTTGGTCGAGGGACCCCTTCAATTCTCAAAATTGATTGCCTAATTGGATTAGCTAGCGGCCTTCGTTGCATTGTTGTTGTGAATGGAGTGGAATAGAAAACTCTGGTGTGGAAGTCAGTTTCAAATACGTAATATAACACATTTTGCTTCGCAAGATCGATTCTAGGAGAAATAAAAAAATCGTAGAGTCTAAGAACAATTAGGGCTTTTCCCTCAAATTAATTTTCTTCAAATAAGTTTCGAGTTGTTTACTATGTTTCTGCTGCTTTTTAGAATCACAATTGGAATCTTTTCAATCGATTCCATTTTCGAAATACTATGGTGTAAACTGAGGAATCTTATAAGTTCCATAACCAACAAACAGAGATGACAGTCAGTTCAGTCAGTTGTCAACATCTTGCGCTGTTGTCAGATATACCTTTGCAGAATTTTTTTAGCCTGTCATACTACTTTTATATTATATTTCATAAAACATATATTATCATAAAAAGATAATAACTTATAGAATGGTATCACAAAATCCATTACATATTACATCAATAGGTACCTATTTTTTGTTAGTTTTTCGTATACCTATCTGATGAAAATTCAACATTTGCTTCATCAGAATGGTACAGGAGCTTTTCGACATTTATTTTGGAGTAAAATTTGATGAAAATTCATTGTGGAAAACGTCTATTTCACATACTTTCAAATTTTTTTCCAATTATATCCAAATTTGTTTATTCGATTATCATCGATCATCAGTTCATGGCTATATCGGAAATCTGAGGTAGCAAAAATGAAGAGCTATAGGTTATCCTATCATTGATTGAAACGACTTTCCGATGATTCTGATGAAAATACGTATACGTATACGTATTTGTTTCGGATCGAAGTTTTATTTACACGCCTTCATTACTTACAAAACAATGAGTATTATGTCAAGACAAAAACTGTGAGAACTTGTGAGGAAGTTGAAGGCGATTTTTACATATTTTTGACAGCGTCGTCAGCTTCGAAACAGATTCCCAACGGCAGAAGCTTGCGATTTCAAATAGGTTAGGATTTAGGTCATTTTCACATAATATTCATTTTGGTAATAATTGGGTGGTTCACTCTTGACAGACATGCGGTTTTGAAATTACAATCTGAAGTAGAACCGACCTACCAATTCCAACATTTTATAACTCATGAGGAAGTATTGGCATCTCGAAAAGGGGCAAATGATAGATACGAAGTTGGTTAAATTAGACAAAAGTTGTATATTTTAGTGAACAATGAAACGATGAGACGAAAAATCTTATCCCGAAGGCACTTATCCGTCTCGCCTCGATCATCAAGACGAGAAAAAATAAACAAACTCTCGTCTCGATGTTTTTCTCAAAGACAATTTCTCGAACTTGAAACAAAAACTGAATGTTATTAAAAAATGCTATGTATAGATTTTAACGTATAATACAAGGCCAAGGCTGCACCAAAATACAGGGTATTGAATGTTTCCTATAAAAAATTACAGAGGCTATGTACTATACTAAAAGCCAAGTTTAACAAATAAAACCGCCGAGTATCAGCACAAAAATAAAGAATTAAACGAATCCTTGATAAAATTGTTTCTTCGTTCGTGAAGAGAAGAGTACCAGCACCAGTAACAAACTCATTTTTTATAATCGAAACAGTCGTATGTTATTATCGATATTACGCGAATTATTTTATCTCAATAATAGGGGTGTCGCATCAGTACTGCATATAGTGAAATAGGTACCTATATGCAACAATGGTACCATTAGTCTACCATAAGAATATCCTTGGAAGTAAGCTTGGACTAACATTTTTGATGAATACAATAGAAATAAAGTTGAATTTATGGCCCGCCTTTCCCTTTATAGCATTTCTTAACCCTGAAAGGCCAGACTGACAGAGTGTCCTATCTCTCCTATCAATAATTTTTTTGTGCAAGACTTTAAAATTATTGTTTAAATCTAATAAAAATAAAATGATAATCATTGATCTCATTCTCATTTTTTGGCAACACTGACCGGGAATAGTTTTTTATTTTCTCTTTCTGGCATATTCAGAGCTATGAGTTATTGCAACATATATATTTTTTCGATATCGAACAATCTAGAAATAATTTCTCGATCTCGAAAATATCTCAAAAGTTTTTTCTCGATCTCATCTCAAAAATAAGAAGAATAGTCTCGTCTCGATCTCGTCTCGAAATCAATACTAATGCTGATGGGTTTATAGATTCAACTAAACAAAAAATTAAATTAAAAACTAAGAATTGAGAATGTAAAATACACGAGAACCTCTATGAGGGTTTATACCAAGTTTATACGTTTACATCTATGAATTAAATTAATAATTAAGAATTACGAAGTTGGTCAACTTTCAACTTAACAACTAAGAATTAAGAAATTTTGTGGACAGAACGCGCAAAACGATTAGAACCGTTGGATTGCCATCATTTGTAATTGTTTCGAATAGTATTTATGGTTTTCAGGTTCAGGAGTTTTTAGTTTTATCGGGTTTTCTGCTCATTTGATTAATAATATCATTCAATTCGACACTTTAAAATGACATTGAGCTTTCAATCATGTAACATTCAACATCTGATTCTTGATCATTAATTGCATTGTATAAACACCTTCCCAATTGTTAATTCCTAATTATTAATTATTAATTCTAAGTTGTTAGTTTAGTTGAATCTATAAACCCAGCATGAACGAGAAATCTCTAATTTCGAGAGTCTGAAGTCCTATACAAGAAGCGTTTTCGAAATATGCGGTGAAAATCAAAATGGTCCGTTTTCTTTGCGCTGGCACCTTTATTTTTATGAATATTGAAATTTGTTCGAGAAACTTCCTTATCTGTTTTAAATTTGCTTCGATGTGCTGTGATTTTATTTTCCATGCGACGTTTCGTCCTTCATTTGCCGTTTTCGATATGCCAATAGTGGTACCACAACATAAAAAATACTGCTTGTATTAGAGTAAGATCACCAGGTTGGCGGAACATCGGAACTGAGGAGTGTTGTTCCAGTCGTTTTTTTTCGTGCGTTATTTGTCAGTTGAAAAGTGCACTTCAGATGCTAATAGTGCACATTTTTTGTAATAGATTTATAGTACTATTTCATGAACTTTCCACGCATGTGCAGGGAAATTTACAGTGATGACTGATGACAGACTGCTTGAGGAAGGATATTATTATTTTATTAATTTATTTTGTCAATCATAGAAATAGGTATGATTTATGATTATGATTTCGTCGCCTGAGAATTAGATTGGTCTATCTCAACTTTTCATAAAATTTGAGTTGTATACATCAAAATGTTCGTTAGAATTAGAATAGTCATTTTCCATCTAAAATAATACGAAATTCCCTTCGATAAAAAAAATTTCTATAATTTTGGTCAATATCCGTTACATCAAAAAAATATATCGACATTATAAAGGGCTACATCACGCAGCGCGCTCCCAGCCGATGGCACTCTCTTTGCGTTAGTGAGTGTTATGTTGGTCAATGTCCTTAATGTGAAATGAAGATATACCGTGTCTTCATTTCAAAACTTCCCACCCCTAGTACTTCTTTTAGCAGGGAGAATTTGCCGTAGGCAAAAAACACGTCAATTTATATATCGAGGGGAAGTTTAAGTTTAAACTTACGGCAAATTCTCCCTGCTAAAAGAAGTACTAGGGGTGGGAAGTTTTGAAATGAAGACACGGTATAGTTTCCGTAGTGTAAAAAGAGATAGATTTGTGTATTCAAATCTTTATGTGTGTGGCCAGTGCAGCCTTTTAATAAGCAGAAGTAATGTTTATTTGCAAGAATAGTGACATCGAGAGAAGAAATGTGATAATAGTAGCATTTTTAGGAAACGGGAAGTGATGGAAGCAATAATCTGGATTTATCAAAATGAACCAAAAAGAGAAAGGAAATATATCCTCGAATATATCGGATGAAAACAAAAGTGTGACAGGAAGAGTTACGTTTAACTCGAAGAAGAAAAATTACAGAGGGGAAAATAAAACTAGAATATATTTGAGAACGGATATTAAGAAAACCGGAAATGACAGAGGTAGATATCACCGGTAAATCGAGAAGACACCGGACAGAGGAGGACAGGGACCGGAAAGAGTATATACGAACTTGTAGGAGAAAGAGTTACAATCGTGACTAATATAAAGATAAATGGCACAAGAGCAAGGAAAACGATACCATTGAAATATATAGATAAATAGTCAAAGAATAACCATTTGAGAGAATATTGTTTACATAATTCATTTTCTGTAGTTTTTATATCGTGAACTTTATAATTCGTTCCTTATCTGTTCGCTATGTTCGCCAGTCTGTCATTCTATTCTGCAAAAACTACCGTGCAATAAAAAAAATACTAGTTCAGTTTGAAGAGTGAAATTTTAGTCAAATAATTTCAAATATTATGGATAAGCTGAACGCTATGTACTTACTAAGTTTTAGCTCGACTTTCACATAATAAAAGCAAGTTGAATATTTTAACGTCTTTGATTTCGATTTATATATTGATATAGACCATAATAAACCGGATACGTTATAGTATTATTCGAATTCAATTATAAGAATTAAATTGGGCTTCATCCAGCATATATGGCGAGATATATGGTCTATATCCCCAAATAAATGCTGAATTTGGTAAAATCAGATTTTTTGTCTATATCCAAAACAACTTTAATCAGTTATAAAGAAACAACTCGGAGTATCTACTCGAAAATTGGAAGAAATATTCATGTTTAAGTGGATTTCCAGAGTTACTTTCTGCAGAACTAACACTTCATAATAAAATATCGAAAACGATGTTCAAACTTTGAAGCTTATTTTCTCGAAACTAACTTTGTGGGAGATATACCAATCTAATTCTCTGGCGGCGATTTGCTAAAAATGTATACTGATTCACTGAACATGTATTTCAATAATCATGCAACAAAAAGCGAACTCAAACAGAACTCAACAAGAAACTGGATTTACACAAGCATATTCGAGAGCATATTAAAACAAATATCAATCTTTTTCAGAATTTATGGTTTGTAAAATATTTCGGGTAAAATTTCACATTTTATTACACCATTCTAGTGACTCCCCACTATCTTATATAAACAAGATCAATGTAGAATTTGGTTGGTAGAATCCTTGCACTTAGAAACTGTCAAGTGTCAACGGTCATTGACATCAAGCTGACAATCGAAATTATTTGAATTTCTTCTACTTCTCAGTTCTCATCAATGACAATCAACCAATATTATTAGCATTCAACAGATTTTAAGCAATATTTGGTAACCATTGTAGCAAATTTCAATGAAAATGAAAAGGTGCACTTTTTGAAGGAAATAAGGAAAGTGGTGCCGCAGTGCGCACTTCGTTGAAAAAGGGCGTCAAAGTGCACAATTGTGCAGCCAGGAACAACACTGGGCCAACTGAGGAATACATTCTGAGATATTCGACTTACCTGTTGATGGATTTTGTCCAAGGCCAACGTCAAATTAACACTCGCCGTTTCGCTGTAATATACCGTGTATCCCCAGGCGCTTCCGCACCATTTACCTCCCGAAGGGGGCCTGTTTGCTTCCCTGATGGAGACGTAGCCGTCTGGACAGCCGGCAGACGTGAACGACTCGAAGGTGCCCACGGAGAACGTCTCGAAGCTCAGCTGTAACCAAAAAAACACATCCAGTGTACAAGATTCGCTACACCAAAGATAAGAGAGTGGAGAGGCCAGGGCCGCCAGACCTAAGTTATTTTCTGAAAGATAAAATATGGGGCCTCGAAAAATACATCGAATTACGGCATTCCTGCTAAGTTGGTCAGTGGCAAGGATGGTAAACTAGAGAAGGATGGTTCATTGCCATAAGACGCAATGTTGGCACATCGAACAGCGTTCCTGACGTCACTGACGGCCCTCAATCTTTGTTTACGTTTATTAGTGGAGTAATTTCGAGACCATATCGTTTCGTTTTTTTTTGGCGTAGAACCAGATCAGACATGGCAGATTTTGTTGAACATGTCATAAGGAATACGAAATCGTATTTTACGACATTTTTTAGTGGTCTAGAACTTTTTTAACAGAAAAAAACTGAAAAAAAATGATTTCAGATAAAATCTGTTATTTTTTATTTCCACCGTCATATCTTCAGAATAAATGAAGCTATCGGGGTGATTTTTTTCGTCGATCGAAGTAAATACAATAGCGCTTCCAACAGTACCGATGGACTCTAAAAAATGTTTTCTTTCATTTTATAAAAATCATGAAATCATGGAATTCAAAATATATGTATCATTTTTTGCACCAATCGATAAACTTTTTTATTTGTGGAAATTTTTATATACATATAGCGAACCAAATGAAGCACACATATGGTCGAAGTTTTTGAATTGATTAGTTTTCCCCACATATGTATGGTTTGGCAACAGTGATTTTTTTAATAGCGCGCTCCCTCGCGCGCTCCATATACACATCGGCACGCGCCAAAGGAGACATAGTCTAAATCAGTTCTAAATTTGCGGCATTCAGCACAGTATCTATGCTGCGGGCGTAAAAAATAGAAATATTATTCTTGCAAGTTCACTGAGACAATACAATACTATCACATGAGCTGACAATAGTACCAACATCCTTATTTCATGACGATGGTTCCATGAGGAAGACAACTAAATCTGATTTGGTCAAAAAAATTGAAGACGAGTCTAAAGCAATCGTTGACTGTCCAATTGTACAATCGCTGCTGATAGATGGAATGGTAACCATTCAAGAACTCAATGAAAAGGAATTTATAACTTTCAACGATTTAGGTAGAATTTTCTTAAAAGCTGTAATTAATGCAGGACGCAGATGTCAAGCACTTCGAACAACGGTAGTTTTTGACACCTACAATGAAAAATCTATGAAAACAGGTGAACGTTTGAGACGCGGAGATTCTAATGTTCCACATTTCAACGTAAGTGGTAGTCGAAAAATACAAAAATATCGAAATTTTTTGAAATCTTATAAAAACAAACAATCTCTTTTGATTTTTTTGACGGAATATATGACACAAAATGCTGCTGAGTACTTGAATGAAAATGAAATATTAGTGATTGCTGGCGGATTTAAAATATCGGAAAAAGTTGTTTCATTATATAAGTATCATTCAGAAATAACGAGAACTCTATTCAGCAAACATGAAGAGGCAGATACCAGAATAATTTTACATGCATTATATGAAACTAAATTCAGTAAACAAATATTGGTGAAATCAGTTGATACAGATGTACTCATTTTACTAATTCACTTTTTTTGTTCTGACTCTGAATTGAAAGAGACTAATTTATTTATGCAACTTGGACATGGTACTAACAAACGATATTTGTCAATTGAAAAGATCGTACAAAGTTTAGGATCTACAATTTGTTCTTGTCTCTTGGCACTTCATTGTTTTACCGGTTGTGACACCACTAGTAGTTTTTTCAAAGTTGGAAAGAAATCTGCGTTTGACGTTTTGAAAAAAAATTATCACAACTACCTTTGTTGTCTCATGACGAAGCTTTAGAAATCGTTACAAGATTGGTTCTCCTGTTATACAAAAATAAAGATAAAAAAATCCAGAAATTAAACGACCTGAGGATTAAACTAGCAACGACAACGAACAAACAATCAGCAGAGCTTCCTCCAACTGAAGGCGCCTTTTACCAGCACTTCTTAAGGTGAGCGAATTGGAATGCCATGCAATGAGATGATGATAATATATCAATTGGTCATTCGAATTACAGGTGTATGTATCAACTTAGAATATGGTACAGCAGCAACACTGAAACACCATTCATGGATACTGATGGTTCAGGATGGACTTTAACTGATGACGCTTGGATACCAATATTTTCAAGCGATAAACCAATTCCTGATTTTGTGAGACAGTCACTGAGT
Source organism: Chrysomela aeneicollis (assembly GCA_029955515.1). NCBI lineage: Eukaryota > Metazoa > Arthropoda > Insecta > Coleoptera > Chrysomelidae > Chrysomela > Chrysomela aeneicollis. The sequence continues at coordinate 12,619,430 of JARUHQ010000011.1, read as the reverse complement.
ATCTATTGTTCAGATAAAAATTGTGATACCCGAAAATGTGGTTGTTTCAAAGAATGCCTTAAATGTTGTGACGAGTGTAAATGTCGTTTTTGTAACAATATCATTAAAGATTTTGAGGAAGATAGTGGAAATGATAATGAATTCGAACACTTCTGATGTAGATTACCAATACTTATATTTGTTAACATAGAAATAAAAACTGTTCTGTACATATATATTATGTTTTTGGTCCCAAGCAAAATTGTGCAATAACCAAACTGAAGGATGGTACTTAGTTTGAAACGATGATTGATAAAGAATTACCACTAGCATTGCTCAATAACTTGAAACGAAAACAATGGAAGGTAATAAATAACATCCCATCAGAGTCCTACTACTTATCACATATAAACAGATCAGCTGTAGTCGGCGGAAGGCATTGAAATGGAAAACGAGAGAGTCGGGCGCCCGCGAATGCAATTTTAGCCCGTTTTGAAAAAATCATTGTCTAGATACATGAGTATATAGATGAAATTTTTTTTTTCCAAAAACTTCCTTGATCCTTTGGCTTCATTTTGTTCGCATATTATGTGTAAAAATTTTGAAAAATAAGAAAGTTTATCGATTGCTATAAATTACATTCACAAGAATATGAAAATTAAATTTTCTATCATTACAACAAACTTAATTGAGATATTCTATGATCATGATGTACATCGTTAGAAGCGCTATTGTATCCTCTTCAATTTAAAGAAAAAATCAGGTTGATAGCACGATTATTTTGAGAGATATAGCGGTGGAGACGGAAAAAACATGTTTCACGTAAAAATCCATTTTTATGAGTTTTTTTGAAATTTAAAAGTTCCCGACCACTAAAAAATGTCGTAAAAAGTGATTTCGTATGCACTACCACCTACTTGAAGAAATGGACTGAGTATGGTCTGGTTCTACGCCAGTTTTTTTTATCTCACGAACTAAGCGACTTAGCTCTCGAAATTTACTCCACTATATGTAATTATGTTTCGATTCGATATTCATATTGTGGCACAATTGTGGTTTGTGACTGTACGAATTGTTTTTTATTTCAAATAGAGTTCTTCAATAACTGTAGGTATAGACAAATTACTCAGTAAGAAGATTTAGTAGTGTCGATAAATATTAATAAATTATTACATCACCTCCATTGAAAAGTGTGTAGTGTTTATGAAATCATTTACATCTAATAACCAGTATGCCAGGTAGCAAATTTGCTATTTTTGGACAAAAACCAAGAGGATTCCAGTATTATTTACCACACATTTCCAAAAGGCACTGATTTTGTTTGGGATACTTTTTGGAAAAGGTGGATAAGTTGTGAACATGCAGATGTTGTGAATCCTGATAGAAGTCAAACATCAGAGCTATGATTTGTCCAACCAAATTTAAGAAAGAGATCTACAAAATGGGTAGATGAAAATGTATTATGAAAAAGAAGTACCTATATTCTCATTATTTTATGATGTTCCATGTAATCAGATTCAGGAATTTTATTGTATACTTCGAGCTATAATGAGGATATAAAAACCTGCAAATGAAAGAAGCAACCTGGATTGCATCTATAGTATAGAGTCCAATGTATAAATGAAGAAAATAGTCAGCTAATGAGAAAATCGAAATTGATGTCAATTAATATATTTATATATATATATATATATATATATATTATGTACAATGTAGGTACCTATAAATTAAAGAATGTATTTTATTTTCACCTTTCACTGATAATTGTTAACTTGATAAAATAGGTAGGTATATCAATTTCAATTCAAAATATGAACTTTCAATAACTTGTGCATTGAATAATATATATGCACATACATTACATGCATCATTCATCACTATACCTATGAATTCTTCATTGAAATTTCCCTACTTTTGATATGGAATTGTTTTCAAGGTAGGTATTAGGTACTTTCCTATTTATGGAATAGGTTTATTCCTGTTTTGTAAATGTTAAATCATCTCATGTATTATTTTCTGAGTGGACATTCAAGAATTTTTCAGGAGTTTTTGTTCACAAAAATTACTAATATTTGAAGCCATATGATACAAATAACCATCAATAATCAATATGTATCGATTATAAAAAGGTACATCACAGTAAAATTACTTTTAATGCCCATTTAGTGATATTCAGCATTAATAATTTTGAATTCAGGGCCGTTGACTACGTCATCGCGCGCCTTCGGAAGCCACGCCTTTTGGCCGAAAAAAACGCTTGAATGAACCATCCTTCTCTAGTTTACCATCCTTGGGTCAGTGGGCCGATTTAGCCAGGTGACAAAGGTATAAAAAAATAGGATCAACTTATATTATTTTCAGATGGCATACATATGCCATAAAATGCTATAATTAAAAAAAAACAGATTTGTATTCCATGCAGATTATATTTCAAAATTGGTAGCAAAGCGCTTTCGACTGTTAGGTTATCATCAGTGCATACCTGAAATAAGTAAGTATAAAATAAGTAAGTATAAAATGCTATTACAAAATGATAATGAACACTGCCAGACACGCAGATATATCCATCACACATTTTCTATAAGATCAATTATCCATGTAATTAAGTTACAAAATCTGTATGGATAATAATCAAATGTAAAAATAATATAATACTGGAAATTTGAGTTTTGTATGACTGGAAGAACCGGATATTTGTAATTCTCAGATTTATACGATATATTTGAATTTTACACAACCTGATCAAATTTGAGAAAAAAACGTTATTGCGAAATGTGATTCGAAAAGAACACCATAAATTTTGTTTAGAGAACTAAATTCTGACAGTTCAATATTTCTCTATCCAATTTCAAACTAATGTTTGATATTTTTAATTGGATAGACTAATTTTCTTTTCAATTGAAACGAAATTATATGAGCGATAAAGCAAAAGGAAAACAAAAACAGAGTAATAAAAGACCATTCAATCTAAACACAATTTCACTCTTTTCCTCAAGTTCTGAATATCTCGATCGATTGGTACGATTTGGAGAATCAATAAATCCTAGAAGAAATACTACTAGATATTTATGAGAAACTTAAAACATTTCTTGAAATTGTACCCATCTAAAGATATTGATGACTTTCAGGATTGAGATAAGATCTTACGAATCTGAGCAAATAGTGAATTCACATATTGGAGAACGAAATAGGGGCACCCTGTACAAAACAAATAACTTCAAACATATTTCATTGTTTGTAAGGGTGGATGATTCAATAAATGGAAATTAATATTCAAATATTTTGTCTCACGAAAAAGCGCCTTCAAACAGGCATATTATGATTTGTGCGAAGTCACTTCGCTATAGGTCTTTCTTGGCTGTTTCTCTCCGAACAACGGCTTTAGAGAGATATGAGTATCAAAAAATACAAAACCAATTGATGACTGTCAACTTCAATTTAGTTGTCACTTCACAATGTTCACATTTTCAATTTCACTCACGTTCCTAACGTTCGTTTGCTCCTGCCCGCTTACGGCTTGCTTGGGCTATGTGCCAAGAACGGTTAGGATTAATAGTTGGAGTGAATGGAATGCGCTTCATTCTAGCGTAATGACGTAATCATTTGGCCTGAGTTTGAATCAAGGTGGATATAGGATGGTGAAACAGCTTCCTATTAACAAGCACTAGAATAAACTGTAGACCTTTGCCTACTTGATTTCATACCGTAGTAATATTTCCTGACGTTATCAGAGATGGCGACATACCTTGTGTCGGTAAAACAGAATCTGTGCATCGGTCACCTTTTTATCAGTTTCATCTATTATAGATAAAAAATGACTGAGAACAGTCGAAATATCGATAATTATTCCAGATTCACTGAAAATATTGTGTTTTGATGTCATTTCAACTCATGTCTGTCAGATGCGAACCACAGAAATACATGAGCAACAGAAATCTTCTTCGATAATCGATCTCACCGCCATCTTCATTCAAGTCGTGGAAATATTAGTACCTTCTCAAACGGTCTATAAGTTTTTCGCAGAAACAATTGAAGAGCTGTTTCACCATCCTATATCCACCTTGGTTTGAATGAACGTTTTGGCGGCATATTACTCATTCGAAAATCGAAGATGAAGCAGGTTACTATTTATTTGCAGAAGAAATATTGTCCATATGCACAACACATTATGTATTACGATTACTATGAGATATATTCTCAAATCCAGTCACCTATCGCATCAAATTGAATATTGTCTGTTAATTTGCAATCCAACGGAGAAATATCACAAACTCCGAACTCCCGAAAGACGACTGAAAGTTAGGTAATTATTGGTAGAATAGAAAACAGCACTGATATTTGGTCAGGGACGTACTATTGGAAGATATCCTATAAGGTTGAAGTTTTGGTTTAAAAAAATCACAGCCATGGTACATAATATTATTTTTAAATTCATGAAGCTCCAAGGTCTAAGGACAAAACCGAAACATATTCAATCAATCAATCAATCAATTTATTAGTGTCAGTATAAAAATCGTATTTACACAAGTCAAATTCACATATACAGAGCAAGTTTATAGTTGTACAAAAAACAATTAATATCAAATAAATGACAATAGGACATAATAAATAAAAGATAAATAAATTTTTTGTTAAAAATCATCTTGTTTAAAATTATGCATTAAGAATTCGTCACATGAGTGAAAACTGAGCTTTTTCAGGAGACTCTTTGTTTTCCTTTTGAATAGTTCATATGGTAAATGTGTCGACAAGTATAATGGCAGTTTGTTAAAAAAATTTACAGCCAAGTACCCATGTCCATTTTGACACGTTTTCAGACGCTGATAAACTGGTATCAACCTATCCCTACCCCTTGTGTATGTTCCATGATTATCAGCATGAGTTTTATACAAATTTCTATTTTTGTGGACATATAACAGACACTCAAGGATAAAAACACATGGCAAAGTCAAGATACCTAGTTCGACGAAAGCTTCATTGCAGTCATCTTGATATCCCAATCCTGCAATAATTCTGATAGCCTTTTTCTGTAGTGCAAATAATCTCTTATTGGTTTCAGTAGTATGGATAGTAATTTTGTAGATACATTTCCTTCCTCACGTGAAAACTTTCGATCAAAACATATATTATGTAATTGAATATCAAATCTTTGTAACCATATACATAAACACTATAGGAGACAAAGTCCCCTTCAATGCATGATTTTCAACGATGAACAAATCAGTAGCAAGGCGTCAGAGAGTCGCGATATGGTGCTAAGCGCTACCTAGCGGTGACTCGTAAAATCACTCGGGGTAGGATAACACTCAACCTTTGTTCTATTTAATCTCGCGAATACTCTACATTCCCATATTCTCTTATTCAAGAGTTCATTCGGAATACCCTGATGTACTTATATATAGTACCATATCACCAAAATGATCTCGTCGAGTTGAAGACCGAACTGATCAAATGTTCCATTTGAAAAGTTTAAATTCAATACCTACATTAAAATCTCTATTGCTATTTCAATGAACGGTTTGTTCGAAATAAACTCCAATAAATGGTAAATTGGATGACGGAAACATATGGCTACCTTCATGCTCCACTAATAGTTTTATGTTATGGCTATCTGATTCATTTTATTGGCCCTGAGCATACCCGATGAGATCGTGGTCCTTATGATTTTCCGAAATGGTTAAGTATATCATTACAATAAACCTTCCCGTAAAGGCACTTTTATGGACCATTTCGGGAGTATTTCCGTTTCCGTGTTTTCGTGTGGCAATATCGTTTCCGTTATTCGAGCATGAAGCACAGATTGAGTATAACAACTTTCGAAAGTCGGTAGAAGAGGTATAACAATAACAACTCTGGGAGCATTATTTTTCATGACAATGGTTTTACAAAAACGTCTCGAGCTAGGAGCATCTGCATCAATGCGTATCCAGAGGGTATTGTTCGAGGGTTGTTCAAAGTTGAAATCATGTAGAGGTTGGATTTCAGCATGATGAGCATTCCATGCAGCTTTTTACAATTTCGTCACTTCGCTCTCTGAGTTTTGAAAACCGTTCAGGGGCAAACCCATAGCATTTTTGATGCTGAATCGGAAGAGTATGATGCAATCAGAGTGGTATCTTTGCTTGAGCTAAATACTGCGACTAGTTATTAATTCGCAGCAAAAAGAGAGTTGGAGATATAATGTCTTCATGTAAAGACATCCATCCCATTCCATCCTGTAGAGAACTGGAGAGCAACTGACAGAGATGAGTATAATAAGGTTGTTTGTTTTGAAAGATTTGCCTCACATGTGCTAGAACTATAGAGGTTGGAAAAGAAATAATAATAATGCCACTTTTGACCATCCATTTCCAACCTGCACTTTGATAGTTTTTTTTAGATTGATGAATATTTCCACAAGTATATTTTGGTTGATGTTTTCATGATGTCGATAAGTTAGGTCAAAAACCATGCTGGGGACATCAAACTGTTATTTAATATAGCAACAGTTGGTTGTATACGACAGTTTACATTATTTTGGAACAATAACTAAGCAAACATATCATTCTATAGATCGAAACTGGGATAGTTTTTGTTACTTTATATTGCGAGAGGTCCTTTGTTATGAATAGTTGATACTACTAATAATATCTGATCAATTATAGACCAGGAGGATATGTCGCAGGGACTGTAATTGAAAAAAATTTTGGCAGAAGGCGTTGCCGAACGTATAGGGTGGATACGACGCGAAGTGGCGCTGCTTATTGTTGTAAAAAAATTACAATAAAAAATTATAATTTTTTTATGTTCAATTATCAACTATTACTAATCTCTGACCGAAACTCAAGATAATATTTTCGCCGAACTTTCGCGTACTTTTGTCATGAGGGTGAAGAGTATGTTGTGTATCATACATTCACCTTTGAAATTTTCAAAGCATGTCAGTCTGAAGAAAAATGTGAAGAAATAACTATTGCAGAATAATTTGAATTAATCTACAGGTAGTTAGAAGAGTTGTAAAATAGCATTCGGCAAGCAGTGCATATTACAGACATCCATTATAGTATGCAATGTGTCAATTTTCACGACCAAATAATGGATACAAAGAGGTTGTGCCAAAAAAAGAAGTATCGCCGATATCGACATATAATCTCCTGTATTGGACATTCAGGATAGTTCTCGATTGTACGTGAAATATCTAGAACAGAAGAAGATGGAATATCCTGAAAGCTATCAGATGGAGAGAGATGACAGAAAAGTAACAGTTTCCGAGGGTTCAAGAACAACCCAAAGACGATATATATACAGGGCCAGTTAATGGCATCTTTATACCAAGCATGCAATTAGCAACTGAAAAAGCAATGAAGACACGCCAAATAAAAAAATGAATACCTACGTCAAAATTTTCATAAAAATGCTCTATCAGACGCATTTAAATTATCAAACTTTTTTTTGAATGATGATCTTGCTTCAAAGTTCTATATCTACATTTTTTACTATCTTTTGATAATATTTGTTATATTAACAAAATATTAGCCCAAGAAGTTGATAAAACAGTTATAGACAATAGCATCAACTACAAAAAAGCTCAGCACACAATTTTTGTCAGCCATAACGTCACGGAGATGAATGAAAAAAAAAAAAACTAATTCACCAATGATTTCAAGATGGCGACCGTTTCACAACCCTTAACGTCCCTGAAACTGAGTTTCACCCTCTAACATACACACCAAGAAAAAATAAATAAAACAACTTCTTATACGAAATGTTTTGAATGCTTCTGTTTAAGCATCATTTGACCGTGATAAAATCGAACAAGAGGGCATGGGGGGAGAGGTCAACCCTTTCAATATAATTGTTCGGCAATTACGTTTTTTTGTTCGGCACATCATAATTGATTGAAAACTAGTCATGCAATTTTTTCTAACCCGTAAGATAACCAAATTGTCCGTTCATTTCGTTGAATTGAAAATGTCTTATGATTTTTTTTCTTCGCTAGTTACCTAAAACATTTCCAATAATTCTCTTCGGGGGTTGAATTAGTCACTTGCGAAATACGCCGAACAGTAACAAATTATTCGATATACCGGGTTTTTTATCACAACTTGACCCTCTACCCTTTGATCCACGATTTTTGTTCGGCGATCTCATATCCTTGTAGAGGAAGTTGAAAATACGTGGGTTCCAAAACTGCTGAGTATGAACAAATAAGACAGAAATGGATAATTTCAAAGCACAGCAAAAATTTGAAAAAATTCAATTGCTATTTGAATGTTATCTTCAAATTTCCTATATATGGATGTGAACATCAGATGTTCGAATAAAAAAGTTGCCTAATTAGTTTCTTTTTATTTGTGCACCAGAAGGTAGGATTTTTCTTGATAGATGATCAACATTGTTTCTACTGAATGAGTTAAGATTTCAGATGAAGATTTCAAAGATTATATTGAAGAGAGTCACTTCGTATTGATTCCGTGAATATTAACCATTGGTAAGGAACTAGTTTTAGGACAGGAAACGATGCAGGAATCATGTCATTTCCTCTATCGTTTCATCTCCTGTTCCCTTGAGCCTTGTTAGTTAGTTCCTGCTACGAAGAGTTAATTCAAGGCAATGCGAAGTCAACTCCATACTTACTAATGAGCTACCTTTACTCTCAAAGTTCTCATTTATAAATTGAGTCATTAAAGTGCTTGCCGAATTGAAGACATTGTGGTGAGAACTAGGAAGAAGTCAAAATTTCAATCCTCTTTGATGATTATATTAGTTCAGCAGAGCGTCGACACTCTAAAACCGATATATTGAATAGCACATGGCATGAGTTGATTTCATTATTATATTAGTTGATTCAAGTAATAGTGAATAAAACATGGATGATAAAATACATGTTTTCTACGGTTGTGATACAAAACTCTCAAAGCTGTTTGGTAAGACAAATGAGGTACTGCATATCTTCAATTCCCTCACCTGAGAATTCCAATCATTTTAAAATCATCACGTAATCTGACCAACACAAACCGAAGTGAGAGCACACACACCACAATTTTCGGGTAATTCTTGAGAAGGGGAAAACAACTTCCATTGCTTGGTTTTTGATTCCATAATGTACTGAAGTAGGTTTGATAGCTAATAAGTGTGTTGCAGATCCCAATCACGAATTAAATTGAGACATCACAATAGCAAATGATTACTGTTGACTTAGCTGTTGACTTTTCAATCAGAGTTGTTTGAAAACATCGCATTTACATGAGCGAGAATACTACTGAAATGCTTTGTGAGTGCTACGTGGTTGCTGATTGAAGCCATTTAGAAACTGCACTCACACATGAATAATGTTCTCGCTGCAAATTTAGTTGAATACCAGAATACAGGATAAATAGGTTCCTCCTATTTTGAATAGAAGCTCAGTTTTCTTCATTTGCGTTTCCGTTAGATTCTAAAGAGTCTATTTTGTAACTGAAGGATCATCGAATGTGGCATTTGAAAAAATGCAACTTTTCAGTGACTAATGATGGTTCGCTCTCTTCCCTTTTTCTATAACTACTCCAATGTTTTCATGTATTATTTTATTCTAATTTGAAATGTGGGAATGTATATCCTTATATCATGCTTTAGTTATTTTCAAAACATGCTAAGACACTGCACAATATCACTGACAGGCATTGAACATTTTATAAATGTAACGTTACAAAATAAACTGTCTATAGAAGTTGAAGATCTGTTGAAAGTTAAAAACTCACATTATTGAATTGACACAATTCGCAAGAAACTGATGTCGAACCAGCATTTCCAAAAGTTTTTGCCAAAAACAGAGTTCACATATATGAAGCTGCGGATGAAGCTCCATTTTTATGTAATTAAAATTATCTGAAGGGCTCGAGAACGACTGATGGCGAAAGAAATTTGTCGATTTTAATCAACTATGAAAAAATTGAGACTCGAGGGATGTGGTTACTGACAACTTCGTGATTGTCAGTGAACCCAACATATATTTATGTAGGTATTTTGATATTTTTTGTCTTTCGATGGGCTGTGTGCCAATTTCGAGTAGTTCGACAGGTTGTTCGTTGACATGTTTGATAAAACGTATTATTAATGTAGTCTTTGGTATTATTTATCCTATATTTCACATTGTCTATAAGGGAGAGTCCAAATTTATGTAATATAGTTAACATAGGAATGATTTTATTGAGTTCCATTATTGAGGTAACTGTAGAATATGACCAAGCAATGACCTTGTGAAATTTTGTCATAAAAATTATGTAAATGTCCGAGGGATATTCGGCGGAAATTTTTTTATTGTCCTATCTATTAGTATCAGCTCCAATTCTTCTAAGCTTCTATGTTCATTTAATTCATATTCTCGTTCGCAGCAAATTTTCATAAATATTCCCCAAGTATATACAGTGTCACACATAAAGTTCGCGACAAATGGAAGTTTTTTTTATTAATAGATATAAAAAAAATTTGACTTCGCAGTTATAGTTTGTGCTTGAAAAATGAGTAAAATACAGTATCTTTCCTGTTTTCATGTGCTACTCTAAACCTGTCAAATTTGAATTTTTTTCGAAAATCCTCAAAAAATCAGTTTTTTCTGGAAATTTCGAAAAATGCCAGGAAAAAAAGTTGCTCATTTTCCAATTTTATAAAGTTGTTCCAAATTTGGAATCTCTACTGTCACTTCGACTTTTTTCATTTTTTTTATTTTTCGAATCTTTCGCTCTGTCGATTCGAACGAAACATGATTTAAATTTCATAATCTTGATGAATATTAGATTTCAATATCATATCTTGCCCAGGAAATACCTACATTGGCCTGTTACCAGAAAATAAAAAAAATGCATCTCCAGAAATTCTTCTTTGTTGTTGCAAAGTTCATCTAGTTTTTTCATTTCATTGTTAAACTGACGTGGAATTTAAATGTTTGGACGTTAATATGTCAGTAATCGAATAAACGAATTCCTCTTCATCCTTATCACACTCGTTTTTCTTTTTTTAAAAGATTTTTATCCAGTTCGATTATTTTTCTGACCAATAATTCAGTTACAAACAAACCCGAAATATCATACTTTTCTGTAAACTAAACAATGATCTACAGTTTCATACCTATTCGAAAGACTTTCGTTCTAGCGATTTGTGCTAGACATGATATAAAATTTCGTGATTTTAAACAATACAAAACTAATGCAACATCTCGGGATGCAAATAGTAGGTACTGATCGAATCGAAATAAAATGTTCACTTAGTAGTAGTTGAAGTGACAGTACAGAGTCCAAATTTGGAACAAATGTATAAAATTGGAAACTGAGCAACTTTTTTCTCTGGCATTTTTCGAAATTCCCCCAAAAAAACTGATTTTTTGAGGATTTTCGAAAAAAATGTCAAATTTGACAGGTTTAGAGAAGCACATGAAAAAAGGAAAGATGCTGTATTTCACTAATTTTTCAAGCACAAACTGACTGCGAAGTCAAATTTTCTTTATGTCTATTAATAAAAAAAACTTCCATATGTCGCGAACTTTATGTGTGACACTGTATGTCACTGTAGGTTGTATTTCAGGGAATTTTTAAACTTGAAATATTCGCATTTCCAAAACGTGACATTCCGAAATTTATTTGGATTGTCAAATTCAATCGTGGTGTCTGTGGTGTCATAGTGATTTATAATTGCACTGAATGCCATTTTCAGTGTAATGTAGACATGATTGGGTGAAATTGTTTCACATGACACAAAATTACAAAATTGCAATGGTTCTTAGAACTGTAAAAAAATCAATTTAATTTCATTATATTGGGTGGCTGTGAGTATATAGGTCAGTAGATGTGTTCTTTTCATTGATGTTGAAGCCTTCCCTGGAAAAAATAGAAATATATCTAACGAAAAATAAATGCAAAACACATAAAGAGCAATTAGTGTTTTTCTCATTCAATAGTAATAGGTCATTTTTACATCCTATTATGAATTTTAATATTGATTTTAGTTTGAAGTTGTCCTTCACTACTAATTTAGAATTAGAATATACATGGATTTTTAAGCTGACAAACGATATTGAAGAAATAACGAAATGCATCGAGTAACCGCCCTGAATTCGTTTTATCACATATCTCATGCATAAATATCAAAATTATGTAAAAATGTGTACAATGATGTTAAGATTTGTGCATGGAAGTAGGAGCTGATTCAGACAAGAAGACCAATATGTACCGCAACATGTTAATAATGCCATCTATATTCATGGCCTCGTTACAAATTTTAACCTTGGAAAACAATTTGCTACAATTGAATACTGGGAAATTGGATTGTATCTCTCTAACTGTAACCTTTGAACCTGTAATTTCCCTGCTCTTAACAGATTCTGGCGGTTTTCTCTTCACACTACCGAATTCGAGACGGAAAGTTACGAACTAGTTTATAGACGGTAGAAAATTATACCCCAGATTCATTCGGAATACCTATTTGAAGCTGTATTTTATCAAGTCGTTAGCAGTTGAACCTTTTTCGCATAAATGCACCTCTCGCTATCGAAGTCTGGGATGCTGATGCTACATTATTACTCAAGGTTTATTCATTCGTGGTATATCCGTTCGATAATCGAGAAAGTAGGATGCAAAGAAAAAAGTCTTTCAGTTTATCAGTAAGTTTTTCAGTCAGTTAGAAAGGAGATGATGACAACAAAATGACTAGAAGAGCAGAGCAAACAGCGAGAAATCCATTGCTTGAAACAATTCTAAAAATCGATTAGTTCGTTCAATTGATTGAAGTGAAAGATCTTCATTTTTGCATGGCGCAATTCAATGGGTAGCTATTGAATTTGCCCAGAGAAATGGATTGAAAATAAGCTTGAACACATTCACTCAAATCGAACACTGCTAATATTGTGTAGATCTTGGAAATTGTGGTATAGTGATTCGACACGGTGAAAGTATCGAATAAGTACGATATTTACGAAATTACGAGGGTTTACAAAAAATCCTCGAATACGAAAGCCTAATTGATGCTATTTTAAAAATTATACAGGGTTGTCCAGAAAAGAGTTGCAACTCAAACTAAGTACTAATTACTTAATTTTTTCAATGGAATGATCTGCATTTCATTGCAAATTTGGTAATGGATTATCATTACGAACCCAAAAACCAACGATACCAAGTTTGATATCCTCAATTGGTGGATATATTACCTATAGGAAATGTATTGAAAATTTTCATATTCATTTGTGATTATTATTAAGCAATACTAGGACCTCAATTTGAACAGATATTTCAATAATGCCATTATTTGTAACCCAAATTTGTACTATCCCAAAGTTTGATGGTGTTATGAAAATTTGATATCTAACTATTCAAATTTCCGGAAATTTGTGTCTCCTCCTAGGAATTAGGAGCATGAAATCACACTGGAAATTTTTTGACCTTTATAGGTTAAATGACATTCATAGGTAGGTACAACTTTTTTGTAAAAAAATATATTCCTACCAATTTAAGTGGAATGAAGTTAGTCAACAATAATGGTTTTCACTACCACCATTATTTTGCTAAATTGAAGTATGAAGTGTGTTTTGTATTTTATTCAGCGTAATTTCAACTGGTGTGTCTTGGTGTGAAATTTTCTTACCGTAGCTTTAATTAAAAACAACAAATTTTCAGTAATAATTGAAGCTCAAGTGGTATTATAAGTGACAACACAAGTGATACTGAAATTAGGTTCCATTGTAGTTAAATTATAACCTATAAATACTACTCTTTCTGATTCGACGTATCATCTTTTGATATTACTAGATGGTTTAAAGACAAATTTTTTGAATACACCCTTTCAAGCTCCCTATGTGCTGCACACCTCACTAGTTGATAAGATGTTGAATTAATTTTTGAATAGGCCGAGCGGATTGTCCTATATGTGAAGTGGTAAGCTACAGATGTTTTTAGGGCAAGGTCTTACAGGCGAGTGAAACAAAGGCGTTGAGTTAACTAATCTTAATATGAAGTATTTATTGAACAAATAACTATGGTGATCTACTGACATATAAAAATATTATCAAGATTCATATTTTACTCCTGAAAGAACCATTATAATTTACATAAAAAAAAACAAAATCCGGCACACAATCATACACATGATTTATCCTATCAAGTTCAGTACACGAAGCTAATTTATCAGTCACCTTATGTAATCAGAAAATCCTACGTCAAATACATTAATATTTTTTAATACAACCCTGGGCTACTTTCCAACAATAGACACCCTCTGTTATAAGAGGTATAATTTGCAACCATGTGCCTTCTAAACTACTTTTGGGTTAATGAAAATGAAATCTTTTCCTAATGTCGTTTATATACTGGTTTAGGGCAACTTACACATTATGTATTTGGATCACTTCTCCCTTCGTATGCAATACTTGAAATTCTCGACATTTGCAAACTAACTGGTGTGAGTTGAAAAGACTTTTAACTAGACAAGTTACTTTTACAAACACTGTTGGAGCTTCACTTTCAGCCTGAACACTAACTATTGCAATGTCTATCGACAACTTGCAAAAATTGACAAAGTATGTTCTGATGTCTGTCGACAAAGAATCTGCTACTTAAAAGTCCTTTAGCTTCAAAATAAACCGTGGTGACCACGGTATTACTGAACTCAACTCTTTCGAGTCATGTTTGTGACTCCTGATTGACCTTTGGTCATCATTTTTACATCAAAATCTAACCCTTCGTCTCCCTCAAAGCGGCTATTTGACAAAAGAACACGTGCACAATATTGTGTTACCGAGCTTAAAGTTAATGGATTTGTTTTTCTCATTGATATATCAGAGATATGCCTTTAATTTCTCTTGGTCGGGGCCTTATTGGTTCATTAGTTGGCTTTATCGCATTCTAGTTGATAAAAGAGGTTGACCAGTAATTTTTATTTAAGGCGCCTTTGAGCTTCATCCGATTATAACTTCTTGTGAGGAAGTGGATAGCTTATCTGTATTTGAAATTCGGTCTTTGATTACTTTTTACAATCATGATATGGATTTGTTACACAATTCCAATTTTGCTGCAATCGAATGCTGGAAAATTTGATTGTATCAATCTTGCTGCATGCTTCGCGGTAATTTCTCTAATATCTGCAGCAGATTCGGAGCCGTTCGTCAGTGTTACCAACAGATTTAAAGCGCAGCGATGCCATTCGGAATACTAACTACAATGGAGGCGAATGCTCGAAAGATAAGAAACGTGGCTTCCGATACACGACGATATATTATTTGTTCAGTTGAGTGTGTTTGAGATAGGTCGGTTGTAACTTTTGCCATGGTGTGTGACGTCCTATTCGAGTTTTCACTTAACAGACAAATAAATTATCGTTGAATTTCAGACAGAAGTTTCCTGATGCAAACCAAAGTATCTCATCCCTTGTCTTCAGTTGTAGGCTTGGGCGTAGCCAGAAAATTTTCCCAGGGGGAGGCATATTTCGAATAAAAAGCAGTATAATGAATTGAATAATATTGACGCAGAAGTTTTGACTCATTGTTCTTCAGAATGTTTTTCTGTGAACATTGAGCATGCACAAATCTGATGAACGATTGTCACTCATTTGCTCTAGCCATGTTTTCACCCTTCTTACGCACTGAAACTTGTCTAGACGTGGTGGAAGTTGTTGATGAAAGCGTTAAAAATATTTGAATCATGTTTTTCATATTTTTTCTAAAAGCATTGCTATGATAGAGAAGTCACTATAGGTACTCATTTCATTGAATATTGATCCAAATGTCAAACCGTTCAATTATAGTCGAAACCAATAACTTTGTCAATATATATGTTATCTCGTATTCTTTGAGATTAACTTTTTAAAAAATGATATTTATTTTGGGCAGAGTTTCTGCCTCTACAATGTGAGCTTTATTTCAAGACTAACTCAAATATACAATTTGGAACGAATTTATACTAATATGATGCTGATGTCAGCGTCAGCAAATATTCTATTACTAGAAATTGTTATTCTGGAAAAATGCTGATTAATATAAAATATCTTAGTTTATATTCTGAGGAATTGTTATCGCTCTGTAACTTGATACTAGTGAGATTGAAATATCACCAGATTATAGCATATAACATATATACTAGAGAACTGGCCGTATTGTTATGTAATACAATAGGCTGGCCAACATGGACTATGAATTATCATCTGGTTCATTTAATGATATAATTATTTCAAAAAAACATTCTAAGAAAATGAAATCCAACGTCGGCCAACAAAGGTCTCCCTATTTCATTACACAAGTATTGAATTAACATCCCTTAAGGAACCTAATTCATTATATGTACATGAGTGAATAATATGTATTAACAATACATACATATCGATTTTGTTTTTCCGAACACCTATAATAGCTAATCTAATAAGAACGAAAGTTTCGCACTTCTATTTTACGCAGTAACCAATATATTCTGAACATCACGATAACTTCCTAATTTCTAAACAATATTCAACATATCTGTCCTAATCATTTTAGTTCACTACACCACCGAACAACAACTATAAAGACAGTTGTTGTTCGGTGACTACACGAGGTTGTTTGAAAGATTGGGGCTATACTACAAGGTGGGTATTTCACTGGAACAAATTCGCTAGTGGTGCAGGAAACATATTTGAAGTGAATACGAAAATAAGTCGATTGAAATTTTTTGTGAGCTTTATATCCATAGCAGAATATTTTTTCCTACGACCACGAATGAAAACGTCAATAAGCACATTATTTTGTTATTTGGAAAGTAGCCCATATACCACCATGGCATTTTTATTTGAAAGAAAAAAGCACACATTCATTTTTATTGGAGTATCTGCCTCTTTCCGCATTGTAAAAAAAATTCGTGAATAATTTCAATGTGTCAATGATACATAACCTAAACTTCACTTTGATATAATAATCTGGAACTATTTCTTCTACAATTGTGATAATGTTGATTGCACTAAGTGAAATCAACGATACTTTTTACATTTGAGTTTGAGATAACGCTCAAACTTATATTTCTCGATTGATGTCAACATGCACCAACGTATTACTGGTTGCGTGATTACCCATAGAAGGTGGCATTTTGAAAAAAATCTTAACATTCGACATTCGTGTTCGGCATATGGTTTTAAATATCAATGAGACTAAGTATATTCTGCAAACGAATTCCCGCGAAATGAGAGTGTTTGTGTTCGTAGGAAAAATAGTGCACAAAACTCGATGAAAAGTGTATTTCCTGCACTAGTTATACGTTTCCGCACTCGCCTCTATGCGACTCGCATCAAATGACACTTGTGCAAAATATATATTTTTTCACACGTGTTATACCTATTATATACACAAAACCCTGTAGGGCGAAAGTGATAATGATGATTCAATACTTCTATTGAGTGCTGTTAGGGAGAGTAATATATGTTAATTTATTGTAGCGCACCTTCCGCTAATATGAAACCCGAATTCATAGCTAAACTCTGTATATTGGTATCGGAAAACAACTACAACACGAATACAATAATGGTCTGATAGTGATGTTACAGTTATCATAGGTTAAGACATTCTTCTTTTTTTTCACATCTACCAATATCGTATGACATGTGCCTTCACAGCATTTATTTCTAGAAATATCACATGAAGGTGAGTGAGGAAATGATGATATGATATTTATGCTAAGAAAAGATTTCTTGAAATGGCTTGAGGGTGATGGGGTTTATAGCAGAAAAATTAAATTATTATAGAATTGTTCATTACAGGGAGTGGCTGCTGCATTATTATTCATGCTGATGTATACCTATAGGAAACAGGAATAAGCAATTATAGACAATCAGCAATCAGGAGTATCTACGAAATTATTTCCATTTCATCATTTACAATATGGTCAGGCACACCACTATTTTATTTCCATTATATAAAATGAGTCGGTTTCATTTCCCGATTATTTCAAAAATATTTCCACTTATCATTTTCATAATCCTAATTTTTATTAGGAATACTTATAAAATAACAACATGAATTTTACATTTGCATAACTTTCCACATCAACGTCTACAGAGATGGATAGAATATTGACTTTCTATCCTGACCTGTTTCCAAATCACTTGATTTCGCCTACTTCGATAAAGGTGACAAGGCGTGAGTAAACCAAACCAAACCAAATTTACAAGTAACTGCAGCAGGTAATAATATAAAAGCATGAAGATTCTGTTCTGAAAGGCCTCTAATTATCGCTAACAATTCCATGGAGCCATTTTCCAGATGTTTAGCCGCTGTGTGGCTTAATATATTTCGTAAGATATTCAACAGCCACATGTGGTATGAATATATCAAGCTTCAAACCAAAATTATAACTTGTGTAACAATGTGAATGCAAAACAAACTGCTAGGCAGCCAGGAGAGTTTTACAACAAAACCATGCGAGAAATACTACAATTCACGACTTCGAAAATCTCTCGCTTCGTGAATAATAAAATAATAACAATAGCTACTGATGTCGTCTGCGCTATGAATGGAATCCTGTGAAAATTTTCGTCAGAGTTGTATATACTAGGAGCATTTCAATATGTGAGATCCTAAAATGAATGATTTATATGACGTTGACTAATTTAGAACGCTGAAATTGAAATCATGTTCACCGCTGTTGGTAATTTGAATTATTATGCACACGTAGGAGTAACATTGCTCTCCCCTCATCTGTTATAAAATTTATCAGACGAATGGCTTGAATATGCTAGCTTTATAACGTATTGTGTTTACGAAATTATAGTGTGTTTCATGATTTGTAGCATCAACTGCTTCAATAATGAATAACTAAAGAAATAGCTCTATTACTATATTCTTGTTTAGATGAAGGAGTCAACTCCCCAAAACATAATTGATCAGTCATTCTGACTAATAATTCGTAGTGAATGATTCCTATCAACATATAAGTATATATAGGAAAGGGAGAAATGTACGATGTTCTAGAGGGGTCAATAAGTTCCTTCGTAGTTTTTGCAATGGATCTAATGGTGAAACCGACCATGAGGACTTGAGACCATCAGTCCAAGATCCTCAATCTTTTCGTGGCCCAAGTTCATCAATTTCCTGGGAGCTATATTTCTGATTGGAGGATATTGGAAAAATTCCTTCCTGAAACTTCAGCCTCTTGCATCAAAGCTATGGGAATTCGCGAAGCAAATGTTCTGCTATTTCAGCAACAGTACTATTACTCTCTGATTTGCCCATCTGTTCGAGGTTTTACCTCGAAGGGCAGTGTCCAGTGAGAAGGCGCATAAACAAAGTATCTCTTGTCTAACTCGAGTGTTTAGCTTTTCTTGACTCAATTCCAGTGGGATTTATTTTCATCTATTTCCCTATTGCCCCTTTTTTTGACAGGCAAGGCATCCTGCTTTCTCGTTGCCAAGTCAGCTATGATTCTTATAGGTTTATAAGTCCAGAGATTCCATTGCTGCTGAACGGGTATAGATTGTGCTCACGCTTGCAAGATGGTTTTGAGCGTCTGAAACTTGGCAATGTAACGCCTATTTCAGCCCTTTCACTAATCTTGGATCCATCAGTATACAATGATGCATCCCTTTCCAGCTGGGGTCCGGTCTCTGTGCAAATTTGGTGGTTGTATGGTGTATGTTTATCATCACTTCAAACTGTATTTTGAAGTCGTTTGCAACTGGCATTATATCTGTTTGAGGTTTCTAGAGATTTTTTTCAAAATCATCAGGTGTCTGATCTGATGACCTGCTTTTATTTTAACTGCTTATTGAATTTATACTAATGATCTATCATATTTCGTCAACCTTTCATCTTTGTGATTTATCTTCACAATGCCCGCGCCTCATGATGATTTGAATAATGAAAAAACTCACCTGAATCAGTTCCCCAAAGGTCCCCCCTCCAGCTGTGAAATTCAGGAAACAAACGAAGGGGACGCGTACAGGGCGTTTCACCTCCAGCTCGTATGTGACGCCGACGCTCCCCATATACGTCATGTTGCAGGCTGAAACAAAAGAAGTTTTCAGCGGCCAACTAGCAGATGTGAACGATAATGGAGCTTTGAGCTTTGAACGGTCATGCGAGCCGGATTCGCAAAGTTGTCAGTTGTCCGTAGTGGCTTCAACAATGACGTTGCGAATCGGTCATTCTGAATGCGAATAATCGACATGCAATCCGGTTAAGTTGAATTATCGTCGTTCAGATTAATAGATTTAGTATCGAGAACCGTACACGTTTATTGTTTGAACGAAATGATGGGGAGTGTTCATTTCGATGAACAATGTTCGTGGATAATGTGCATACGTCATACTATTCGTTACTAACTGGTATTTCATTACATGGGATTGACATTTCTATACTGGTGCCAAGTTTGAAGAGACATTAGTTTTGATTAGTTTGATGATAAATAATGATCACGCAATTATCCTCTTATTTTCTGAATATGTTTGTAGGTACCCGCATTCATAGTTGAACCATCAAAACGAAAACTGACCTATCAAAAAAAAGTATCGAATGTATTTCTTGACAACTCAATCGATGGAATTTTCTTGTAGGCCTATAATTGCTGTGTATAGCAGTTGTTCATTTAATAACTCTGCACTTACATTTTTCACACTATAATAATTCTGTGTATCTTCCCTCAAAGTTTGATCAATGCATAGAAATTGTTGTGGATAATAAATATTTCAATTATGAATTGACAAATTCATCTAATATCATACACACTGTGGCATGCACACCGTTTCATAAGACGATGTGAACTCATCGCTAATTTTATAGTGAAAATATAAAATGAGGCCTTCATTCTCCTAAAATTTTTTATAATTTCATCAATTGTGAATACCTTGTGACTAGCGAATGAAATTGTCAAGAAGTTGAGATAGTTAATTTTTACTTCTGAAGAGACAATGTTTCGTCATTCATTTAAAGTTTATGCTATGAAAGTTTTTTCTGATTGTTATGTTATACATCATGACAAAAAGTTTGTGCTATTGTGGGTTGCAAAATTCCCATCAAATTAGAACATGCATGCATGGGCAAAGAGAAATTGCTATAACACAGAAGGAATATATTGTGACTTGTGTAGGAAACTATCGAAATGTCATGATCGTTTTACGGTTTGAAACACAGTGTTCAGTGATTCTCATTGAGGTAGTTTTCAACATTCAGATTTGATTAATGTACATCGATGTTATTTTATTCAAATGAAATAGGGGGCCAAGTGATACCATAGTTTGAATAGTTTGAATACCTATTTTTTGAATTCTCTCCATGCTTCATAAGAGCAAATACAAATTGACGTGTTCCAGGTTTATATTGAAAATGGATAATGACGTATCTCTATCTCCTATGCAGATGACACAGTTCTACTCTTCAAAGGTGAAAATTGGGAAAATGTTAAAAATAAAGTGTCTCATGGATTGCACATGGTAAAATGTTGGCTAGACAAAAATAAATTAACTTTGAATTCTGATAAAACATTCTATATTGCCTTTTCAATGACAAATGCAAAGAGACCAAAGTTCAATTCTATTACAATAAATAATCTCATAATAAAATAGACTAAATCCATAAAATATTTAGGTATAACTCTAGACAAAAATCTAAAATGGACAAATCATATCAAAGACTTAACTAATAAAATAAGAAGATTAATTCATAAATTGTATGTAATACGCAGAATCTTAACAAAAAAACTTCTTTTGCAAATCTACACGTCCCTAGTCGAATCACTCCTAAATTATGGAATCATAGTATGGGAAGGGATCTATGACAATGCATTAACACAACTGAATGTAGTACAAAATTATATACTGAGAATAATATCATTAAAAAATCGACTATAGTCCACACATTCTCTCTATAATGAATCGATTTTGAATGTCCGATGCTTATATTATCTTAGTAACTGCATCTTCTGTTATAAATCTACAAACAAAGATTTTGTGAACCATTGCTACCAAACTAGACAGAACACAAACAAACATATAGTAATACCATTTAGAAAATATGATGGAAACCATAGGTTTGTTACAACTCTTGCACCAGAAATTTATAACATCCTACCAAATGAGATCAAAGTGATAACTGAATACAAACACTTTGTTGATAAATGCAAGCACTTTATTCATATAAATAGTGAACTCATATATGGAATGTTGTGAAAAATTTACTTCATTAATAATTTTAACACCAACTAGATATCATATTAATATATTCAATGTCATAATTCTTATTTATATTTATTGTTAGTATTACCATTTATTTTATATCTTTTTTTTAATTGTAGTCTGCACATATCAATACTTAATTATGTTAATTCTTCTTCAACCCACAATATATTTTGTATTATTGCACACACAGGTGTTAACTCACCTAGGTGCATACTTGTAAAATTGAACTAACGAACACATTAGTACCACATAATTGTATAATATGTTATTATTTTTGAATAAACTGAAACTGAAACGTAGAAAATTAATAACTATAACGGCGCTGATGGCTATCAAAAGCTGAGCTATTTTCACAGGTATTTGAAGTGTTTAAAGTGTTGTAACCGCTGATTTAGTTGAGAAGCAACCCTCGTAAGTCTAGGACTTGTATGAGTAAGGAAGACGGGGACCTTAGCTTTTTAAGTGTCATCCGAAGCACTACTCGGCTAGTTACTGTGGAGAGTCCGAAGGATTGAAATCTAGGTACCAAGAATGTTCCATTGGTCACCTATCTCCTCCAAATTTATATTGGAGAATACCAAATATTGCGTATGTTGGTACCCCAAAACATTGATTTCCTTTGGCAACTCAGTATAATCTAGATTGAATCATAAGTTATAGTTAAACAGTATCAATACAACGTTTAATGGTTTTCAGATGCTACAGAAATAAATAAATATTTCCAACAGCCACGCCGGGATTCCAACCCGGACCCTCTGGGCCTGAAAGCCAGCGCCTCAACGTACTCGACCATCACCAGCCCAGTTCTCTTGTTATAAAGCAGGAATAATATATACAGATTGTTTTATAATATGTAGGTAGTACGCACTTCTAGGGGTGATAGAGCGTCTCGGGGAAAGTAATAAAGTTCCTATATTCATTCGTTTCAGAGTTACAGAGTGTTCAAATTTCAAGGTTTTTGTAGTTTTTTTCTTACAGCTCCTGCAGTTTTTAAGATATTTAGCACAAATTTGGAATACAGGTCACGCTATAAGGCATTCCGAATGGTTTTGAGAATCTACAAAAGAACCAGATGAAAATTTACAATGTTCGTGGGAGAACATCGATGGGCACTGAAAGAGGAAATAGGAATTGGATTATTTTTTGGAAGTTTGGAAGTTATAGGCATTATTAAAAGCCTCACTTGGTAATGAGTCCCACAAATCAAATTCATAATATCTCCCTCTTGAGAATTAAGCATCAGTAAAGTGCTGACAAGAAATATTTCCGAGAAACGAACTAATTCCACTGCTAATGAAGCCACTGACTTGAATAATCGTCTATCGCAGTATCAACCGCTCCACTGTCCGTGCTGCTAATGAATTCAATCGGAAACAACTCGGTGCCAATAGATGAAAAGTCAGTGGAAATGAAATACGGTCGGTTTTTCAACGCCAATTGAAGTACGCCCAGTTTGAATGCGTACTTGTTCAATTAAATCCCGTTTTATTGGAATTGCCAAAGGCTCTGCCTCCACGCCCCTTCCTCCCGTTTTTCAGCACCCCTCTGCTCCATGTAATGGTATCCCCCATCTAATAATTGTGCGCCCCGGCAGTTTTATTAATGAAAAATTAGTTGAGAATTCGCCAACTTCACTGTGCAGTGAATTACGCTCAAAGTTTATGTGTGGTTCAATTTAATTGAAAGTTCTTGTACGGGGGCCATGCAAAAAAACATACGAGTTTGATGGAATTCCTCCTAGTATAATTAAATATTTCCACAAAGACGGGAATTTCTTTGCGTTATACTAAAACTTGGAACCGAGGAACCTTTCCATATATGGAACTACTAGAAAGAAGGCTTCTGCAAGTGAAGGAATATGTTATCTCTGCAGGCCAGGCCCACAAGTGGGACAATCTTATGAACGATCTATCAAGAAAAACAATCTGCCACATAATCAACTGCTATAAGGAAACGCTACTCAGAAATGACTTAGAAAGCATGTATCAATCAAGTTACCCCTTTATCTACCATTCGCTAACACTTGAAGTCAAAAATATTTGAAGATTCTCTGACTAATACACATTAGCAGAATAATTGCGCAAATTCGGACTTGCAGCAGGATGCGCTTGAAATTCTCCTTCTCCGACATCATTGATGCAGAAGAACTTTGTTCTTAGAGACTTAGATACAATCTGTAACTTGCAACACAAAGAGACGTTAGAACATATTCTATTTGATTGTCCTGTCTCTGGCATACGGTTCAGTGATAATATCGATGATCTGATAAGTATATCAAACTCTCACTCATATGAACTCATAAAACAACTAGTTATTGTTATCATGAATATTTGAAACTGCGGTCATTCATTATTAATGAATAACTCATATATTATTGTTTCCTCGTCTATTACCTGCTTGCCTTCTGCTGAGTTTTCTGTTCTGTTCCTATATCTATTCCTTTGTTGTAATTATGTTATAATATCACCTGTATTGTCAAAAAAGGTAACCATTATTTATAAGTATCACTAGGTATGGTAGGTAATTGAAATATACTCACGCGTGCCCACTAATAACGTTTAATTATATATGCTATATGCTGTAACTATGGATACCTAATACTGCGCGCACTAACCACCTTGTAATGAGATTATTATTCTTTAGATACAATAAATGATATTGATTGATTAAAGAAAGAAGGTTCGAGGCTGTCAAACATATTGGTAACATCCCAACCATCTTTCATGCAATAGGAATATGTACCCAGGATTCCCAGGAATGCCTCGAAAGGAGCACCCACCAGAGGGCAGAAATCTAAGTTATATCAGATGGCCAAGCTGACTTGGGGTTGCAAACAATACCTAAGATAACAACCAACAGGTGATATTTTTATGGGTGCCAGGTCACAAAGGAGTCAGTCTGATTTGTCAAAGAAGGGGCAAATACACAATTTCCTAGCCCAAAACTCTTCTGTAGACTCTCCAAAGCCCACTTGAAAGAGGATTTTCGATGCTGGGAAACGGATGAAATGAAATCAAAGACAAGCGGAAAGGCTAGTAGTTAGCCAATCGCCCAGGAAAGCTAAACCGCTTCTCGATTTGTACAAGAAAGACTTGAAACTGATAACGGGACTTTTCTTTGAACACTGCTCTCTGAGGTATCACCTCAAAAAGATTGTTGACGCTACTACGAGAACTTCGCTGAAACTGCAGAACATTTGCTTTGCGAATGCCCAGCACTCTTCTGCGAGATGCTCTTAAGTTCCTGAAATGGGCCTTCCTGAATGAACTCAGATTCATTTCACCCTTGTGTGTTGGATGACATATATGGGACATGAGAAGTGTGTACATTTGCTATGAGAATCAACTTGGGCCTTTGTTGAGATGAATACTGGTGAACTGCAATGTTGGTATCTAATCTTGGGTGTCACAAACATTAAATTCGTTGTGTTGTGAGCCTATAGTACCAACTGCAGTTAAATTATTATTTCTAAAAGTTTCTAGGGTCGTTCTAATATCCTGTTCAGGAGGATATAGTTCCTACTTTGATGTGTGATGTGATTTTGAGAGATATTGATCTTGAAGACAATCTGACATCCGGAGATGGTCATGGAGCCAGAATTGATTCTTCGAAATTAATTATTGATTGACGTCATTTCAAGCCACCCATCTACTGTGGTGCTATATTGGGGGTTTTGGAGGCTCATTTATTGGCCAGGAAACTATTTCAAAAAGACTCTTTTATTACCTATATATAATAAATACATAATATATTATATACCTACAATCTCAAGTTCTCCTAACACATAGCTTGTTATGTCAATAAGAATTCCTACAGGCCTAATGCTCCAATAACTTGTTTTCGGTTTCAACTTCAACATAAACGATATTGAAACTTTGCAAATGTTTGTCCCGAGTACAATGATGGATTTCAATGCACATCTTTAGCCAATTTCTAATTGAGATTTAATACCATAAATTTTACTGTGTTGTTTTTTAATCAGTGCAAGTTCCACTCAAACTGACTATCGAACGAATATCTTCATATTCCTTGTTTCCCTTCTTTTGCATCCCGAGAGCATGTTGTAACAATAAAAAGTAACGTCGTTTAGAATTTTTGTGATCCACATTATACGTGGAGACAAACGACCGCATTTTTTAAAATTAGCAAAAAGTATAGCTCTCGGGGAACATTAGCTTTTGTCCCTTCGATGCTTGTTCGCTTTTTCACAGTTGTAGTTTTTCCGCATGGATGATGTGTTCTTTGTTCGCCCTCACGTCGTCTCGTTCATACTCTTCGATTAGAGTACAGCAGGGATGTTTCTGGATCTCTTGATGATAATTTGTAGGCTAGGAAATACGCGTCTGGCGAAAGAAAACTCATAGAAAAATTATCTATTGGGGTCAATATACGCATATAGATTCATAGTTCGGTATCTCATAAAGAGAGACAAAATTAAAAAAGTAGCATTATTTTTATTTGAATGTTTTTAAGGACTCACTAATTCATGCAGTATAATTTCTAAGAAGCGCGTTTTTGGTCGGCATATCACACGAAAATGAATATTTCATAAAACGAAAGTACTAACCAAACCGTTCTTCTCTGAGCTTTCTTCTTTGTATATGATATTTCGAATCAACAAAATTGCGGGAGCTTTATGTACTAATCCGTGAAGACCAATCATATTATGCTCTCTTTGTCGTGACATACTATCATGTCTATTTTCCATTTATTATTTCAGACTAAAGTAATGATATGCCTCATATCGTTTTTATTCTGAAATTCCACTGGAACGGCATTTCCTACGTTCACGTATATGAAGTACACTTTTTTATTATTGGAAAGTAGCTCAATGGCATTTTTATTCGAAGAAAAGCACACCTGTTCATATGAAATAAAAAAAATTGCACGCCTGCATGCATGGATATAGAAATAGTTAGGTGGGTATATTAGTTGTTACTCACTGTCGCCATAACTACTTTTGTTACACCACATTAATAATAATTGGGTTATCTGACTCTTCTGGATTGTAAGGAGAATTCGTAACTAATTTCAATGTGTCAATGACATACAGGATGATTCATTGGGAAATACGCATACCGTAAAGATAGGACATCGAGGTGCTTCCAAAATAACCTATATTTTGTGGGTCTACCGTTCTTTATAATCAAGATACAGGATGATTCGTTGATGTTTCCAATTTTTTTAATTGATCATAACTTATGAACCACCCTATACATTTGTTCCTTGTCCACAGTGGTGTCGATCAACATAAAGAAGAAAAGTTCCGGCCCTAAATAAAATAAAAAGTAGTTTTCGAGTCGAAACAACACCCTTAAAATCGTTTTTTTGAAATTTCATTGACAGATTTGGAAAGAGTAGAAAAAACTAAGTAAGACCATGTGTATTTGGTGTTTTCGCATACAACTTTTCCACTTATTACCTTGGGTCAAATCTAGATGTTTCGATAAAATAAGTGGTACAAAATTAACAGAAATAAATTTATTATCCCAAATGGTACTTCTTTAGCTTTAATCCATGAAATCATCAACCATTTCTCATTATCTCGATTTATGGATGCTAATCTTATTGATAAACGAGAGAACATGTCCTTATTTGAAACAAATTATTATTATACCAATAACTAACTTCAAACGTTATCACAACATTTGTTCAATGATGAATTAAAATCATGGAATTGGGGACAAATGCCCATTTCGAACTGTAGAAGTCAGAGGAAAGACAAGTTTGATACACCCGATATATGGACAAAAGATGATGTTGTTTAGGTTTCATAATATACTTTGAGATATAATTGTCAATATTTATATATTGAATTGTCAATTTGTTGTTTGATATAAAATACATATCTTTACGAACGTGCCTCATTTGGAGTGTGAATTTTACACGAACTTTATTTCCAAAAATAATAACGTTGCAACAAATACGGGAATCCAGAAATTATAACGAGAATGAGGAATAGTTGATGACTATAAATGTATAGGGTGGTTCATAAGTTATGATCAATTGAAAAAATTGAAAAAATTAACAAATCATCCTGTATCTTGGTAATAAAGAAATATAGACCCATAAAATATAGGTTATTTGGAAGCACCTCGGAGTGCTCCATCTACCTCCACGGTATGCGCATTTCCCAATGAATCACCCTGTATAACCTCTACATTAACTGTGATAAAATTGATGAAAATTAGTCTGATGGGGAAATATTTATTTTCTCTATTTTGGTTGTATAATGAAGTCATTGTGCAACGCAAATGCGTGTCGAAATTGCCTCTATTTCGATACGCATTTTTTATTATTCGGAGATTGGTACAATCGAACTGTCAAATGAAAGTCAGAAGAGTTAGGCCTAGTTCACTTCTGAGCGATTTGGATTTGGTTATATTAGCAGTGAAAACTCAATTTAATTGGCAAATTTCAATTCAGACTGTAATTTGATTTAAATTACCAATAAAAACAATAACAACATTGAATTTTTCACCGCTGGTATTGCAAAAATCAAAATCGCTCAACTGTAAACTGGGCTTTACGCTTGTGCGTCAGATTTTAATTATTTCAATGTCATCATTGTTACCAATCGAATATGTTTCTGTAATTTATCGATATTGAATCAATTTTTTTCTTCAAATAAATCCAAATGGAAAATGAAATGAATATGACACACGTTTTATAAGACACGTTGTCGCATTTGTACACTTGGAGCACTCCTCGCTTCACTCGTCGTACTCCAAACAACGCGTGCGACAAAATAGCGTCTTATAAAACTTTTATCATAATATACTATTGTCGATGATGA
Organism: Chrysomela aeneicollis; assembly: GCA_029955515.1. NCBI lineage: Eukaryota > Metazoa > Arthropoda > Insecta > Coleoptera > Chrysomelidae > Chrysomela > Chrysomela aeneicollis. The sequence continues at coordinate 12,590,527 of JARUHQ010000011.1, read as the reverse complement.
TGATGGTAGACGGAGTGACATCAGTTTTTGAAAATGGACTATAGTATATAGTTTTGAGTGATGAGTATCCTAGTGAATTATGGATTCAGACTACGCAAGATGAAATTAGTGAATTTTCATGTTACGATATTTCATCAGCATCATCAGAGTCATGATCAAAATCGAGTACAGTCACTGAATGTGGTCACTGTATTTCCTTTATGAAAATCCTACGATCACTACCAAATTTCAAATCTTTATACTGAAGTGACTGCATGTATTATGTCACAGTATTTATTGAAGAATACACATCGTAAAAATCGTGTTTTTGAAAAAATGAGCAATTTCAGTCAACTTTATCTACAGGATGTTTGCAATTTGTTGCTCCATAATAAAATGGAGAAAACGCCCTCTGGCGAAGTTACAGGCGTGAAAACATTGTAGAGAACGAATAGAATATGGTGGAATATTATTATAATCATTTAGTGTAAAGCACTTAGCATTTATGGACAAAATATTCGTGTAGACCTGATCCACTTTTCATTTCATTCAGCGATTTGCGAACATCTTGTATTGTCATCAGCCCATCAGGTTGATGTTGTGACATACTCACGTGAACATTCTGGATCCTCGTCACTTCCATCCCTGCAGTCTTTGGCCCCATTGCAATATTTGTTCACGTCGATGCACTCCCCGTTTGTGCATTGGAAATGAGTTTTTCTGCAAGAAGAAAATGTGCTCCATGAGGTCGTCAGCACAGTGGTGATGATGAAGATTCTCAGCAGCCTGGAAATAAACAAACAATTCGGCATGTAGATTGGGAAAGAAGTGATTCTGATGAATCTCTGAATCAAAGAAACAATGATGATAAAATATGAATTTAGATCGCATAATTATAGACATCGAATAGACAAAAACCACAAAATATTTGAGAAAAACCAAATATGTATTTCGACAACTAAGTTGTCATCTTCAGTGGAAATACCAATAAAACTGATTTGTCCGTAACTGGACACCTTATTTATACCTGGAACGTCGATGAAGTGGAATGTCAATAAGGCCGAACAATATGGATATGGAATAATGGAGGCCCTATCCCCTCTTCCATATTGTTCGACCTTATAGCTCTTATAGCAGGAAACCTAAAGGAGGTGGTCGATATCAAATAAACAGATTACTTTCAAAATTCTCTTTCTTCGCAATAAATAACACACATCACCCTAGAAAAACAGAAAGCCTTAGTTATAGTATAATAAAGTGAACACAGTATTCTAGATCAATAATAAAATTCATTATGATATTTACGTTGTTTCTATACAGAATATTGTTTCCATGAAATACCATTTCGCTTCAGTTTATTTTTGACACATTATGATAAATTGTATACCTTCTTGTTCTGACTTTGACGGATTCTCATGAAATTGTTGTTCAAATAAGTAGTATATAATTTCTGCTGGCTAGAATGACTACTGAGTTTCTGCTGAGCCTATAAGAAGTAGAAAGCTGTTGCTTGCACTGATACCAGATTGAAGTAAGTAATTTCTTGGATGAATTGTAATATGTATCTAAACATGGAATATGTTATCATGAAATATCAACTCCGAAGAAAAATTGCTAGTGTCATAATTATGTTGTATCTGGCCATAATATAATTTCAAAATGTAGTTCAGTCCTCACTTGAACTATTGAAAAAATAATAAATTGGCTTTCACATCATACTATGATGATAATACAGAATATCCCACTATACAGATATATTGATACTTCTGGCAACTGTGTATAGGCGCAAAATTGCTTAGCATTTCAGCTGTCTTCAAGGCTTTTCCATTGAAATATAACCAATAACTGGAACGCTAATATAGGTAAATGCGCGGGGAACTTATGATCCCAACTATGCGAACTGAGATTTCAGATTATGCGCCGACGCAGTAAAAGTAAAGATATGAAAATCATATCTTTGATCACTACAACTGTATACATTTGATGACGTACGTCTGTGATAAGATGAACTAAATCAGACGCGGCTTGGCACTTTTTGTTTCGTGTTAATTCTCACTGGTCAAGTGGTAAATGATGGTCATTCGCCAAATCCAAATCAAAGAAAAGTTGTTCCATATCGACAATTTGCCCTGTTTGATAGTTTGATAACATTTTCATAAACAAGAAAGGTTGAAGTTGTATTGCTGCAACGCAAAAACTGGAGTACTAATTCTAGTTTACCCTTTTTTGGTGAAGAAGTTTACAAACACATAAAACGATACATACATATGTAGAAACTTGGAATAGTTGAAGAACAATACAAACATTTGATTAATTAAAAATATGAAAAAATCCTACCACCAGTTTCGATTCAATTCGGTTGTATAAATATCTCCATAATTCGCCCCAAAAATTTTGGTTTCACCTTGGAACTGCTAATTCAGATAATCCTTTATGCAATGTTTCTTCAGAGATGTTAATGTTGATAAATTGGTCCCAAAGCACAGTCCAGGTGGTATGTGTACCAAAGGCTAGACCGGACCTGGTTACAGTAATAGTTCGCATGCTCCCGTCCTGATTTATTTTCAGTCTGTGCGAGATTCAACAGGGTCTATGCTTGAGAAGTTCCTTTGGCATTCCAGTTATTGGTTATATTTCAGTGGGCTTTTCTAGATAGAATGTCATCAGAATGGTGATGGAGCAGAAACTACATTCACAGGAATTCTTTTCAGTCAAATTTGAACGTACGAGAAAAATATAAATTGAATATTCGATGAATTTTCACAAACTATACCGTGGAATGAAATCTGAATTACTGAAACTGAATTTCGATATAAAAATCAATAAAATCATTTCTTAAATTTCACGAATAAATTTTTGCTTTATTCATTCATTTGTTTTTCCATTTTGTTGACGACTCAATAGTGAATTTTGCACGCCCGAGAATTCGATTTTTGATGGACTCACAGACTTTCTGCAGGACTATACAGATCATCTGAAAAACAAAATTTCACGGCCTTTTCACGTTAATTATTATTATGCAATGGTTTATTCATGCACAAATTTGATTTTCACCCCTTAATGAAGTTTAGCAGTTACGCTTCTATACAATCTCCTTGAATCCACAATTCACTATTCAAATGTTTCGCACAATCTGGTGAAGGACTATCGAAATCGATTTCAATTTCTGTGTGATACAAGCAAACTCTTGAGTTGAGTTTCAATAGAGTTTCCGCTCATAATACGGATGAGTTCTGGGACAAAATCATTCGTTTATGTATAAAATATCGTTTCATTAGTTCGATAATTTGTTTAACCAGGTCTAACTCCCGAGTTGCGAAGTTTGTTCAAGAATTGAGCAAATATACGTATAACTTTAAGTTCGGCAGATCGAAACTTTCATAATGAAATCAAATACATTTTCAGATAATTCGAGTTTGGAAATGAAGTTTGTGGAAAATTTAGAATTTGTGAATATAATTGAATTGAAGAGTAATGCACTGATTTTGCAAGGCAGTAAAGTCAGTCAACTATGATATTTTAATGGTATATTATAGAACGAGCGGATTTAGAAGTACAAATTTGATCCTAGAAGTTCTGGTATGAAGCGTTCTTGTATAAACGAATAATGTCGCAAACAGAACATTCACCGCTCTCCTTGTTTTGGATATACAAAGAGCCGAAATGAGTGGATAGAGATTGTTCTGGGTCTACCTATATAGCCTGAAAGTCTTGGCAAATCATAAGAAGGTGAACACTTCAATGGGTCCCAGGACAAAAATGCATTGAGGGGAACTAAACCGCGAATGCCTTGGCAAAAGAGGACGGAGGAACGAAGTTCACGGGGCCAGAGCCTGTGTTCGGTATTCCTAAAACCTCGATACGCGGCTAGATACAAGATAAACAACAAACCGTCGAAGACAGTAGCGAATGACATTATATCTGAGTTCGACTAGAAGTCGAAGTATCATACTGAATGAACCCATATGCATAAACTAGAGTGTGGAGCATTATATCACGCTGGAGATTTAGCCTTTTGAGAAAACATTCATCAAAGGAGGACGTTTCTATCGATAATTTGTACACATTATACAGGGTGTCGGTAAATGTCGTTCCGTTTTCAATTTTGATGCATATTAATGAAATTATGTTGTAATCGTACAAACTTCCTTTTGTTCATTGGTTGTAAATCAGGGTACGTTTCATTGAATTTTCTGCACGTTCTTGCTATAATTCCCTCACATTTTCCATGGAGAATAAATTTCATCAGAACTTCGTTCAAACAGTTATTTCCCTCCATTTCAATTATTTTTGAGTAACTTTTGTTAAGAAACACACAACGGTATATTACAGTGCACTAATTGTCAAATTTTCATAATGACATGTACCATCATATTTCATAATATACAGGATGTTCCATTTAAAAAAACGCACTTTCAACCCTTTTCGTATCTAGCAGAAAGATCATGAATGAACGACCCTGTATAACGCAGAACAAACTTCTCTATACAGAATCAATGTACATAATCTTGATGAACTAAACACAAAATTGCAACTTCCTAAGAATCCAAATACCGCAGAAATAAACATTCAATTCGAGCTACGTTTTGGATAAAAAATATGGAAAATAACAAATATCTCAAAAACCGTTAGAGATAGGTATAGGGGAGTATGATACAGAACTAATCAGAAAGGAAAGACAAGTTCAAAAATGCGGTGACATACAGGGTGACCCATTTGAAATAACAAAGATGCTGCTACTTTCTGGTATAAGCGGCAAAGCTGCATTGCTGAAAATATTTTAGATCGATAGACCAAGAGCAACTACTTAAGAAACCAAATTTTCAGAATGATCCTGTGTCCCGTTCTCCGTAAACGTCTAAGGTACCATCGACCGTGACCAACCCTGCATATTAGGTTATATATTATTATGAATGAGAGAGCTTTGAGTTGAAGTTGATAATGTGGGAAAAAAACAGGTAATCTTCTCGTTGAATTCACCTTGATCTGAAATAATTATTATATTTACCAGCGAGTTTATACTTACAGCGAATAAAATAAAATAAGGAATAACATAAAATAAGATAAGGAATAAGGAACAATCAAGAGTAGTTTATACAGATGAATAACATAAAATTTTCGAATTTGCGAAGAAAAAGAAAATTATAATTCAATATAGAAAAATGGACAATTAATCGAACAATTATGGGTGACATTTTTGAAACGACCCAACCTCAATATCTCTCTTACAGTAAATGATATGAAAAATCGAAAGGACAGGGAAAAATATTCTTAGCCCTCATGGTTCAACCTTCTAGGAGGGGCCTAGAATCTCGAATGGGACGAGTGGTTCAAGTGGCATATCATTTGAAATTATTCTCTGAACATCGGTGTAATGTTTTTTCAGTTGATGTCATGATTACAGAGATTTGGGGTGTAAAAAATCGAGACTTTTCAACACCTTTAGGAATCGAAACTACCTATGCATTGTTGGTCAAAACTGCTCACATACCCCTATTTTAAATATTTAATTCAATACTGATTGATTACCTACTAATTAAATCAAATACAAAGGGTGGCTGAGAATTCTGATTTCTTAACCATTCTGTAAGTGATTTGATTCAATATGTCATTAAAAAGTTGAGATTGAGACATATAAGCTGTTCTAACTAATAATTGACTTGTTTCGACAAAAAACTATTTCTTAAGTTGAAAAATCTCGATTTTTCACTGTAATCATGACCTCAACTGAAAAAACCGATGTTTTGATAATTTAACTGGCTTTCGAATGATGTGCCACTTGAACAACCCTTCTCATTTGGGAGTCTAAGTGCCGGTTGCATAAAAGCCCGTCAAGCCTTATGTTAACTTAACGTGGGATTAACTTTGCTAATGCGCGAGCTAAGGCATGCGTTGCCGTGGTTATAAACAAATCAAATATTTAATCGTCTGTTAAATCTTTATGCAACCGGCCCTAAGGGTAACATTTTTTCCTAGAGGGTTGAACCATGAGGGCTAAGAATATTCATCTTGAGTGTCCCCCTTGGAAAATAAAATTGACCTGTATTTTTGATTTTTCATTTTATTTACTGAAAGAGAGATATTGAGGATGGGAAGTTTTCAAAATGTAACCCTGTATGTGAAATCCGATTCGAGGTACAAAAATAATAACATGATAATGTCATTACATCGCACATGCGCATATCCATTTTCAGATAAAATGAAATAAAAGTTAAAAGTTGATCATCTTTTATTTCATATTCCTTATTTTATCTAAATGTATAAACGTTCTAATGGTAGCACTTATAATAAACTTTCTTATCTTATTTAATCTTATTCCTTATTTTATTTTATTTGCTGTATAAACTCGCTCGTCTTCCTTATTGACAGTTCAAATTAAACAACTATACAATCCATCCTCAGAGTGAATGAGTATTACAAAGAAAACATATTTTCAGACAAAAAACTACACCTTTTCCAGTTGTATTTCAGAAAGCGTCAATTGAATTTCAGAATAGTCACTTGTATTTCAGGAAGTGTCAATTGTAATTCAGAATAGTGAGTTGAATTTCAGAAATCTTCAAATGTATTTCAGAATAGCGAGTTCGATTTCAGAAAGCATCAATTGTATTTCAGAATTGTGAGTTTAATTTCAGAAAGGGTCAATTGTATTTCAGAAAAGTCAACTGAATTTCAGAATTCGTCATTTGAATTTCAGAATATATAATTTGTATACGAATGACGAATTCTGAAATTCAATTGACTATTCTGAAATACATTTGACGCTTTCTGATATTGAACTGACTATTCTGAAATACAATTGATACTTTCTGATATTGAACTGACTATTCTGAAATACAATTGATACTTTCTGAAATACATGTGACTAATCTGAAATTCAAAATTCAATTGACGCTTACTGAAATAAACATTATGGTTTCTGAAATAGAACTGGAAAAGGTGTACAAGTCATTTAGGAAAAATTTATGTTAATCACAGTGTATCTTGAAAATAAGCCGTTTGGGGCATATTTTTCATCTTAAAATCCCTCAAAGAATCCTGAAGTTTATTGTTAACGTACTTTATAAACACTCTATATATGAGGTATCAATAAAGTGGTTGTCCACTCACTGGATTGAATGGATCAGTTTAGTTTCGTGGTAGGGTAGGTAAACTATATATTCCATACTTCAATTACATGCCGTGCCGGAAAGTATTGGAAGTTCGATATTCAACCGAATTTCAGTGAAAATCACCGTTATCCAGATCCACTCTATTTGAATAGAATCTCATTCCCGTATTATATGAACAGAACGGAAACCATAATGCGGAAAGCCTATTTGATATTCAGTTCGATTTGGAATCGAATTCAAAAGAGATACACATAAACTGCATCGTTCACGTTATCTGATTTTGGCTTTAACAATTTATGGAATTTGCATATTCCATAACTCCATTCGGTTTCCCGTATCCAGATGATATCAAGAATATCTGGCTCCATAAGTTCAGGAACATGTAATAAGCCGTTGATCAATTATTTGTACGATTGTTGTAATTCAATAAATACTAGTGGAATTCTTGGCTTGGAGATGCACGAATTCAGATCTGCATGCACCCAGATATCCACTGAGAAAGGACTAACGTACATAATTGTGAACTGTTTCAAGATCTCTGTATCTGTATTTAATGTATTTGGTTGCATTTGCAGATGGCAATACGTAATATTTTCCTTCTCAAGTCATCTATATCGCGTGGTTTAGTTTTAGTTTTAATGTAATATTTTTTATATATTCTCTATGAGTCTATAGAAGTACATTTGAGGGTGTGCTGCACGACATTATTTGGGAGCAGAGCTGAATAAAAGGAACAATGACGTGGTTTCCGATTAGCTGCAATAATTTTTCATGAAAATAACACTGACAAGATGTGCAGACACAGAAAATTTTTAATTCAATACATATCCTTTGAATTTATACGCTCTGATAGAATTACACAATAGTAATCACCCATTACCAAACCCACCAGTTATGCAAGAAGAATAGCATATTTGATTGTTATCATCATTTTTTGTCAATTTCCAATAAAAATTCGTCAGACTTTTACTTTTAATTCATCACGAAAATATATGAAATAACTTTTGACGGCACGGAAGGAAAACCTATAATGTTCGTGGAGGAATATCGTGCTAGCCAGTAGAAGGAAGGTAGATCAAATACTAAATAGTGTACTTTATTGCCTACTGTAAATTAACTCTCAATATGTAGGTATGTACGATGGAAACGTTTTTTAAAGGTACGTACATTTGAAACAATCAAGTTATTTGTATTTGAATTACTTCAACTTCGCAATATTTTTTCAGAATTCCCAATACTGATTGTTTCTCACTCATATATAACATTATTTTATGTTCCTACAAAATAGTATATTTTACATAACAAGTGTGGAAAGTGACATATTTCACACGAGTAGTAGGAAACGTAACGAGTGAAGGAAATGCACTTTCCAACGAGTTTTGTACACTATTTTTCCTACGACTCCGAATACTTTCATTTCACGGGAAGTCTTGTCAAAAATGTAACTGGAGCGGTCTCTATAATTTCAGATGGTTTTGATTCGATATCAAGTACTGTTTATTTCCATATTCAAGATGATATTTGAATACTTCTCTGACAATTCCTCATTATGTAAATTACTGATTGATTGAGTCAGTTTAGTTTGGACACATTTTTTTGATACCGACACCAGCGTACATAAACAACCTTGACACCATACGCCTGCTAGCGCCACTCGCCAGTAATCACGCAACCAGGAATACAGAACCATAGAAGTACGTAGTGCGCGAGCGCGTACGAGTTACTCGAGTTAGTGCGTCCTTGACTTCTTGCAAACACCTGTGATACCAAAGAATTATCTCTTTGGTGCTATACTGTGATATCAAACTGATGAAAGCAGCAAGCTGCGCATAAAACTGTAGCCGTAATATTTTGAATGATCTCACCCGCTGTCATGAACATCGAAATAGTTCCACCAAAAAGTATAGGTTCCAGTTTTGAAGTGAATTCAGAGGTTATGTATCAGACACACTGAAATTAATAGATATTCTCGGTATAATTCAAAACGAGACAGAAATTTCAATAAATAATATGAATTTGATTTGAGAACGCTTATATTGACAGTGAGTATACTTTCACAGTATGCCTAATTGTCTATCAATTCAGGCGACTGTTGTGATATATTTCATATCAACACAATCAAGCTTTTTTTCTTTCAAATAAACAATACCATGGTGATATGAGCTACTTTCTGAATAACAAAACAGTGTGATTATTGACGTTTTCATACGTGGTCGTAGGAAAAATTATTATATTTCGGGCAGTTTACCTTTACTTTCAAAAAGAAGGATAAACCTACATTCATCGCTCGAATTCAACTATACCCAACTCGATATCATAATAGACCCAAGTGTATCATGCACTCTCGACCCTACCAGGGATGAATATTTCATTGGCCACTCGCACAACGAAATTGCTTCTCATCTACGGAACATGATTATCGGTCGTAATACCATAAGTGCTGGCAATACTGTCGATAGTAATCCTGTCAAAAATTAGCACAGCGACCGCTCCACCGTAATTTGATCCCATTCCGATGGAATTTTTGATAATTGTGAGCACGAATTGTTGGGATAATTCGTTCTGTTTCCGAATCCGACTTGAGGTTTAATACCCAGGATCGTGTGAGGCCATAAACCTGTGGCTGTGCCTGTGGAGGATTATGATACCTCCCCATCCCCTTGTTCTTCAACCCTCACTCACACTAGCAAACCCTCCATATTCGCAAATATTCGAGAATTGTGGAAATGTTTGGTGATGAATCTATCATTGAATTTGTGTGGATTCAATCAATGGTATATTCTCCAGAACATGAATGAAACTATAATACGAAACAAGAATGAAATAAACACGAAAAACTAGAAAGAACTACTTCCAGAGATCCATTTCATATGTTTTTTTTTTGCGAGGGATTTGGCATTGGGAAACCCGTTTGCCACAGAAATCCATTTCATATGGGATGATTTCAAGGATGTACATATAAAAAATCACCAGTTTTAAACTGGTAGGAAGACGAAATCCTCCATACTATGTAAGTGGATTGCAGGGCCGTAGCCAGAGTAAATGTTTAGGGTAGGCCAAAAATAATTCTGGGCAGCCTAAAAATTTTCTCAACTCAAAAATTAATGTTTGGTGAACAAATATCACAAATAAATTTTGATTAAATGATTTAACAAGAAGCAAATTCTGGATAAAATAAAAACAACAAACCCTATGATAAAAGCAAACTCTACAATCTAGAAAAAGTCAAAATAGTTGCAGTCGTCGATTGTTTTGTTCACTGAATTTTCGCAGAAAAATAATCCTGTCTAGTGCTTTGGTGCGACGTCTTTCAAACGCAAGAAGAATCACATTGGCCATTCTTTGTTGGCACATAGACAGGCTTTGTCAAAACAGAAAAACTCGATTCACACGTCGCTGTACTGCATCCAAAAGTCCTGTGATGCAAGTAGGTATTCTGGAATGCTTCTCTATTATGTTTAAAAACTTCATCAAAATGCAATTTACAAGATTTTCTCCCATCTGGTTTTGAATAAATTTATTCACCACAATTACTTCCTCTGATAATGGAAGTTTTATAACCAAAGTTTTGAAAAACTGGATTTTAGACAAATCTAATCAACCTTCATCATCTGCACAGGAAACTGCAATCAGTAGTTCACCATTATTTGTGATCTTCGATTCATGTCATCGAGAATTATATCTATAGAGTCTCAAGAAAATATTCTTTTGGAATGTTGATCATCTTAATCCACTTCCTCTGATATCTCTCCAATTTTATATAAGATCAGGAAGTGTGTGAGCTTTGTGTTAATTTTCTGTTTTTTATCTACTGATCATTCTAGGGCAGGCAAATATTCTTCCAGGGCAGGCGCAGCCTACCGCTGGCTACGGCCCTGGTGGATTGATACTAGTAAATAAATAAATCGAATATTCCTATTCTACTACATGCACTCATCTTTAGTTCTGATGGACAAGTTAAATCAACTTTCAATAAAATCAAACTTCCTCGTAATTGTTAATTTTTTTTATACACTATTCCACATTATAATCTATCTAAAGTTCGCGACATGGAAAAATAATCAAACTGGAAAAAAATCTATGAAAAAAAACGAGTGTAATAAGAATGAAGAGAAATTCGTTTATTCGATTACTGACATATTAACGTCCATACATAACAGGCCAATGTGGGTATTTCCTGGGCAAGATATGATATTGAAGTCTCATATTCATCCAAATTATGAAATTCGAATCATGTTTCTTTCGAATCGATAGAGCGAAAGATTCGAAAAATTTAAAAAAGTCGAAGTGACAGTAGAGAGTCCAAATTTGGAACAAATGTATGAAATTGGAAACTGAGCAAATTTTTTCTCTGGCATTTTTCGAAATTTAAAAAAAAACTGATTTTTTGAGGATTTCCGAAAAAAAAACAAATTTGACAGGTTTAGAGTAGCACATGAAAAAAGTAAGATGCTGTATTTCACTCATTCTTCGAGCACAAACTAACTGCGGAGTAAAATTTTCTTTATATCCATTAATAAAAAAACTTCCATATGTCGCGAACTTTATGTGTTACACTGTACAATCATATATATATTTCAAGATTGTTATGACAATATATATTATTGATTTCATTGAATTCAGGGCTGTCATCTTGGTTCATTAATATGGGCTTCTATTACGAAGTTGCTTTCTGAACTACTCAACTCCTCATTGTTCGTAACATGTCTTACTAATTTTAAGTTGTTCACCAGTAATAATAGTTCCAAGAATATGTTAGGCAACACTTGATTCATCAAATTATGTTCAAAATGAGCAAAATGTTCTTTTGAGCTGGTTTCTATGCTTCGTCGTGTTTGTCCAATATATTTTTCATGTTACAGCCACTATTCAGTATTTCATAAATTCCTGAATTGTCCTTAATATCGATCTTGTTGTTTGGAGTTACCTAGAAGGTTTCGAATGGTATTTCTAGCTGTAGAGGTCTTGAATTTTGAAAAAAACATTAAATTTTTTTTTGTTACGATAGGCTGGTAAGGAATGTTCACAAAATTGCTCTTATCTATTTTTTATCCTGAAGTGGTGGTCTTTCGAACCGACTTCCTATGCTTCATTCACTTTCATATTACCATTATGTATCGCAACTGATGTATTTCAACTCGGTTGAACATTATAATTATTTTGAAAGAAAACAGCTAAGAACTATAAGTGAAGTAATTAATTCTTTCGTAACCTCATGATTGAATTTTTCATTGTTAATTTTCCAGATAAATATCGAAGTCATAGCAGTTTTGAATAGATAATATAAAAAACCTTCTAGATGATATAAATAACATGCCTCTATGTAGTTGTTGATGACGTGACATCTGATAGAATGACTATCAACGCCAATGTTTCACAGGGATCTGTTTTGGCAACAAATTCTGATAGAGTTTAGTATCGAAAATTTTTCAGCATCTCACGGCAAAATTGTGGAATTCACCTCCTAGAAAAGTTTTACCTCCAAACTCTCTAGAAAAATTTCAATACCTATTTCCTCTCCCAATATCCCTCTACTGGCTTGCACGATGTTCCTCTACGAACATCATCTCGTGCAGTCAAAAGATAAAAAAAAAGTCAGTCATTATTTGAACAGGCGAATCCGAGGATTTTTTCAGTAGATTGTATAGTCGTATGGACACAGAAAAATAAGGTACCATTTTCGTCATAAGCTCAGTTAACTTCTAGAACAATATAAAAATTATAACAAATAATATTAACAATAGGTGTACAAATTTCAATTGCAGGTTTTAATTTTTTCTCCTACGTCAAGCTACTCATTTATTGTTATAATGTTTTCTATATATAATTTTAAAAATGTGTTTCTAATATCTGTAACTACTTACTTACTTTGTTCCTATTCACATAGATCGAGTTTCAGATTGTCGTGAATCGACTACTAATATTGATATATCCATTAAAAATATTTACCTCTACCTTACTTTATTATACTTGTACGAACTCGCATTTCATAACTCTGAGATATGAACAAAGTAGCATCCCATCAATATAAACCACACTCTAGCAAAATTATTTTTATCTAACGGTCGAATCAAGAAAAATTCCAATACCAAATCCCTTTTCCAATATCCTTCTACTGGCTTGCACGATGTTTTTTCACATACATTTTTACTTTCGTGCAGTCAGAAGATGAAAAAAACTCAAAGGTGGATTGGCAGAGATGATGACCTGATCATACACCAATTTCTTTTTATTGGGAAATGTGGAAAGTATGGTATATATAACTCAGTAGGTACAACTGATTTTTTGAAGGAATGGCTCCCATCAAGAAACCTATAATATAATATTATTATTCGACGAACCTCTGGAAGTTGTGGAAAAAGTTACACATCTATAGCTGAGTATCTAGTTGTTGGTCAACGCTTCCAAAGAGACACTCAATTTAAAGCTCATTTACCTATTATATTGAATCAGCCACAATGTTCATTTCCAACTTACAATTCTCTTCTTATTTAGCATCAGATTGTCGTGAAACTACTATTTATGTGTACCTCTACCTGAACGTTTCAAATTGAGTTCACAATAAGGACTAAGGTAAATGTACCAAATGCGGACCCTGCACCAAATTCTGACAGTTTCCATTTAAATCAATGAATTAAGGATTCCATTGAAAAATCAACTTTTTTGATGTATGTATAGCCAGCCATCTGTTGCTTTCATACTATAACCTGTTAATAAAATCAGAATGACCAACCTAACAATTCAAATATTATAGGTCAATTAAATTGAGAGTGCCTGCGCAGAGCTCAGTTGACTCAGTTCTATTATAAGAAACACCGGTTTTCATATTACTTACAGGCAAGATTTTTATTACATTGTGGTGGAAAAAAACATATTTTCTAATTGATATATGTTGTTATATGATAAATCTCATTTATTTCGGAATATTGATGAGTTTTTTATATTTATTACCTAGAATAATTGAGGTGTCTAGATTATGGTCAACTGGGATAGGCATTCCCTAATTCAGACATGCATGTGTCAGAATTATGTACGTGTTCGACTATTTTAATATTCGAATTTCGTATCTCTTTCTATCAAAATAAAGTTAGTTAAATTTCACTATTCTTTTCAATTGCTGTAAATCAAATTAAAATGTCCTAATTCTGACACCGGGTGTCATAATTAGATCCAGTAGTGTCCGTTTCATGTACAGTAGAGAGTAAATGGTTCTTACGGAATGATTGCAAAGGAAAATCGCATCTATTCATTGCATGATGACTGGTGAAATTAGATTACATGAAGTAGATATTACTGCGATAAATCGCACCGATGAAAAAAATTTATTCAATTTACAATAACATTTGAATTTTGTTGAAAATTGTGAAATCAGTTCGAAAAAAAAGTTGAGAAAGACAAAAACGACAAAGAAATTTGGTGAAATCAGAAATGGAAATATGCAAAATTGAAAGAGGTAGGAATAGGATAGTAAAAAAGTATAGAATCGATTAAAAAATATTACAAAGAGACAAAAAAGAGACAAAAACGAAAGTTTCATGCAATATAGAATTGAATGAAGAACAAAAAATAGTCTATACAATCGAAAAACAAAGTACCTATTATAACACATAAATGAAGAAAGTCTGGAAAATTGTCATTTTTGGTGCCGTCACCTTTCGAAAATATCTTGGCCAAATAAACCAGAAGAGGAAAATAAGTTCGGAGCAGTGGAAAGAATCCTTTCTTTTTTCTTTTGATTTCAAGAGAAAACAACCTATATTTTTCGTGGAGGAACATCGTGCAAGCCAGTATAGAAGGAGCAGGAGTATAACCTTGACCTGAAATTTCTAGAAATAATTATTGTATATGCAATGAGTGGAAATAGTCGGAAGTGAATCACTAAGAAAGATGTAATTTGGTTTGAGGATATACTTATGAAAAAAGTTTATTTTTGGCTCCTGAAATGAAAATATAATCAATAGCTTTGATTATTTTTATTATTTGTATATGAGTTTGCATATGCATCACAAGAGAATTAAGTTTTTGTTGGATTTAAAGATAGTGTCCGTTTTTTGTACCTGTGGGTGTCTACTTTGAAGACGGTGTCCGCTTTATGTGCCTGAGGGTGTCAGATTTAGGTACCTACTTCACTTTGATGATCATGTCAGAATTAGGTTCTTGGTGTATAGGCCTTTATTATTTTTTTTTTGAAAATGTTTGTAATTCTGATGCTGTTTTCTCTATATATATAAATTGCCAAAATAAAGACTCCAAAAAACTAACATCAAATATTCATATCCTTATCACGAAACTGGAATATTTTAAAGGAAAATCAAATGAAAACCTCTCTTAACGTGTCAGAATTTGGTACATTTACCTTACACCGATTAAGGTATAGATTATGAATATTACATTTCTACGAACTCGTGAAAAACATTTCATGACACAGGGACATGAACCAAATAGCCCCCCAACAACATCTATAAACCAACTATATTCAACAACCTCTACCTCTACTCTTACAACCCACAACAAACTCACATTTTCATAGCAGACATCCAGAGCACAGTTCGGGTACCGATAAAATTTGCAAATTATCTCGACATGGGGTCCCAACCGACCCAAGTGCCTCATCCACTCACATCCCCCGAATCTGCTGACGATGAATATTTCATGGGTCACTCGAAGTTCGACGATATCGCCTCTCGACTATGTAAACATTCCGGAGGAAGAAGGACCGCCGGCGAGAGCGTCGGAAGCAAAATCCATTGTGAGCTTTGGGAGTTGATTTCGACGGCGCATGGGGGTGGCGCAGCTATACAGGCTTTTCCGATCGAAGTTTCCACATGGGCGTAGATAGGAAATGGTCTCTACTCATATATTGTAGAAAAACTAGGTTTTTGTATTTCGTGCAGAAAAAAATCTCATTCGTAGCAGAGCGCTTCCGGATGAGGAAGATACGAGGGAAAATATTTTTACAAATTGAAAATAATCACAAGTTACTCACTCGTCAGGCAATGCAAGAGTTCCATAAAGTTTGTCCATAGTAAAAAGTAGGAGAAAGAAAGTGTCAACTGAGGTAGGCAAGTTGCAGGTGGTTATTGCCTCGGCCTTCTTCTCAGGCGTTGTCGTTCTGAATGGAAACCTAGTAGGCTGGATATTATACCGTCTACTCTAGGTATTCATTTAGATCGACAATGTCTCAGGGGATTCCGCAACGCACCCTCCACCAGAGGAAGTCTTAAGCCTCCTCGGATGGTGCCAGAAAGGTAACAGGCACTTTATTCTGTGCTGCCATGCAAACGCCCACCACTCAATATGAAGAAGAACAGACCAAATGTACGGGGTGAATATTTGAATATAAATAGAGGTTCTTGATTCAACTCTCGTGGATCCATTTATGACAAAATATTTTCACAACTGGCATGTCCCTGATGATTCTTCTATGTCGGACCAGCACATAAGGTTCGACCTGGAGACGTCAGAGACACACCTCGATGGATACAGGGTACCAAAGTTAACCAACTGGGATGCTTACATAGAGCATCTCGAAAGGCAGACAGAGGACCAACTAACATCCATCAAATCAATAGAAGAACTTGACACAGCCTCAAGACAACTTCAAAATGATAAGATATGAACTTAGCTGTTCTGATAAACAAAAAGCTACTACCCTAGATATGCTTAGGTGGAATAAGGAATCAGTCTAGAAATTTGCGAAATTTCGAAAAAAAAGTCAGAAGACTTTTCAATAGAGCTAAGAGTCTGGAATCCTTTGAAGACTACAATACAGCTCTTTTTGAGTAGAATACAGTACTCAGAAAATTGAAAAGAACATAGAAGGCAAATGTGTGAGGGTATCACCAAATAAGCCTTAGCACAATGTCTACAAAAAGTTCTCTCGGAAGAACAATCCAACGGCATCGGTCTGATCAAGAAGCCGGGGGATAAGCTGATAACCCTTCGGAAAAAGTGTTCTCCTGCAAACACACTTTCCTGGTTTCGAATCAGTTGTGGACAACAAACAGCAAATTGCTCACCTGAAAAGGGTTGTCCACAACCACAACAGATCCAGCAGAAGCTTATAGCTGAGAAGATCTTCACAACTCAAAGAATCAAATGGGCTATCAAAAACCATTCAAGTCGCCAGGAAAGGACGAAATACTTCCCGCCCTACTAAAATAATAGAGCCTTCCTTCAAAAGGCTATTTAAGTCCAGCTTAATCTTCGGTTATATACCGCGAGCTTGGAGAGAGACCGTTGTGGCGTTTATACCAAAAACTGGAAGACGTCCAATGGACGAACCAAAGTCTTACCGCCCCATCATTCTCACCTCGTTTCTCCTAAAAGCAATGGAGGAAATAATAGAAGGTTACATCAGAAGCGAACTCCTTGAGTTAAGACCGCTCCACAAGAAACATTTTGCTTATCAAGCAGGTAAATCCACGATAAATGTCTGATTGAAAGCATTGAAAATACATAAAGGGTGCTTTTGATAACACCTCGCATGCCTCCATAATTAGATCACTAAAGGAAAGGAATATAAACGCCTCACTGATTAGATGGATACAAGCAATGCTGAAAAGCTGAATCTTTGTGCGGTGACTCTCGGGGAAGATACGGTCAAGATGACAGTAGAAAAAGCTTGTCCCCAAGGTAAAGTTCTATCGCCTTTGCTGTGGTCATTGGTCGTCGACAACCTGATAGTCAAACTACATGATTCTGGTTTCAAGACTCAAGGTTACGAGATGACCTGGTTGACACCAACATGATGGTATAATATCGAATCGCATGCAAGTAGCCCTAAACACAATCAGCACCTGGTGCGCAGTGCATAGCAAAACAGTTCTGGTTGCGTTTACCAAGAGTGAACTCAAAGCCCCAACTCTGAATGAAATCCAGCTCACTTTTTCCAGAGGTGTTGAATGTTTGGGCGTAATAATCGATCAAGAACTGACATGGAACAGCCAACTCAACCGCATTCTTTCCAGAGCTATAGCGGCAAGCTGGGCATGCCGCAGAGTCTTTGGAAAGACATGGGGTCTGAAACCAAAAATGATCTATTGGTCATACCAAACGATCATCAAACCAATGGTCACCTAAGCTTCATTGATATGGTGGCCAAAAATGCAACAAATTTCGGCACAAGTCAAGCTGCAGAAAGTGCAGTGGCTAGCTTGTCTGGGAATCACAGGGGCCATATTCACGTGCCCCACTACAGACTTAGAGATAATTTTGATTTTTCCATCATTGCACCCTATGTGTAATGAAAGAAGCAGCAATCAGTGCATCCAGGCTCAGCCAGACGATAAATCTCAAATCGGATTGGCCACTCGAAGATTTCGGATAATATTTCCCTAGAATCTAGAATCTAAACCGACAGATGCCAGTTCGGTATGACTTCGAAATGCAGTTGAAGTGGTCATAAATTTGCACAGAGAACGGACCTGACCTGGGAAGGCATGCATCAGTATGGTATGGAGATATGTGCCCTGGAGTGCCTCGAAAGGGGCCAGAGGCAGAAAGCCAAGCAGCACTAAAAGCTCTCAAGTCATGCACCTGTGAATCTATCAATCCCTGAGACAACTGGCAGCGAACAAGCAGGTCACTTTGATGTGGGTGCCAGGTCACAAGGGAGTTGAAGGCAACGAAGGAAGCAGACTGCCTTGCCAAAAGGGGCGAATACTCAATTTCTCGGCCCAGAACCCTTCTGTGGTTTCTCCAAGGTCCACTCGAAAGAAGAGGTTCGACGTTGGGAAGCAGATGAAAATGAAATATCACTACAATAAAGTGTCAGAACAAAGACAAGCGAAAAGGATAGTGAGCCTCTCGCCAAGGAAAGATAAACAGCTTCTCGAGTTGGACAAAATAAAAGATTTGAAACTGGTGACAGGACTCCTCACTGGACACTGCCCTCTAAGGTATCACCTCAAAAAGATAGGTAAAACAGAGAGTGATAGTTGCCGCTACTGTGGGAATTTCGCTGAAACTGCAGAACATTTGCTTTGCGAATGCCCAGCACTCTTCTGTAAGAGGCTCAAGTTCCTGGAAGGGACCTTCTAAGAGCCCTCCGATATCAGGAACCTAGCTCCCAGGAAACTGATAAACTTCGCACGAAGCCTCGGAATCCCAGGCCTCGAATAGATTAAGAGGGTTATGCACAAAAGATCTAATACGTCGAGGTGGTTGGGAGGCTGCACAGCCTTAACCACCTCCTCTACAATCTACCTACCTGATTATTTCGCACGACAATGTGCTGAAGTGAACACAACAGACATAATTATTTTAACTAACTGAAAACAGCAATATAACTCACCAGCCGAACATGTAAAGTAGATTAGCTGCACTATCAATTGCGGAATACGATTCCAATCAATTCCAGATCTCTCTCGATAATTTGCTGGCACACAACAATTGGGTGATAAAGGATAACATCGAATTGTACCACAAATTAAATATATTCAGTAAAGCTTTTGTTGCGTCTGCAAGGTCTACATTGTGTTTCTCACAAGGCCTATTTAAGGTATCAAACCAATGAACAGTAAAACCAATGATTACATCGTTTCTCACAGAATTTAATTATTATTTTTGTCAACTTGAATAACTTTTACATTCTTGAGGTACTTTTTTCTGTATAATCCAGTGGCAACGAGAAAATTTCGAGTTATCGTCTAAAGATGCATATTTTCAAAATAGGAATCGTATAGGTGGTTTAGTTGGAACGGTTTTTTCTGTGTAACCATGTATCTTTCATACGTCGGGTCGTTTATTTATGTGTGTGTGTCTTTATAGCGAAACCAATATTTTACTAGATAAATTTTTGCGGTTCTCAATATTTATTCCAAGTAGGCGAATGTCATCTATGACAGGGTATGTATGTTTGTTTCTGCCATAAAATCAATTGATTAATTTTCCGATCATTCAACGAGCCAAGATGAAAATATCAGATATTTATGTTACATTACATTTACAATACACTACAACTACAAAAAAGCAATGCAATTAATGCAGTGAATGTTCGAACTGATGTAAATATAGCACCCGGTCTATAAAATTTTGTCTGAGTTCATCCATGTCGTTATTGGTTTTCTTGTATGATTTGCCTTAGATGTGGTGGCAATTGGAGTTTTCTTGTAGGTACTGCTTTTCATGCACATATTTTCAAAACAAGAACCAAAGTCAAGTTCATATTCATCGTTTTCTGAAAATGGATTAAAATTGTCGCCCATTATTGTTTTGATTTTTTTAGTGGTACTGTTTTTACGAGTGTCTTTTTTCCTTTCGTGAAGAACAAATATTTAATGCTATATGTTATAATATTCTTGAATTGTTTGAAGGATGTGATTCTTTAGGAAGTGTTACTGTAAACTTATGTAGCCAAAGAAAAGTACCCAAATTTGTCTCTTTTTATTATCAGCTGGAAACTTGAAGCGATGCAAACCTACGAACAAATACTTCAATCTCATAAAAAGTATGAAGACCAACATGCAAGATTTTATTATAGCTATTAATGTAACGAGATTATTATGCGATTTATGATAGTCGAGGACATTGCTTGGTTATGAGGCAGTAGCCAAATCAATCGCAATGCCCGAGACGGTGTTAAATCTTTTTTACTCTCACATATATTGAGTTTGCACCACTGAAAAACTTTGAATACACATCCAGTTTAACATTGAAACGAGCTCAGATTCGACCTGCCTTGGTGTAATATTCACTTGTTTGGAGTTCAGAGATTCAGAGGAGAGACTTAGTGAGGAAAAGGTCAACCGTATTTTCTTATTATTGATGATTGATATCAGGGATTCGTGCGGCTTTATTCATCAGTTACTCAAGACCGGAGTAGGTGATGCTGCTGCTGTTGTGCTGTTCAATTGTTTTGATAAATAATGAAGTCAAGTTTCTGCGACGGGAATTCTAAGAGGTTATGAGAAGCTGATTTGTCTGGTTAAAACAGAAAACAAATGAGGGCTATTGTGTTTATTTGCGGTTCTCAAGATTCTTCTCTTTATGACTTATGAAAATCAATTATGGTATAGGGACAGTGTCCACCCTGATTCTGAATATGGAGTTTTCAGGTAGGGCATACCATGTTGATGGTTGATGGGTATTGTGTTGGGGCCAATATGCCTGGTTGATGCATGGTAGTCTTACACTTAAGACACTGAAACATGAAAAAGTAGGCGATCTCTTCATTTTCTGTTGATAGATATATTAATGGTCCAACTTTTCTGCATCAGAATTATTTTTTATACTCATAATTTGGTGAGCTTTTAAAATTTTCAAGAATAATTTCAATACCCGTTGTCCCTCCTCTGATATTCATCCACTAGTGTTGTATACGATACTCCACAATTAAAGACTTTTCTTTCGTGCAGTTGAACAATAAACAAATTTGACAATGAGCCTCAATTATTTTTTCATCATCCACATAGTTTTATGCATTGACCCAAGAATACTCAATTGACATGATATGAAGTGCAAACAATATAGAATGTGACAGAAAGAAAACATCTACATTTTAAAATGTTCTCATTCATAAGTATGGAAGTAATATTTTTGTTCAGATACGAATAAATCCTGCATATACTTTGTCTTCTCAGCATAAACTTGCTCTTTTATACTTTCATTTATTTTCTGATCTGATGACACTCTGAATTATGCAACATCATAACATCAATATAATATCTAGGATTAAAAAATTGTTTTTTCTATTTTGGTTGTATAATAAAGTCATTGTGCAACGCAAATGCGTGTCGAAATAGCCTCTATTTCGATAAGCATTTTTTATTATTCGGAGATTGGTACAATCGAACTGTCAAATGAAAGTCAGAAGAGCTAGGCCCAGTTTACTTCTGAGCGATTTGGATTGGGTGATATTAGCAGTGAAAAAATCAACGTTTTAATTGGTAAATTTCAATTCAGAGTGTAATTTGATTTAAATTGATCAATAAAAACAATAACAACATTGAATTTTTCAATTCATTGGTATTGCAATAATCAAAATCGCTCAACTGTAAACTGGGCTTTACGCTTGTGCGTCAGATTTTAATTATTTCAATGCCATCATTGTTACCAATCGAAGATGTTTCTATGATTTATCGATATTGAATCCATTTTTTTCTTCAAATCAATTCAAAATAAAAAAAATTGCATGACACACGTTTTATAAGACACGTTGTCGCACTTGTTCACTTGGAGCACTCCTCGCTTCGCTTGTCGTACTCCAAACAACTCGTGCGACAAAATAGCGTCTTATAAAACTTGTATCATAATATACTATTTCGATCCTGATAGTTGGACACATAATTCTATCATCACTTGATTTCGCAACTCACCTCCTTTTCGAGTTAAAAAATGTACAGCAGCGTCCCTCTCATTTATTGAAGCAACTTTGATAGATCACTGACATTGATAGATTATACTTTTGATGAATTTCAAAAACGAACCCTTACAGCTTGCCAAACGATTAGCTGCATGCAATGCATATCCTTTTATAATAAAACGAGCTCACAAGAATTCGAGACAGTTATTAATTGTTGTGTAAATACAGGTTTCTAACTCTGAAAGATTCAACAAGAATATGCCCATCATCGAGCAATATCAGATGTCAGTCCTTGTAGAGACTTAAGCATACATTTTCATTTATATTATTGTCTGGATTTGGCAACGACCTCCTCCAAGCCAAGAAAAATGACCACGAAGACATGAATTATGAAACGAAATTGAATCAGATTTTCCTGCTGGAAGTTTTGAACGTGAAGATTATGCAGCCACTTTGTATATAACTCGCTGAATATTTTAATATCATGAGTTTTATAAGACCTTTCTGACACTCTCCGAAAAAGAATTCTATGAATTATAAGGGGTTCATCTTTTTCATGCCGAGACAGACTTCCGAATAGCCCGACTTCATATTCCATGTGAAATATTTCTATTGGGAAGTTTCGTTTCTTTTATTTGAATTTCCTCCCGACCGGAAAGTTTTGGCTGAGCCGCTGGTATTAATAACCTCCAGTATTTCATGTGAGGTCAGATGAATCACCTAAGTTAGGAGGAAGTTCAAACTCCCCAGTTGGAAAGGAGTTTGATGCCCCATGCGGTGTAATTATATGATTGGACAGTTATAATTCATAAAACTGGTGTACGAAGAACTTTTAAATATAAAAAATGAATTTCTTTGGTGATCGAATAATAACTCACAAAACTGCATTAGTTTTATTCATCAATACATTATGAATAATGCCCTTTGTCTATCGATTTGCTCACGTTGTATCATCGATACATTCTCACTCCTTTTTTACCCCCCACGGATCAATTACCACAATTTGATTTGAAATTATCTCGTAACAAAAACAATATCACTAATCAAAGTAAGCTGGTATTATCTATTGTAATACCATAAGTAATTGAAAATATTCGAGTTATAAGTACATGTTTAACAGTTGAAATGAAACGACTGCGGAAGAGGTTTATAGTGGTGATTTGAGTATTAATTTGACAAACGTATTCATTATGCCATATCTCAAATCGATATAGAATTTGATGATTTTTTATCCATTTTGGTTCTATAATGAAGTCATTAGGAAACGCAAATGCGTATCGAAATAGCATCATTCGGAGGTTGGTACAATCGAACTGTCAAATGAAAGTCAGAAGAGTTAGGCCCAGCTTACTTCTGAGCGAGTTTGGAATTGGTGTACTAGCAGTGAAAAATTTAATGTTTTTATAAGTAAATTTTAATTCTGAGTGTGATTTGATTTGAATTGACCAATGAAAATAATAACAGCATTGCATTTTCCACCGCTGGTGTCGCAAAAATCAAAATCGCTCTACTGTAAACTGGGCTTTACGCTTGTGCGTCAGATTTTAAATGTTTCTGTTATTGATATCAAATCATTTTTTTAATAAAAGACTTCAAATATAATGCAGAATGAAAAAAATTTTACATGTCACACGTTATATTACTATATATTATATTACTGCTACTCTGAAGTTGGCAACTTTCCATTTGAGAATGGTGTTGAATAAAAAGATATGTTTTTAGACAATGGGCATCCCTCATTTTTTCAAATTTCGAAAGTACTAACTCAAAGTAGTTCACTATATTGAAAAAACATTATATTGAAATAAGTTGCACTTGGAATCATCATAACGCGGAAGAATTCTTGATTGTGATTTAAATATTAGAAATCATGTGCTTCCTCTCAGTTTCGCACCAAGAGAGGATTTTTGGATCAAAACCCCTCCCAGAGACCAGTGGATGAAATAGTACTTTATTTATCCTTAATATATTGAAACACAAACACATTCAGAGAATGATTTATTTTTCACAATCTCATAATCTAAGTGGTGTAGACACTTGTATATTTCATTCTCCATGCCATTGTTGATAGAGTTTTATGTTGCAGATTATTCTGAGTGAGACGAAGTAAATAATTTCCAGTAAAGAAATGAATGAGAATCCTACGAAAAGTCCAAGCAAACCTCCTATATTTGCCAGAAAATCCAAGTAGCCATATAGTACGTGTCTCACACATGGGATATAGTGGCTCGATTTGAAGTAGATCACCAATTGAGAACTGGAGTATCTGAAAGAGAAAAAAGTTCAGGTCCGTATTTAAAAAAGTATCTTGCTGATGGCGTCCCAATGTCGAAACGTGAGATTATAAATCTGAAAGTATCTTTCTGTAGGTCATGAGGGAACAACAATATCGACATAATTTTTATTTTTGTCTCCGATTAAAGATGCTAAAAAATAAAATCGCATTTTTTCTTTTTTTTGTACATCTCCCGAAATTGTCGATATTTTTGAATATATTGCCGGCATTTCGTTAGGCTTCTGATTATGTAACTCAGTACTTTCAACCCCCTCGGACCTACAAAACAAATAGCCTGGATACCGGATCTAGCGTAAGCAATAAGATCTATGGTGAATAGCATTGTCGTTTCATTTGCTTTATTTCAATTCGCTCAGCAATGGTTTGCTGCTCAAATTATAGAATGTGGACCTATATCTTTCAAGTTAGATCGAAAGTTTCATCAGATTTTTGAACAATCCTTCAAATCGGATAGTTCGTACTTACTACACAATATTCGAGCAATCAACACATAAATGCATTTCTATAATCATTCCGCTGAAAATGAACGGGCTATTAGATTGCAATTTCCAATACAATTTTAATCAGTTAAAATACTCCCTCCACAGATATCCAACTATGTTTCCCCGTTCACTTACTTTTCATTTCGTTCTGTCATTTTCCCAATGGATTCGTATTTCTTATACCAGTCGTAGTCGATTTCTGTTATTTCGGTATTGTATTCGACACCTGTGCACATAGGCAAACAGCTGCAGTTGAGGTTTTGGCTGAGATTGCGAATATTATTCCTACCAGGTTCAAGGTGGTGTCGAAGACCAGACATATCCATGTATCCTGGAATGAGGAAGAGGTAGATGCAATGTTATAATATCAACATAAGAGGTGGATGCAATGTTGTAATATTTTTTGCACGATTGATCATTTTTGACTGTTTACCGTGGCAGATTTCACGTCAGTAGGTGACATTTACTAGCAACTCGACGGTAAGTAATCCAACTCGACGGTAAGTACTCCAACTCGACGGTAAGTAATTCACTTACCGTCGAATTAAAAAATCTCCTAATTTCAATTTATTTTTATGATTTAATGGTATCAATCGTGCAAAAAACGTTATAAGCATGTCGAACGTTAAGGGTAACCGATTGTCTTCGATCGGTATAAAACCCTTACCGTTCTCCATACTCAATATACTATAACATCTCTTTATTCGTGGTTGAAGATAGTTCTGTCATTGTCGTTCTAAATGAACACCTAGTAGACGGTATAATAGTTAGTTAATATTGTCTGTTCACTGGAAAAAATTACGTGACTTTTTCTGTAAGGCAAATACATCAATAACCGTGAACTGTTTTTCACTTGAAGTGTCATACTGGGAATATAACCTATCGTTTTTATCTACATTTTGAATTAAGCGCTCCTTTTACAATTGAACTGAAACTCAAATAATCTATTTCGTGAAATAAATATTCAGGGATCATGTCATACTTACTTTTGACGAAAATCATACAAGATTCTTTACCATTTCCACAAATTGGTGTATATTGTTCTCCTGGAATAAGAAAATTCTATGATAAATTATTTGGCTAAATAATGTCACAGACAAGAACAACTGATTTTATTTTTTTCAACGCTACACAAAGTGCTGTTTTCTATCCCTTGGTTTGAACTTTAAACATAGCCTTCTCTCCCAAGTCATGCTTTGGGAAATTGGGCAACAGTGTCCGCTGTCCCTCGAAGTCTTGTTTGTCCTATTTCGATGACCTTCCGAATGACAGATTGCATAATATCTGGACCAAATCACCATCAAGCCGTTATGGAGTTATGCATTATTCACTCATTTTAGTCCAGTAAATCGGGCAACAAAAATTCATTCCGCTAATAATTTTGCTTCACTACCATTTTCATCATAACAAATTTGCTGCTGACAGTGATTTTTCTCATCTTTGATACAGATGGTAGGAGTGTAGTGAATTTAGCAAAAACTCAATTTTCTAGAATATAACGTGATCGCAATAATCGAGAAATTGAACTGTTGATATTAAGATTTTGATTGAAGCTTTCACAAAAATATCGAACGCATGGGGATATAATAATGGGCAACTACAGAAAAATATAGAACAAACCCTGTGTGAATATTTCAGCTTTATGAATACATAATTGTACGTCTATAGAACATGAATAATGATGCCAAATTGAAAGGTCCAAAACTGGATCAGATCGTAAGAGGGATTGTTAAGGCTGTGCAGCCTCTCAAATATCTCGGCCTATCATATCTTTTGTGCATTTCCCTTGATCTATTCAAAGCCCCGGATTCCGAGAATTCGTGCAGAGTTCATCAGCATCAGAGGGCCCTTTCCAGGAACTTGAGCCGCTTGCAGGAAAGCATTGGCAAAGTAAATGTTCTTCAGTTCTTGCAGTAGCGGTAACCACTTTCTGTTTTGACCATCTTCTTGAGATGATACCTCTGAGGACAGGGTCTCTCTACCAGTTTCAAGTACCTATACTTCAAGAATATTCCAAATGGTTCATGATCAAAACTCTAGTCGTCATCTTGAATTCATTTAGTTTCACAGAAGATTGAGAATCTTACTTAATAATTTCTAATCGATTCTTACAACAATAATGAAACTCGACCGCTATCTTGGAGCCACCATCTTGAATTTGAGAATGTTGAAAAAAAATCATAATCTCCTGCTCCGAAAATTGTCAACACATTCAAAAAAGGGCGCCGAACCTGGATTTATAGGACCAGAGCCATTTTTGGGGTCACAATAAGTGCAGCCAAAACAATAATTTAGATCTATGCGGAGAGGAGAATACTCACGTACTAGATCGATCTACCAGTTTTTTTTGCATTCGAAGACGTTTGTACACCAACCCTCAGAAAAGAAGACTAAGCAGATCCCGGAATGGAGTAGAAATGATTGTCATATTCGAATAAAAATGCTTACAGGACATTATCGTCTGAATTACCGAACGGACTGTCGTTTCTGCTTCCTTTGGAGTTCAGACAGGGGGGTTCATTATTTGTGGCTTTACAAAATTGGAGCCGGATGAGTTTAAAGAAATTCATCATCTTCCAACCATTCATGGCCTTCGTAAGGATAACAGGATAACAGGATAACAGGATAACAGGATAACAGGATAACAGGATAACAGGATAACAGGATAACAGGATAACAGGATAACAGGATAACAGGATAACAGGATAACAGGATAACAGGATAACAGGATAACAGGATAACAGGATAACAGGATAACAGGATAACAGGATAACAGGATAACAGGATAACAGGATAACAGGATAACAGGATAACAGGATAACAGGATAACAGGATTGTATGTAACCTCTAGTGGTGAACCACAATATATGAATGTTGAAGATGGTCGACGCAATAAATACAGATCATGCCAAATATTATCGATAACAATATCAATATCGAATTGGAAAAATCTCGGTCTCCCATTTCGCCTCAATCTTGTCGAAACAAATCGAGACACCATTATTTCCAGAACATCGCCAAGTACGCACACAAACCGGAGTTAATGGGATCCTGTAACCTATTCGATAGGAAACTGGGATGACAGACGTTCCCGCCTTTAATGATCTATGTCGATCCTGCATCCTGGACCGCGAGCATCAGCTGGCATGGGATGATTTAGTACAATAACAATGTCAGCTTTAGTCATTCGACACAATAGGTATTGACGATCATTAGTGCACAGTTGTGGTTATACAGGGTATCCTTTGATAAGTCCATGTAACGGCGTATTTCACAGGTATTTAGTAGATCTAGTAGATAATGGTGAATACCACAAAGGAAGTGCAGCTAAGAAGATTTCAACTTGGAAGTATTATAAACGGAATTACACACCATGACACGAAAGTTGAAATTTCACGAGTTCTCACGAATGAAGACATTCTTGAAGATGTAGAAATGAGATCAAAAAGCATTCCACTATACTGCTGTCTATAAATTAGTTGCAGAAAAGATAATCCTTTTTCGAATAGACCGACAACAGTGGACAAGAGAGTGGCAGGATTGAATATAGTCCAGTATTTTCGACTTTCGAGTACAGCCCAAGGGGAAAATCAGAGATTGGGCAACAGCAGAAGGCTGGTTGCGAACCACATCAAATGAGAAAAACAGTGAAAATAAGAGGACATAGCGATCCATATAAGGCAATTCAACTCAAAAAAGTGCAAAAAAAATACCCGTCTAACGGAATTTTGCCAATTTTTCCAGAACAAGTGCCAAGATATCGGAATCGAAACTCACATAACATAGACCAACAAAGCTGTTTAACTCTGATCACACCAAACACGTGGATGTGGCACTGGATGAGACTGTGCGCATAGTTTTTGGCTACTTGAAACCAATGCCAACTGAGGAAATCTACCCAAACCATAAAAAGAAGACGTATTTCAGCGATTTTGAGCAGAAAATGCAAGCAACCGACCATATACACCCATTATATAACAAGTTTTTCTTTTACATTATTTGTTAGTTACCTACTTGTAGATTGTGGGGGGATTGTTGAGGTTGTGCAGCCTCTCAAGCACCTCGACCTATTAGATCTTTTATGCATAACCCTCAATCTATTCGAAGCCCGGGATTCCGAGACCTCGAGCAAAGTTTATCAGTTTCCTTGGAGCTAGGTTCCTGACATCGAAGGGCTTCAAGAAGACACATTCCAGAAACTTGAGCCTCTTGAAGAAAATTGCTTGGCATTCGCAAAGCAAATGTCCTGCAGTTTCAGTAAAATCCTCGCAGTAGCTACAACTATCACTCTCTGTTTTACCCATCTTTTTGAGGTGATACCTCAAAGGGCAGTATCCAGTGAGGAGTCCAGTCACCAGTTTCAAGTCTATTTTGTCCAACTCTAGTTACCTACTTACATGTGAAACTAAATGAAAGCTTGTAAAAATAAAACAGCCCAGCACAGTAAGAGGAAAACGCTACATTCCTGATTCAACATATATTCCTTTGACCTATTCGGAACGATGTAGATTGATAACTTACTTGGCATATAAAACGATACACATCCACAGGCTGCCAGAGTGAGGTTGGTGAGACATTCCAGCTTGCAATTGTACTGCGTGTAATTCTTGTAGTACATCAATGTCTTCTCTCCTTGCAAGTAACACTCGCGTTTCTTTGGACTGTAAGATTGTACATCTCCGGAGGTCACTATCTGATCTGGATTTATTGCAACAATGACTGATTTACTGAGGGGAACGCGAAAGTAGTGTTCACTGACTGTGGGGAATCTGACTGCCTTATGAAGAACAACCTGATATACAGAACGAATAACAATCTATTAAAAAAATCGAATACAATGTACAATATATGTACATCAGAAAATGAATCATACGAATGAAAATGCAGTTGCAGTAAAAGTAGGAGCATCAAAAAAACATTGCAGAACAGAACCAATTTTAGTGATGCAGAATAAATGTTTATTCGGTAAGAACTGTATTCCTACCAGAAACCTAACCGAAAATTTGTTTTTATGATGATAATAATAACATTAATCGCTTTTATTGCTACTAAGTGAGAAATAAATACATGGACCATATTTATATACGAAAACAATGCTTACTATCACAAGGTAAGGCAGGGTTAGCGTTTACCAAGGTGTGATATGGGTAAGTACTTTCTCCCACTCAACCAGATAAGTGGAATAAATAATCAATATTCATAATTTAACGAAAAATACAACAGAAAAATGAATAATGAAAAAATAATTATCAATAATAAACATACAAAATTGTGATTTGTTTGACATAAAGAATAATATAATAGTTCAGATGCGAGATTCCTAACATTGAAATGGAATGAACTGTAAATAAAATATACGAAGCAGACGCTTATAACTCAATATTATCCTTCAACAGGAGATATGGGTGATTTATTTTTCGATAAGTGATTTCGTGACAAAAACAGATGAATGCAGAAATATGCGGCTTTGAACATTTAGCCAACCCAGTCCTGTTCTCTAAATGGAGTTGATATATTGTTTCGTTTTCTCAAGCAACTGATCAGACGGACACACGAATTTTGTATTAGTTGTAGTCTGAGTGATATGAGTGAGACAAGACTAGGATGCATAATATGTATTTTTCTGTCTAGAAAGGACCTGTTGAAGTAGATGAGTTTTAGATTGCAAAATGCTCTTCTGATGGTAATTTGTACATGCTCCGTGTACCTCATCGAATTGTCCATGAATAGGACTAGATTTTTAACGGTATATGTGGAAGGAACGAGTTAATGATTCACTCGAAGTTTGGTATAAAGTGAGCACCTATTTCGGATGTCTTATTCGTTTCTGCTAAACAAGATGGCATTTGATTTTGATGGATTGATAGAGATACACAATTTGCTCGACATATCAGTAATAGCAGTAAGATCATTGGTTTTTGGAGAAGAGATGATTTCATCATGTTTATTGAAACTGCGGATAATGAACAGCTCTGAATTCACCTGAAATCCTTGAAAATTCGAACATGCATAATCGAGATCATCCAAAGCAACTTCCATGTTGACGATAAGAGAATTAGAAGTTCCGGATAAAAGAGCTCTTCTTGGGTAGGATTCCAGACCTGCGTCCTTGTCATATCCGTGGTCCACTGACCATTCTTCTGGAGAATTGCCATGTCCCAATTTTCCATTGCTTGGTGGCGGATACCTAGCAAATATGGGATCTCAATATCCTTCTGGTAGAATAAGTTGTATTGAATGATCATAAGCATATATCAAGTTGCCACATTTCAACTTAAAACTTATAACACGAATGAATTCCTATTCCTGCTCAGTCTCTAGAATCCAGAATCAATATTCTTTCATTTATATTCAGTTTCGATTTTTGTATTTGAGCAAATTCAGCTAGTATCAACTGCTCTCTGTTCTGAAGGAGACATCAAGCTATTTGGTTCAACTGATGATGTGGAAAAATTCATCAGCATATAAACATGGTTTTGAACGGTGCTGATGAAGTTGATTTACTCCCAAAATAGCATGTTTCAACTTCGAACAATATTCTTGAGAATATTGTTTTCGATACAATAAATTGACCTATTTTACTGTATTGTCAACGTGAATATCTTATTGAATGGAAAATCTCCAAGAGAATTTATATAGGAGAAACTCACGCAGCCTTTCGGTATAGTTGTTCATCATCGAACATATTAAAAGTCATGCATAAACCCTCATCTGTTATAATCGGCCTGAAGATGTCATTGCAATTATATTTCCTTCCCATCCAACTGCATTCTCTGAAGAATTTAGTTCTTCCCTGGAAAACAGTGAATTAGAAGTCAGGTTCATGATTTCCGAAAATTATTTCATTACATTTTCCAGGAATGGAAAGAAATCTTCATCCATCATTTCACTGTTTGGTATTTTTGTCGTGAATTCTCTGCCCTCCCCACACAACATTGACATATATTGCAGATGTTTCATCCTAAAAACATGAGCTATACAAGAGTTATATCGTATGAAGGTTGATTTATATATGGAAGATATTGAGCTCATTTGAAACACGCAAAAATAAAGATTAGATTTACAGTCTCGTACGTCAGCAATTCACCTGAAAAACATCTAAGATGTTCGAAAAGGTAGACTACGAGCAGAAAACAAAACTTTGCCTTCCTGGCCTTCCACGCAGAATATTGAATTATATCTACTCGTAGTCTATGCACCGATCAACTAATTTAATTACTTATGATTACATTGAGACAGGCACACCTGACAACCTACAGACCGGTTTCGGGCTAATTGGCCCTCATCAGTGCAGGGTAGTCAACCGAGAAGAGATCTTGGGATCCCCACTCGAAGCGTTGCCTGTCTTAATGCATTCAATCGACGCGTATTTCATAGCACTGTGCCGCGTGCCAAGTGAGGCTTGGAACTAGCGACCCAATGCGGCGGAAGAAAGAAACATTCCAGGTGGCTACGTCATGGGATATGGGAGGGGCTGATGCTCGACAAAACAATATGAGAAGAAACCAATACATCAGAAATAGCAAAACATAACATCCAAATTTTTTTTATTTTGGTTGTATAATGAAGTCATTGTGCGTCTCGAAATAGCCTCTATTTCGATACGCATTTTTTATTATTCGGAGATTTGTACAATCAAACTGTCAAATGAAAGTCAGAAGAGTTAGGCCCAGCTTACTCCTGAGCGATTTGGATTTGGTGATATTAGCAGTGAAAAACTCAATGTTTTAATTGGTGAATTTCAATTCCGAGTGTAATTTGATTCAAATTGACCAATAAAAACAACAACAACATTGAATTTGTCACCGCTGGTATTGCAAAAATCAAAATCGCTCAACTGTAAACTGGGCTTTACGCTTATGCGTCAGATTTTAATTATTTCAATGTCATCATTGTTACCAATCGAAGATGTTTCTGTAATTTATCGATATTAAATCCTTTTTTTTGATTAATTCAAAATAAAAAAGTAACATATGACACACGTTTTATAAGACACTTTGTCGCACTTGTTCACTTGGAGCACTCCTCGCTTCGCTCGTCGTACTCCAAACAACGCGTGAGACAAAATAGCGTCTTATTAAACTTGTATCATAATATACTATATCACGATTTGAAAGGCATTAATGATGGGTTGGCCAAGGACTTTGCTCGAGAGCGAGGTACCTAAATTGAATGAAAGAAGTATCAATTTTGTGTGATTTTAATAGCAAAAATTTGACATGTAAAATGGGGAACTTATTTCAAAAACTAAATGGACCCATATCCCCTAAGATCGGTGCATTCTGGACTTCGGATCCTTGATCTGGAGGCCAAGATACATTATACATAATGATAGATAATAAATATTTGTCTACGACTACATCAATTACATATGCGTTATCGATTGACAAATGTGGGTGATTCCTCATACGTGCTGGATTCTGAACATTCTTCAACTCCTGACAACCAATCACAAACTTCGATTCTTCAGAATCCAACAGGCTGAAGCAAGGTGGATATGGGATGATGGTGAAACAGCTCTTCAATTGTTTCTGCGAAAAACTAGTAGACCGTTTGAGAAGGTAGTAATATTTCAGCTACTTGAATGACGGCGGTAAGATCGATTATCGAAGAAGATTTCTGTTACTTACTTCTGTGGTTCGCATCTGACAGACGTAACTTGAAACGACATTAAACAATATATTTTCTGTAAATCTGGAATGAATATTGATATTTTGACTCTTCTCAGTCATTTTGATGAAACTGATAAAAAGATGACATAAGCACAGTTTATGTTTTACCGACACAAGGTATGTCGCCATCTCTGTTAATTTCAGGAAATATTACTACGGTATGAAATCAAAAGTAGGCAAAGGTCTACAGTTTATTCTAGTGCTTGTTGATAGGAAGCTGTATCACCATCCTATATCCACCTTGGGCTGAAGCTAATGACGAGGCTGCAATTAAAAACATTTTTCGAAGTCGGCTCTGCTCCCTGACTCAGTTATCGCGATAATGTCATTTTCAATAAGAGGAACTGTCACACGATTTACGAAATGATTGATGTAGGTACAAAGAGAAATGTCGATTATGATATGACTATAAGGAGTGAGTGAACACGACGAAAAATGTACCTACAGCGCCAGATAGAGAATTTGTACCGATGGTGTAGCCTCCACAGTATCATATACACCTACTGAAGCTATATTTTCCTATTTCGCCCCTATTTTTATAACATTGCCAGATAGCACAGTTGGTTAATTAGAAGGGCGTAAGTTAAAGTAGCTCAACCTGGTGTTTTTTTGTTTTTTTTTTTTCTATTCTCTGCACCGCGCTATATATACAAATAGGGATTCAGTTATATCTTTGAGTTATGTTTATTTTTCATAAGAGACAGGGTGCTAGTAACCTAGACATAGTCGTAGAGAAATCATAGTCTTCTACTCGCGTTCAATGGCTATTCTTCTTTCGAGTGATTCATTTTCATTCTCGAGAATGATAGCCATTATACGCTCATTGAAGAATATACTATTTTTCGCGCAACTTTCGATGCGTAAGTTTTAGGATGCATATTTATTTTTTGCACCTGAAATCTTCGTAGTGAATTTTCAATATTCACCGAAATTAAAAGGGACTGTGTTTCCATCATCTGGGATTTTTGGGCGACATTCGTGACAAAAAGAGCAAAGATGTTCGTCAAAAATTAAACAATAAGGGCGTTTCCACATGCGGGACTAGTAAGAACACAATTTCTCCACATAATGTGCATGCAGATAATTCAGCCTATACCGGGTGTCACGGGATCTTGGTTCACCCCTCTTTTCTCCTTTAGTTTCATGGGTAAATGATTGAATTCGACATATATAAATGACATTTTTTCCACTTCGGGATACACCGGAAGTGGTTATAACTTTCCATTTTCAAATAGAAAACCTTGTATATTAGTTTTAGTTTTCGAATTCTGTATGCGATGCTTATTTCGACTCATAGTGAGCAGTTTATTCATGAAATGCTATATTTAAATTTGTGAGGAATCAAATCAAAATTGCTAGTACTAGTTCAGAATTTATATAATAACATCGGAATACTGAATAGAAACAATGAAGTTAAAATAGTTTCTGAAAATATTCTCGAGTTTTTGGAAATGATGTTATACCATATAACCAGTTTTTGAAACCTAATTTTTATCATGCATAAAATTATCATTTGATCTAAAAATTATGAAAAGATCACGATCACGAACAATTGATATTTATAATTTATTTTCCAGAAGAAAGAAGAACAATTTTTTCAACTGAATACGTATTGAGCTCGTATCAAAATTAATCGTTAATACAACACTCTCAAAATGTAATCCTTCAGCATAAGAATTTTTGATTCCTTCAATAATATGATTTGCTACCCTAACCAGAGAACTAACAAATGTATCGGAAACAAATAAAAAACAGAGAGTAGGATAAATAAATAAGGATAATTTTTCATAAGGTATAACTCGTCATTGCGTCCCAATAAGTAATTATGAAGGGTTCCATATCAAACGGCTTGAAAAAAATTACACCCAGTGCTACTAGATCGCCTTCAGCAATTTGAAATATTCATACTGCCTATAGTAATGTTCCACTGGATATCGAAGCGATAGCTCTTGTTTCAACATTGATAACAATTCTAAGCCAAAAATTTAGGCGAAATTCAACACCACGTTGGGATAAATTATATCAGTCGAGTGCGTTGATCGCTGGCAGAGGGCCCAGGTTCAAATCCCGCGGCGGCTATTAGAAATATTTATTTATTTTCTATAGTATCGTCTAACCACTAATCTTTGGTATCGTTTAGCGGGAGGAGATAGGTGACCAACCGAACATTCTTGGTACCTAGATATCAATCCTTCGGACTCTCAACGATAACCAGCCGAGTAGTGCTTCGGATGACACTTAAAAAGCTAAGGTCCCCGTCTTCCTTACTCATACAAGTCCTAGACTCACGAGAGATGCTTTGCAACTAAGTTGGCGGTTAAAATACCCTTTTCAAACACTTCCTTGGTGGATTGGTGACCGAGTGCGCTGAGGCGCTGGTCTATGACCTAAAGGGTCCGTGGTTCAAATCGCGCGGCGGCTATTGGAAATATTTATTTATTTCTATAGTATCGTTTAGCGGGAGAAGATAGGTGACCAACCGAACATTCTTGGTACCTAGATTTCAATCCTTCGGACTCTCAACGATAACCAGCCGAGTAGTGCTTCGGATGACACTTAAAAAGCTAAGGTCCCCATCTTCCTTACTCATACAAGTCTCAATGAGACTTCGAGGGTTGCTTTGCAACTAAGTTGGCGGTTCAAAACACTTTTCAAACACACTTTTCATTGTTTTCCATAGATTGTCACAGTTAGACAAGTTGAACCTGAGACACCCTTTATATTTCCGTCAAGTGCCTTTTACTTCAAGTATACAATGACTTACTCCGTCTTGTTGAGTTCCTGATTCTCTATCACTATTTTCCTCAAGCTGTCCGAGAAGTTGAAATATTTTCTGGAGATCTTCACTTCGTTACATAACGTAACTGCTGGGAACGGAATCTCATGGATGTCTCTCTCTTCCGAATCAAAATTCACCATCACAGGACAGCTTTGCCACTTTTCGTAAGTTTGGTGTATGACGACAATACACACTATCAGGCTGGTGATGAAAATCAATATCCAACATAATCTATAAGAAATTGTTAGAGATATTTCAAACTAAACAAAATCACTACTGAAAAATTACATAGAAAGTTATTACTCTTGAATTATTCGAAAATGGCACAAGAATGTTAGTTTCTTGAAATATGTGGATTGCAGATATTTGAATCTATCAGAAATATCACTTTGATATCTTCAAGAATATGAACAGGATGTTTAAATGCGGTATTATATGCAACTCAAAGTCCCTTCTCTATCATATTCACTATCTTTCTTCTTTTTGGAAGATATTTCTATATTGAAATAGGAAACATTGTCAATTGAAAATTGTTGAAGAAGAGACAGAAACAATGTGCGATAATCCAATTCTTCGATAATATATAAAAGAAAACAACTATGAAGAAAGAGAAAAAAAAGTCAATATTATACCTACTCTTCATATAATATCCCTATCTCTAGAATGAAATTCTGAAGTACAAGGTCAGAAAAATGTTTTTCTTATTTTTTTTTAGTGATCCTCGTCATCTCATCCACCTACTAAAACTGGAAACTCAGACGTTAATGTTAAAAAAGAACATGACACTGAAATTTTATTCGCTAGCCTAGCCTCGTTTGTACAAGGTGATTCTATATTAGATGTAGATATCTTAGGAAGTATTGCTGGGATCAGAATAAGACTTTTTTTTAAACATGAATTCTAAAAATGCACCCACTCGAGTGCTCGAGCTACATCAGCTACTGTAAACATTTTCCATGTTTAACGTAAAAATAATTCTTAGTCACAATAACAAATAACCAACCAACTGACAACTAACAGCCCACTAAGATTTGGTAGTCTGATATTGCGTGTTCGTTGATAAAGATTTACTTTAAAAAGTTGAAGAGGCCAATTTTTTTATTTTTTAATGGCCAACAACAAGATCACGCTTTTCTAATTTAGAGTTTATTTTTTCGAACATAAAATTTGGGCCACTGAAAGTGTGGACTTCCTCCAATTTTCCCCCAAAACTTGATTGAAAAAAGAACATAGTGCCAAAAAAGCGGAGGCATGCCAATGCTCAGAAGATTTGAATAGTTTATATATAATTTTACTTTTGGCTGTAGCTCGAAGAACCATGTTTTGTAATAAAAATCTTATTTTGATTCCAAAAATGCGTCCTCAAAATATCTGCAACGAATTTTGAATCAGCTGTATTTTTCGATTCTAGTAGCGAATTATAATGCCATTGTATTTTTGAATCGAGCATGGATAGTAAATTGTAATTGATAGATGGCTCACGCCAATCTATCCTTGAATTTTCTGGTAATAAAAGGCCAATAAAACAAAATAAGAACTAACTCAACCTCTCTATGTCCTATAGTTAGTATTTGGGGATTTGATAGATTAAGATATAGAGTAATAGCATTGTTTTCTTGTACATTTGATTTTGATCAGAGTGGAAGTAGGTACTGGAAGTTCATCATTTTGTTATGACACCCTGCTTTATTCAAGTTGGCTTATACAGGGTGATAACAATATTACTTCTTTAACTGGGTTCGTGAATATTTAAGCAGGAGAAAGAATAGTGGATGTAGACATAAACACACTTATCTCAGAGTACAAATATCTATTTAGCCTTTGAATCAATTAGACAGGCAAAGTCGGCGATATAAATAAGATTTCTTACATGTTTGGTGGTTGATCACAATTATAGTAACTTTCAAGATGTTTTCCTGAACTATAGAACTTACGTGAATTGAACTGAATACCGGCACAACAAGATGACTTTTATTAAATGAACCAAAACCGAACTGTCTCATGGTAATCCATCTTTCACTGGTTTGCTAATTTACGTTCACTTGTAACACACTTTACGAGGGTGGCACTGACATTACGAACTGAGGAACATTGTCTGGAGTTGAGAGCTTAACTGTTGGATCTTGGAACTGCTCTGACTTATGATTCTAGTTTCAGATAATTTATAGGAACTTTTCATGAGAAAATTATTGGAACATCCCATCCAATATTTAATATAAACTATTTCAGCTAAAAATAGCATATTTCCTCGCTTCTGAGTTCAAGGTGATGTAAATATAAGTTGGTTGAAGGTTACTGGAGTAATTAGTTTTCAGAATTGGGGCCTAATGCCCATAAATTATACACGAGCGAATTTGAAATGTAAATAAAACTAACGTTCCTATTGGTGCCCTAATTTCCTCTCCTAGAAAGATCCTCCCTTCAATGACTTCGAGAGACTTTATTCAGAGTGTTTGCTCAGTTCAAATGTGTATCACTACTGGTAAGTTTAATCTATAGTCACCGTATTGTGCTTTGTATTTACAAAATTTCTATTATGAACGTTCATATATGATATTAATTCTTGTAATAATATAACTAGACTTGTTCTTAAAATAATCATCAAACCTTGGTAGACGAGATTGCCATTCTAAATGCATCTAATTCGAGTCTCCCTTCATGAAATATTATTACAAGAATTCTTCCTCATAAGTATAAATATAGCTTGGTACTTATAGGAAGAGAATATCGCCGGAGAACATAAAATCTGTTTATATTTCGAGCCGACCGACCTAGCGACCCATATAAATATTAAAAACAGGTGGCCACTTCAACGAATATTTGTTGGTTCCTGATATCGAACCTGTTACGATTTATTCATTAGTTTTCTCAGGACGATAAAATATATTGACAAAATTTGGCATCATTACAATTTTATACAATTGTCAATTGCCCCAGGCAACTCCAGAACAAATGTGGACGACTTTGGATTTGCTTGCAGAAAAGAGATCTTTATTTTCTAATTTAATTCAATTAGTTACTACATACCGTTGGAATATGGCATAAACATTTTAAAAACAGAAACATACGAACGATGATGAACTTACTTTTCAAAATAGCTCCTCTTTTCTCCGATATATTTGAAACCGTGTATCCCCGTATAATCGCAGTACTCTCGACAGTATGAACTCAAGTTCTTCAATAACTTGTTCCCATTATATTTTCCATCATCAAGCCCTCCACTGCAGATTTTCTCAATTACTAAAGAGCCCATCACTGACGATTGGAAGCTATTGTTCTCATTCGCCTGCTTTTATGTATAGGTATTACGTTTATTGAAGACAAACATTCGATGCTATCCTTTTTGTCATGCCTTATACTGCACGAAATTGAAATTACTGCCCGCCTCAGTGGATAAAGCTCATAAAACGAAGAAGTTCACAGGAAACTGAGTCTGGAGAATCAAGTGGATTTTTTTTTATATTCAACAGTAATTGGTATTTAACCTTTCAGTATCAATATTATCAATGAACTTTCTAGAAAATATTATTTCTTTTTAGCAATAAAAATGTATAGAGTAATATATTTCATAACTGATACAAAAAAATTTGAAAAAGGTATCAAAAATAAAACAAGAGAAAGATCATTCGAGCCTCCTTCAG
This sequence comes from Chrysomela aeneicollis, assembly GCA_029955515.1. Lineage (NCBI taxonomy): Eukaryota > Metazoa > Arthropoda > Insecta > Coleoptera > Chrysomelidae > Chrysomela > Chrysomela aeneicollis. Next base: position 12,550,262 of record JARUHQ010000011.1, on the reverse strand, counting down.
TATTCAACAATAACAAGCCTTCAACATGAATAATTCAAACAATTATAATCGATTTCAAACATCTTTCAGAAAAAAATCAGTTATAGTTTCAAAATACAGTGACAATAAAAATTCCAAGCTCTTACCCTAAGAAAGTAGCACCACCATTCATAAATAAACGATTGAATTAATAATATCTGAGGAATACAGACCAGCTATTATACAGTTCACATTAAGCTTGATGACAAAATAAAAAGTACCTATTTAATATAGTTTGGCCAAAATCTTGGTAGTCCAACTTTTCCTTGCTGTGTTGCCAAGTTGTGAATCTCTACTTTTAGATTGCTTTAATTAACTTATGTTATATAGTCAATGAAATAATTTTCTGAAGGAAATAAATCAGCAGATAACATAACACCATGATGATTACCATATCAAGTTATTAATTTAAATTAGCTAAAGTTAAATATATAATGAAATCATCTATCAAAATTCCAATTTCTAGTTCTTCGTGCAATAGAGATAACATTTATTATGTTTCCGTCATTATATCACCTTTTCACTATTTTTCCAAGTTCTATTAATTTTTTGGATGATGAATTGAGAAAAATTGTATTTTAACTTATGATAGAATATTGATCAATGATAAGATTCACATCATACCAAAATACGCCACTTCTATATTCTCTATGATTCAAATGAAATCATCAGGTTTCATGTCCTATATCTCGTGTGCACGTCACTAGTGGATTAATTTAAATATATTTCTCATCTGTAACTTGAGCGTCACACTTCAAGACATAACTGTGAAAAATCAAAAACCTTCCAGTGTGAACGATTTCAATTTTCACATTTCCAAAATGAATTATTTCGAGTTAAATAACTATTCATTTATGTTTCAGCTAGGTATATTACATTACATTCTATCGAAATATGGAACCTTTTCATGGAGATGTAGTATATTCGAAACTGGCGACAATTATTTTTATAATATGATTGGGTCATCCATCTTACACAACTTCTTGGAAGTATAACTGTCATTCCTACGATATTGATGTTGCTTCTCAACTCAGATATAAAGTTGAACTTGACTGATGAGACTAATAATAATTGTGAGTCGTATTTTCAACAAGAAATATGCGTCATTTCTGGTCATTAGTCAAAATATCCAATAACATATTATATTGAATTCAATTTTGAATATACAATTTCCATGTTCATACTCAAACTTCTGCCTGCTCGGAAACGCTCGTGGTGGAATGAGTGACTTGATTTCCGATAAGCATCGGCCATGACATTATGTAGAGAAAAAGGGGAAATCGCCAAATTTTTGTCAATGAGTTCGTTAGGATTACCGCAACCATCAGACAAACAGCTCTCCTTTCTGTTTGGGTGCTGTAACATGCTGTAACATGTTAACAATACGAGTGTAGGTATATAATCTTTGACAATACCAAAGTTTACAGAATATACTATTTTCTGTGAACTTTGACAATACTCTATGAAAGTTCGACAGATCTAATATGTTGAACATTTATAGATGCATTCACGTTGATTTGGGAAATCTATAAGTTTTACGCATTTGGTTGTGCCAAAACGGCCTACACAAAGCATATTAAATCATCATTTTCTTCACTGGATATCTTCATGACTAGTTAATCCTCAAGATCTTTTTCTTTCGATATAAATTCCTCGACTCCAAAATATTCGACTACAACTGAGCTTCAAAGAATTGACACAAAACTTGGTAAACCTACTGGCTTTTCATTCAGCACAAAGAGTTCACTTTCTAAAGTATTTTTTACAGGCTATCACGAAAATAGGACATAAATGTGATATGAAAATTCAATTTTTCTTAACTTTCAATCAATTGTTCCTGATTAAGAAATTCACGAAAATAGTGATCCAGACACTTACTGAGTTTGTTTAGTTCAGGCACTCAATGAATTATATAATATAGCGTTGATTGAGCCGGGATTTCAAAGTACACTTTTATTTTAATTATCTATCAATTGTTGTTTTCTTCTCAAAAATATACGGAAAATAGTGATCACTATGTTTAGTTAAATAACGAATATGAGCGTCGTAGCGCCCTGATGAATAGACAACACCCCGAAATGTTGATTTTACAACCATGAAGTGGATAATCTGGTACAACCATGATACATCCCATGATAATTTGACCTCATTTTGCCAGCATTTATTGGAAGGCTATTCCTAATTTCATTAATTTTGAAAAAATAAACATGTACAACATTTAATTATCGTATCGCATGACTATATTTCAGATTAGTTTCGTAGATATAATGTACACCTACCACCAATTAAATTATTAACAGGGTCACACCCTCACTATTATTATAAAAGAGATGGATAGCTTTTCTTCTGATAGTTTTGCAGTGGAAAATGGCTAGCAAAGTATCCGATAAACGGTCCTTCATTGAAAGTGTGAGAAGTTACTTCAAAGATTATTGTCATTGTTCTGGTATACATGGATTCAGGTATTTCGGGGAAAAACGGACATATTTCGAAAAGTAAGCTGCTAAAATTTTATTCCAATAACACACCCCACTTCAACTTCTTTCTCATTCACAGAAATCGAGTACAAAAGTAATTTACTATGATCCACATTCTATAATGTGCTATTTAGTCGCACGCGTTATGCGAAAACGTGTCTTATAAAACGTGTCATACGCAATTTTTTCTATTTTGCATTGATAATTTGAAATATTTCATTGAAAAATGTTTTTCGATTTATAAAAAACATTTGCGTTTCATAATGACTTCATTATAGAACCGAAATAGAAAAAATACCTACTTTTCATAAGCAAATTAAACAGTGATGGGCAAAAGAGTTGAACCAAGTGAATATTTCGGTAAACCTTTGTTAGATTTTTTTGAATTATGGTTTTTATGTGGCTGTTAGTATCGTTCCATATGCAAGTACCTACTGTTTTTCTCTCTCTCGGTTAGCTTTCAAATTAAAAATATCGTACCCTATGTTTTCAAATGGAATTTGTCAAATGTCGGTTGGAAGAATTTTGAATAAAGAGAACAAAGTTTTGACCTCAGTTTTATCTATTTGGTTATTTTGTTTCTTTTTTTGAGATATATCTGTTGTTATTGAAAATGAAAATACCAAATAATATATCAATGGATTCGCTACAAGAAAATAAGAAAATACATTTCATTCGAAATAGTAAAATTAACAAGAATTTCAGAAAAACTGAAAACGTAGCAATATTTACATTATTGGCAATAACATTTCCGAATCCTAAACAAGAACCAAAAAAATTTAATAGTTACCAACATATTCACTTGGTTTCACACTCGCTTTCTTGTCCATCACTGTATGCCTCACAATTCATGTTCAGTAATGTCGAAATAGGAAATCAAAGGTCTCAAATCCCAATAAGAATAAATACCATATAGATATTATAGAGATTACGTAAACGAAATTGAAAGGAGAAGGGGAGAAGGTATTAAATAAAGGATACTGTTTATTATACTCGGGAGTGGATCAAAATTAAAGATTAAGAAAAGGAGTGGGATGTATCATGAAGTCACGAATATATGATCACATAAAAACTTGGACAGGAATCACAGAGAGAATACTAAAATTAGAAATAAATATGGATGATGACCAAAAAATGTCGACAACAATAATAATGATAAACTATACCTACCAAAGAAGCAGGATATGAGCACAGGATGAATGTATATGCTGTCTTCGTAGATTTTGTCAAATCATATGATAATACGATACCGAGAGATAAAGTGCATAGAATTCTGAGAAAACATGAAATACCCGGAAAAATAATGGAACTTGTGATGACATTGAAAGACATAAAAAGAAGCTAAGATAATAGGACTTGATATCAATAACGAAAAAACCAATATGTGCTGGGAGAGTGAACAGGATTTTTAAATCGAAGAATGTAACTCGTTTACCAAAATTACGAATTTACAAAACAGTTATTACACCTACCTATCGTTACATCCACAAGCGAAATATGGGTTCTAGCAAAATAAATTTAAACAAATTCAGTCTTGGAATGAAAAATAGTAAGAACGATTTTTGGTGTATTAAGATGAAATGGATTTGGCGTAAAAGAACAAATACAGAAATTAACGAGCTGTACGGTGAACCCAAAAAAGCTCAGATGATAAAGAGCCAAATATTGAGATGATTGGAGTTGTTTTCCAAAATTTACAGTTTATTGAATTTTTGGATTGCTTTGAGATTATGGCGGAGGACTGGACAACTGGAGAAGGGGTAGGCCGAGACTAAAATGGTTCAAACAAGTGAAACATGACATTGAAATGCTCGTGAAAACATAGAAACAAATAACAAACCACGCTCTGGGCCTGTATGGCCTGTTGCGCTGTAAACCTACCAGATAGTTACTGGTTCTATTCATTTCACAACCGGCGAAAATGTTCGATACAATGGCCATTTTCGCCAACCAACCTAAACTGAATAATCATTGGGGTGGTTGAAAACGGATGACTTCATTAATAATACTTTATTTTATCATTTCTATAACTTTTGTTCTTAGTTCATTTAGAAAAATTGGGCCATCAAGGGTTAGCTATACTTAGTATACAATGCACAAAATTGTTGTTCCGATCACTAGGATCTTGAGTCACCACTTTCGTGTTCCAGATTTTGGTGGCTCATCGTATTCATCTGTACTCTAGGAGTGTGTTTTTACATTATAACCATAGTGTACCAGAGATGGCTCGAAAGTCCTATAATTGTCAGTTTTTCGACCAGAGATACACCTATCTACTCCATACCATTTCCAGCGGTTACGATTTGTTCAGAAACCAAGTCAATACAAAGCAAATTCAGTTATATGAACACAATCAAAAAACATTATAAGGGTCCAAAGCTGACGGAAGAAGAGTGAGTATGCAGACTAATGTTATCATGTTTAATTTATGAAGAGTTCCTATTATACATAAGTACCATGATTCATACCCCTAGGGGTCATTTAGGGAGTTTCATTTTAATTTGTTTATAATATATCGCATATATGATGAATGTACTATGAAGGAATAATCGGAATGATTTGATACATTAAATTGGTCCATTTGAGTTGTCTGTAGGTGAAGAGAACAAAATTCAAAGTCAGCATTCCTCATCAGCAAAAACTAAGAGTGGAAAAAATTTAATTCGATTAAAATCCATGTAAGCATTTTGATTTTGCGATTTTCTGATTCATTCTTAAAAATTTTCAGGAAGAATTTAATGTATTACATGCAGTCAGTTTGTGATATGGGTATATACGGGCGTTCTAATAAAACTCATCTTGATGACTTCGTTGAAACTATGGAGAATGTAACTATACAGAGTGTCCTACAATGAAGAATATTATATATTCTTCTGGAATTTTCAGATAAGTTCAACTGATATACCCTTCTCAGATTGCGGTTTCAACATAGAGGGAGGTGGCTGTAAAAAATTCTTCAAACCAATTATTACTGATGAGGGATTTTGCTATACATTCAACATGTTGGATAGATCAGAAATATACAGAGAACATGTGTAAGTACCTTTATACAAAAAATATATTAATTATATGATTTTTCTCTTCTCGTTCCTGAAGATATAAAAACCAAGTTGGATTAATGTTTACCTGTCCCGAACAGTCACTTTGCCATCAATGAATTCTACCAATCTGACGTCATGCGGAGGAACCAAGTTACTTTCTCTATCTATGATCTGACAGTGGAGCTGGAGCTGTTTTTAAATTCAGTCACAGTTTCTGAGATATTAGTAGTCGAAGTTTGTGAAGACGAAATAAAACAAAACACATATTTGTCCCAAATCGTAATTTCGAAAAACTGTCTAGCCATAGGTACTTGTTTTTTCAACTGAAAATTTAATTTTCTTCTTTGTCAGTTTTACCCAAATACGACGTGCTCATATCTCAGAAACTGAACATCCTAAAATAGTATATTATGATACAAGTTTTATAAGACGCTATTTTGTCGCACGAGTTGTTTGGAGTACGACAAGCGAAGCGAGGAGTGCTCCAAGTGAACAAGTGCGACAACGTGTCTTATAAAACGTGTTTCATATGCAATTTTTTTTATTTTGAATCAATTCGACGAAAAAAATGGATTCAATATCGATAAATAACAGAAACATCTTCGATTGGTAACAATGATGACATTGAAATAATTAAAATCTGACGCACAAGCGTAAAGCCCAGTTTACAGTTGAGAGATTTTTATTTTTGCAATACCAGCGGTGAAAAATTCAATGTTGTTATTGTTTGTATTGGTAAATTTTAATCAAATTACACTCTGAATCCCTGCTAATATCACCAAATCCAAATCGCTCAGAAGTAAACTGCATGGGCCTAACTCTTCTGACTTTTATTTGACAGTTCGATTGAACCAATCTCCGAATAATAAAAAATGCGTATCGAAATAGAGGCTATTTCGACACGCATTTGCGTTGCACAATGACTTCATTATACAAACAAAAAAGAAAAAATAATTTAAACACACACATTTTCAATGACACATCTCACTATATAATATATTGTAATGGAATTCGGCAAAGTCAAGAAGTATCGCCGAGATTAAAATATCCTTCTTCATTAGACATTCCAGATAGCTCAGAGATAGCTCAGAGAAGGATGGAATATCCTGGAAGCTATCAGATGGAAAGAGATGACAGAAGAATTACATTTCTCGAAGGTTCTAGAACAACCGAAGCACGATGTATATACAGGGCCAGCTAATGGCAGAAGTCAGTCGAATTATCGTTCATAACCTCAATTTTCATATATTTCATATTCGTTATAAATTAGTGTCGTTTGTTATGAGTGTAAGTGTTCGTTCAAATGAATTATAGTTATCAGTTGGAAACTCGGTAGTAGTACATTCTACCCACAAATAACGTGACAATATTATAATAAAATTTCAGCAAACACCAAGAATCAATTACTCAAATAAACGACACTACAAAAATCTCAATTTTTCAGTCCACTCAAAATGCATGCTCATCTTCAATATGTAAGATTACAGTATATTTTCTAGGTTAGGAGAATACTCAAAGACGTCTTCATAAAGAATAATAATTTACCAATGCCAAATCTTCTCAGAAATGGAACAATGTAAGGGACCAGAAATTTTGCCAATTACCTATATTTTTTCATTATATACTTCGTGAATTTTCTCCTAAATGTACCTATTATCGGAGGTCAAACTCATGGTTTTTCATTGAACATTTTCGACCAATTAAAACTGGTATTATAATTGGAATTTTTCCATTATTCATGACTGCACTTAAGGATAACTTTTCTTTAAAGTTTAGGGGCACCAAGAATGACCTTGGTAGGTAATGAGTTCCACAACTTATTAGAGAGAAGTTCGACAGGTTTCGAGTCCGTCCATGAAAAATAGTAATAGTATTAGCACGTCTACATTCTGCCTAAGGAAATCCGTCGTAGTCAGATATTATAGACGTGGTTCGACGATGTTTTAGAGAGGTCAGTAGGGTTTATGAGACCTTTGCCACCCCCACTCCTTCCACTCAAGAGGCGTAGCCTTATAGAGCGAGGGATCAATTGGACGTGGTCTGGGATTGGAAGATATGAAAGGGGTGGAGGTGGACTGTGGTGTGGCCTTGGTTTTCATTAGCCCTGTGTTACGCAATGATCTACTAAGTGATACAGAATGCAAATACTTATTGCCTCGACCTAAAAAAACTGAAGCTTGTTCTTCATCAACAAAACCCTCTAATGAGATGATTGTGACAGGTCCATCGCAAAAACTGCTGTGATGCTAGCTTTTCTGTTTCGGGTCATGAGTTTCTCTTGATCTGCACAGATTCAACTCATCATGAAGTATTGTTCACATGTTCAGTTTCCAAAACGCCGTGCTGTAACCTCAGTAGGGGTTGTGAGACCTTTTCTACCCCCCACTCCTTCCACATTGCGAGGGGCGTGGCCTAGAGGCCTAGGGAAGGGGCCAATAGGGCGTGGTGTGTAGGGATTAGATGATCTAAAAGGGCTCCCACGTGGACGGAGTTGTGGCTTTTATTAGCAGTGTTCAAATGACGGCTGAAATTTGATTGATAGCTTATATTGTTTTGCAGTTCTGATTGAATAGAAGAGTAGGTGAATATTTCCTGAGATGTTTTAAAATGGCAAGTGTAATCTTCAAAAAATGAACAGTTTTATTTTTAGTAGGTTAGCAATTGACAAACTTTAGATTCGCATGGCAATGAGCAGTTCTTTTCTGATGTTTCGACGTCATATAAGAAGTGTAATGGTGATTTTTTATCGTTGGAGAAAATATTGTAGATTCTATTTGGGGACAGCCTGTACTCGAGTTGCGATCATAATGTAGCTTTCAGGATAAAAACTGATTACAAGATAAAATAAATACATCAAATCATTTGGATAATTGATATATCCACGAATTTTATTTCAGCAAACAGCATTCATCTTATCATGTAACTGGTATCCTTTCTCTTAACAACTGGACAGTTGAAAATGGGTATGCCCCAAATGCTGGGATAAAACCTTACCCACGAAGAGCCTTGATGGCAGGAGTCAAGTTTGGTCTCTCTTTAGTTCTGTGGACGAAAAAACAAGATTTGGACTACATGTGCAAGGAATCTAACCAGGGGTTTAAAGTAAGCTGATATTGAAATCTTACCTGATTTAAAATAATTCTCTGCGTTCTTCACATACCGAACTAACAAATAAAAGCATCAACGATCTTCGTCTTCGAGAAATCAAAAAAATCACCATCACTTCATATACAACGAATGTTATTTCCATAACTTAGTTGTCGAAATACGTATTTGGTTTTTCTAAAATATTTTGTGGTTTTTTGGTTATATTTCCATTCGTTGTATATTCTTAAGCCAGTCTCCAAATCTCTTCTTTATCACCTCATATTTCAGAAGTTACGAAGAAATCGTTCAAGGAAGTTGGATTTGTTATTCGATCATTCTCCTCCTAAAACACATATAAAATGCTTTTTTTTATACGTAGATCTAAGCTAGAATATGCATCCGTAATTTGATTTCCACAATATATTAATCATCTAGAAATATTTCTGAAATGTCTTGCTTTCTAGGTAGATGGGGTTTTACCCATACCTCCAGAATAATCTTATGCAGAGGTTTGAGATCAGATCATTAGAAAATCGCAAAATGGTTGCACAACAGATATTCCTATAGAAAATACTTCAAGGATATACTGATTGTGCTAGTATTCTCCATATTGTTACGATATTTCTACTTAGGTTCGTTAATTCAAAACACCCAGTACAAAACTGAACAATTCATTTTACTAAACTCTCGAAATACAAGTCAATAAACACTTAGTTAAATCACATTGATATTCGCTTTACAAATCTCAATGTTCACAATATTAGCTTTCTATCTAAACTGAACTCTTTCCAAACTAAAACTGGCTGTCTGCGTCACTGTGCTGCTGGTATAGGTACAAAATACTCATTCCATCAAAATCTTGAATATTCAATAGAGTTCTAAAAAATACTGTTCATTTTCGAGAAACTGCGACGGTTATGAGTCATCCGCTATTGTCCTCTAATTAATTCGTCGGTAACCGATTCTATCGCGAGGCCATAAATCACAACCTAGACGCGAGCCGCCGAGATAATGACTTCCGGTATTCTCAGAATGCCAGTCCAATTCGTATAACAACTGGTTCATATAACTGGTTCATATAAGTTAATTTTTTTAGGTGAGCCTTCACCTTCCATCACGGGTACCGATTGTCGCTCAAGAATATTTCAGGGTAATCACTCATATTGCTGAAAATCAATAGAACTACAGAACATTGTTCTTTTCAGGTTCCTCTGAACACAATGGTTCTTGCAGTAGTCACACCAACGATGATAACAACTTCAGACTCTGTGAAGTCTTATAGCCCAGCGAGAAGAGGATGCTATTTTTCAACGGAAAGATATCTGAAGAATTTCAAAACTTATACTGAAAAAAATTGTTTACTGGAATGTCTTACTAATTATACACTAATCCAATGCGGATGTGTAGGTCATTATATGCCAAGTAAGAATAAAATTCTCATCTCGCAATATTTTTCATAACTACATTTTGTATTGGGGAATACTTAATCATCTCATGAAAAACTACTCTTTGTAGTTCGTATATGTTATTGTTGTTCTGAAAAACGAAAAAGAAATTACAGATATAGTAAGGCCCAGATACCATCCTATTATATTTCTCTACGAAATATCTTTTGATAGGCTTATATTGTGTCTAGGTCACTCAAATATATGTTATCTTAAAATAGCAATAAATTAACACATCGAAAGGTATTTCATAGAGAAGTATAGAAGGGGCTAGGAGGGTCTGGGCCTTACTACCTGTAATTACGCATTTTTTATCACACCTTCAGAAAGTAGAGATTTCAACGAACAAGAAGTCCACCGACTTTTTCATAAAAGCAAATATTTTGACGTGAGAATTTTCGATTGAAAATAAGAATGCTTTTCGGATATTAAGTGAAAGTAAGGTGAAAAAATGAATATTTAGAAAAAACGAAATTTTGGTATTATGTGAAAAAAGTGTAGATACAAAAGTTATAGATCTTTTTATTAACTACAACTCTGTCATTAAACGTTTTTCCATAGGACTTGTAGCTTTGCCGGAAATCGAGATAAACCGTTTTTCACCTTTAAAAACCCACCCCTTCCACTTCCCGACCTCAGATCGCCCGTAAATTTTTTTTTCATCCATTTTTTGTTATATTCTCTTCCTTTTTCAGTGGGTTTTATCCTATTTTTTTGGTCAAAAATTATCGACCCTTGCCTATTGGCAGACGTTTGGGACTTAACTGAAAAGACAATTATAGTTCTAGCCTACTAGGTTTCCATTCAGATAAGCACAATCGATATCCAAGATTTTTTCCAAAACTCTGATGAGCCACACTTTTTCCCATATATTACTTACAAAGCGGACACTGTGAATTCAAATTCAAAATGTTATGTATACAGGAGACAATGATACAGCAATTTGTGGGGCAGCAAAGGCATGGTGCATGTATGAGGGTGAGATGGTCTATCAGCAATACGAATTGAAAATGAAAATCGAATCCAACCAAAATAAAAAGGCTAGAAATAAAGGTCTGACCGATTGTGACTGTTTACCAACGTGCTCAGATTTATCATATACTGTAGATGTATCCCAAAGCATTTGGAATTACTCGGATGTTCCCAATGCACATGCATACTTTGGAACTAATTTCTCTATTGATGAGTAAGTTACATAAAATGCACTAAATTCAAATCTCACATTGATCCACATCAAATTCCATGTCTGTTTTCAACTGTCGATGTCCCAATATAAAAAATAAATTGATGTTTCACGAAGCTTTATTTTATATCAACTATATTATAAATAATAATTGTCAAAATGGAGTTGTACCACAGAGTTGAATACTGAATTCAAACGTGTGATCCATTTGGAGTCTTTTTCTGAAATCAGCAATTGAACATTGAACTAATTCATGTTTTTCAGATACTACATGTCAAAACTGCAGATTTTCTTCAAGTCTTCGCATTTCATCACAACCCAGAGACATGAGTTCTATGGACCAACAGATTTTTTGGCAAATTTTGGTGGATTATTGGGACTTTTCACAGGATTTTCGGTTCTATCACTGATGGAGGCAATCTATTTCCTGACTGTGAGGATTTGTTGCAATTCGAGACTCTACGGGCATTGGGCTGGACCACATTGATTTATTTAACTTTGTATTCTTGTTCATTTCAAGATAACTGTTGTTCAGGAATTCTTGTAAATTATGATTGAATATTAAAATCCCATATACGTATCTGCACGTCTCTTTCCATTTCAAATGTATCAAAAATGTTATTGTAACTCTTAGTGAAAACCCAACATAGTTCATCAAACCTCCTGAGGACTGCAAACGATCAATTACACGAAAACCAAATGAAAATGGCAAAAAACTATACGGGAATGTATCACTGAAATAATGAATAAGCAGTCATCACGATCAACTATACCCATTATTCATTATGATTAAAATACAAATTTGAACACTGATGATGAAAAAATATATGTTCAGAGTTCAGTTCTGCCAGTTTATCTTTAACATTGGTATAAAAATATTGAAATCAGGACAATTCGTCACATAAGAACCTTCGAATATCGAAGATTCGCTATTCTCACACCCTGATGTAACGAATACTGAAGAAATCAATGATTCATAATAATAATAAGAAGAAATTATACATCGTCAGATCCGAATCTATACTTTTAAACAATGATAATAAACAATGCCAGAAACTTCCCGTGGACCATTACTTCCGGCAGATGTACCAGATGTACCAGAAGCGTTGATTGATATATTGCTCCAGAAGTACCAAAAACATTCTGCCGTGAGTATGAGCGCGACAGTGCTATACGCTTAGTGCTTTGGAGCGAGTGAGATATCTACAGTGTTATACCGTTGATTGATAAATTGCTAATTTGTATTGCGTTTGATGTAAATGCAAATCTACAATAATAACTTTCCAATATGCTATTGAAGGTTTATGAAACCAGAGCTGATTTTTTTATGTTCTAGTTCTCACGAAAAGGGATATCCTGTAATGTTCAGAAAACATCATGAGAACCAAAGGAAAGAAGGTAGGAGTTGGTGTTCTTCTTAAATTTCTGGAGATGGTATGCCTCGGGGAACACATCGATCTATCCCAATTTGGGTCTAACGAAAAGATGAAATATAGTTTTTGTTGCCTTTAGTAATTTTTGTGTCGACACTATTCATTATTAGTCAGAACGGCTCACACGACCCATTCTCAACTTCTCATTCGCTATCTACTGACATTTAATTGAATGTATGTGTATGTAAACACGTATATTTCAGAATAATTTCAAAATGTATCCTTTATATAGAAAAAAACAAATGTTTTGCCGTTTCACTAGTCGTGAGCCACGGACTTGAATGAATAGTTGTTGTGGATTAAATCTTTTGAACCTAAACTGGTGAAAATTTAAACTATACTTGCGAAAATAATTGATATTGAAAATAATTTCATAAATCTTCAATGGTATATTCGAAAACATTATTGAAGAGTTGCATTTATATCAAACGCAATTCAATAATACTGTAGATATCTCACTCGCTCCAAAGCACTAAGCGTATAGCACCGTCGCCCTCATACTCACGGCAGAATGTTTTTGGTACTTTAAAGGGTCTGGCCACGCAGAAGTAATGGCCCACGGGAAGTGTTTGGCAGTGTTCATTATAATTTTGTAATAATATTTTATGGCATATGTATAAAAATCAGCAATCAGAAAATAACTTAGATTGATCCAATTTTTTGTGGAATAGTCCCTTTCCGATTCAACTCCGATAAAGTGGTGATAGAAAAGAAGTTACCAATTATTCGACACGGTCTTTGACATTAAACGTATTGAAAGATTATATTCATCGATCAGAATGCAAGTTGTTAAATTGAATATATCCTTCAGTGAGCCACTATCAGTCACCATATGGGTTCCTCAGGGAACTGTAATGGGCCCTATCCTCTATTTGCTATACATCAGATAGTTTTTCCTGTATTGAACACAACTTGGAGGTTACTCAACGTCCTACGCTGATGATACCGCTGTTTCATTTGTATATGGATGACACAAGTGATGAAGAATTTGAAAAAGCTGAAATGGGAAAAAAAATCCAGTCGGCTCAACGATAGTTTATTGATACTATATTTATAACGTTTTCCTCGACGGCTCAAGATCGACCAGTTATTATGCGGACAATTCATATCCATATACAGTGGACTGATGTGAAGTTTCCACTAACTGCCAATATCCCACTGTAAATAAAAAGGGAAATGTCTGTCATTTGATTCAATTGAATATTTCTGACCAATTCAATTCAGTCTCTGTCCACTCCAATGGCCAAAAAGTTGAATGTTTCCCCAAATTCTCAATGATATAAAGTAGATAATTTCTGTGAATGATAAAATGGAAAATCCAGTGAATAATCCAAGAAGGCCACCAAAATTTGAAACGACGTCGGAGAATCCATAGAGTTCATTCCTTTCTTTCGTTTCTATATTATTCCTCTTGAAGAATAAGATGATGATTGAGTAACGGTAACTAAAACATAAATACTCCGTAAATAAGTAGAAGAATAACAAATGAACTAGTTGCTGAGGAAATCATAGCAATAGTTGTATTGCACTGACATGTCTCAACAATAATGAGTTTGAATGTGAATTCGAAGCAAAGGAAACACCATTCCATACAATCATATATATCTTATTTCAGGTACTTATATCAATTTTTCAAATTTCATTTCCTAGTCAAATATAAAATTAAGGAAATACTGTATCCAAGGGAATACTTACTGATTGTTGTCAATTATTTCTCTTGCAGATTTATTTACTGGTACGTATTCAACAGTATTTTGGGACATTTCAAGATTATAGGTTATGTCTGAACAAGTTGGCCTACAATCGCATTTCACCATATTATTGGCATTATCATCGTCAACCACTTCTGAATATTCATTATACATTGAGAATTGCACTGAAAATAGATATTGATATATTATTGTTTATTTTGGAGAATAGAAATCTCACAAGACGCTTCTTCCGAGCATTCGATATCTTGTAGAAGACATATTGGTGTACCAGGTTTTCCTGAAATTTATTATGATAATTATTGCATTCGATAAATAGTGTTTTTATCAATCAACTTGCTATCGAATTGTCAGTCAACTTGTGAGTATATATAGAAGTAGGTGGGAAATAAACACGATAGATGACTTAGTAGTTATTTCTTGAGACGAAGGAAAGAAAAAGCGTAATGAAATATGAAAATAGAACCGGATTCTAATATTATCAACTTGTTTGGTTTTCCTCAATCCCGCTAATATGGAAAGTTCCCAAATCGGTTCCCAACTCCGAATTAGCTAGATACGAAAAAATCGCAGCATCAAATTCCTTATTGATTTGAGCCATGAAAAGATTTCGTATCAAAACCCAAAGCACCCTAATGTCCAAGAAATTCATACAACAGAGAATCCATTACTCCTAGAAGTCGTTCGGATTCCAGTATAAACAGGTCTTTTCTTCAACCCATAATGGGGAGTTTCCAACTAGAGACCGAGATTAAGGTGATTGAGAATATTTTCAATGATATCAGCATTTTCCTCAAACCCTACTAGAATGCAACAGTTGCAGTAGAAAATAATTATCTCGATTGAAGTTGGAATAAAGTAGCAATAGCAAAAAAATAATAATTGTTGAACTCACTAGGCATGAAGAAATCCACACATCCACAAGCTTTGAGGATATAGTTTATTTTACATTCCAGCATGCAGTGTTCTTGAGAATAAATTTTGAAAAACTCCAGAGATCTCTCTGTCTGGAAATAACAATCTCTCTTGGTGACGTCAAACATTTTCACGCCATCTGATGTTTTTATCATATGCGGTATGATGGCAGCACTGACTCTATTATCTAATGGAACTAGGAAATGATTTTCCGATATATCTGGAAAATTCGATGGTAAATGCACAACTACCTGAAATCATGCAATAATTATGAGAGTTTTCTTCTTCATATTCATTGAATAGTTTGGATGCATAAACAGTGCTTCTCAAAAGTAACACATAAATTCATGTTCAGCGACGTCATCTGTGAAAATCGAAGACTACCGATGATTTCCTAACGCTTATATACAGGGTGTACCATGACTCGATGTCCATAGCTTAAGGACATATTCCTTGAACAATTTCAAGTCGAAAGTGCCTTTTGCCCAAAACCATACATTCGAGGAGTTATATGAGCAATTTCAAATTCAACAGTAAATCAATCTGGTAGGCATATTCTCGATCGAATTCTTGATTTGAAATCGTAGCAATTGCAAATTAATCTTATAACAACGTCAAACAAATTTCCTCGACTATAGAGTTTTAGGCGAAAGTATATGAGGCACTTTCGACTTGAAATTGTTCAAGGAATGTGACCTTAATCTATGGACATCGAGTCATTGGACACTCTGTATATAACGTACGGAATAGGAAGGTTATCTGACATAATGCACATTCGAAAATAAAGAGTCGGTCTGTTGTTTCAGGGTACTTATTAGGAGTGGCTTATAACGTAGAACATAAATTAGGGTTTTATTCAAGTATACGTAGCCAAACCGGTAACGCTTAGTTTTCAAAATACAGAGTGTCAAATTTGTTTTTTCGTTAAACTTAGAATATATTTTTCGTCAGGTTCAACCAATATTATGTGAGGTACTCATTTATTATGGAGCAGAATCAAGGAATCTTTTGAGTGACCTCCAAGGTTTCCAGATTTAAATCTGTCAAGAGCAAAGGCGACCAACTAATGTAGAACAGTTGAAGGAGGGCATCTGCAGAACTGAGATTGCACTAATAACATGAGTTTTCGAAAACGGAATGTTTAGAAATATTTTTCTACCTGATGGCTTTCTCATTGCATCAATTTCATTTTAATAAAAGAACAGTTTTGGTTAAGCCTGTTAAAAAATATACTCTAATGCAGTGGTTCCCAAAGTGTGCGCAATCAGGGGCGCCGCCAGGCGCTCCTGATGAGCCAGAGTTTGAGTTACTTTTGTCAACGCCGACGACTGTGAAAAGAATTGTAAGCGATTGAATTGTTGAGATAAATAGAAGAAGTAATAGAGAGTTTTAGTAGTGATACAAACAAGGTGTTGTGATTTGTGATTTACAAACTCAGGACACATAAATGTTCCAAAATCGGATCGGTTGATTCGTATTAATCGTAAGCTGTCTTTTCGTAAAAGGTTAGTAACAAAATGGAAAGATTTTTGTTTTATAAAGAAACCGATAAATCAAGCATCGACAAGTGACGAAGGACTAAAAAGAAGGAAAAATCGCAAATACGATGATAGCTATTCAAACTTTGGTTTTACGTCAGTAGAAGCATAGATTAAATACTTCGTAGAAGTGAATCATGAAGAAAGACCGACGTGTGTGCTCTGTTTGAAAACTCTAGCTGTCGAAAATATGCCATTCATCCTGCGATGGTTGGAAGTCACGCGAATTTTTCATAAGAAAATTGTAGATTTTCAGCTGTAGCTGTAATAAAGAGCAAATATCGTTCAAAGATCAACGTGGAGCAAGAAATAAGAGTAGCAGTGTGAAGCCTTATTCCTCGCTTTGAAAAAAATTGTGGAGATCACCAAGCTCACCCATCAATTTTTTTTTCCTCAATGATAATGTATTCTTGTGTGTTAGTTCAATAATGAACCTATATGAAAGTTAGATTGGGAATGTTTTCATTCATGTGTTTTGTAACTATAGTGTCAATATATGTACAATCGCGTTCTATAGAAAGTTATAAAGTACAACGTTTGTACTTTCCAACTATAAGTAGTTGGCAAGTTGTAAAGCACATACTTCTTACATTCTGAATATGCCGCACTATCTTGGACACGACTGTGTATGAGTGAGGGCGCCTTGACAAAGTACTAAACCTGGAAGTGCGCCGCACACTGAAAAAGTTTGGGAACCACTGCTCTAATGAGTAAGAATTGCAACACTGGAAAGACGATTCGGAGTACTGTATGTTGTAAATATAATGGCCCACTCGATATAGAAAGTCTGTCTCGATACCAGTCAAGATTGAGCTGTAAAGATTAATTATTCTGGATTGGACATTCAAATATTTTATTCCAGAAACACAAACAGCTGCCCATATAAATCATCACCGTAATAGACACTTTCAAGTCATTTATATTGTTAATTCGACAGAAACATTTCCTAAAACTGGATTGTTAATTGTAATTGGATGTAAACAGAAGATTATTTCAACACATCTAATAATATGTAGATTGAAAAAAGCATTTATTATAGAGAGTGGATCTTTCCAGTTACAGAAGGTAGTTCGGTTATCTTTAGATAAAAATAATCTATATGGCTGGTGGAAATAATTCATGGATTCAGATCCAATCAGTAATGTGAAACTGCTCTGAGTGTCCTGCAAATAATATTTTCAAAATGGATAGAACAGAAAGAGTATAAAACTGGTTTGGAAACTTTTTACATCACAAGTACCAATGTAAAAAGGTATTCCTCAAGGATGTGTACTCAACGTAAATATAACTTGGTTGGTAAATATTGAAAATAACGAAGGAACAATTGATTATTAAAGAATTAAAATATCTTGGATTCATTAAATACAATTTGTTGAACCTAAGAAACTATTAATATTATATTTAAAACGAAATTATTAAACGCGCGAGAGTGAAGCGTGAGCGTTTAATTTTCAAATGTATATAAAAAACGTTTTATTCACAGTTATCAAATTTATTTAGTAACAGAATCACAGACATTTTGCATCAAAATATGACAACGATCCATTGATTCTATAGAGATTTATATCAAAAACTTCGCGCACTATGCGTTCTACAACAACAAGCTTGTGTTTACATTAATGATAAATAGGTATGTGAAATGTTAATAATTCGAGATTATATTTCTCATTATTCCATGTACTAGTGGAATCAAGTTATTTCATTATTACACTAGTGGAATAACCTAATTTCATTATTCCACTAGTGGATAAAGTAGTACTTTTTACGGTTCATAAGAGTGTATAGAACTTAAATTTGAATGTGATTGTGGGTGAAATGTACACGCATCATTAGGTAGATATTTGTTATTTTATACCCTCCTTACAGTTTATAATACCAAATCGGCGATTCAACTCTTGTATAACTTACTCGGTATCCAGATTCATCAACTGCACATTCATATTCAATATCTGACACACGGGTTTTCATGACGACCACCAGTCCTCCTTTCGCCCCTATACGTAATGCTCTCTTGGGATACGTGTCGACTTCCCGTTCTGTATATCCCTCCTCAATATTCCAATGTTCCACTGAAGGCGCTTTGTGGAATTCAGGAAAAGGTAACCTGTGCAACATTCATATGGATAATCACAATACATTTATCACCAATTTGGTAGGTACACACTGCATTTCTCAAATCATCTGATATGCATTTTGTTCAAGATATTTTGTTCGATACGAATTCCGACTAAGATCTCGGACTCCCGAATCAGAACTCGGAATTTTGATATTGGTGCCCAAATGGCAAAGATTATCCTATTGATATCCGTTTTGAGTCCATTTCATGTCGGGATGAATGACATCTTCCTCTTCCAACATCCATCAGATATCTTATATGATAGGTATATCCATTTCAAATTCGTCGACGGATATCTAATATTTCGACTTCAAATCCAGTACAATAACAAAATATGAGGATTTTTTCTAAAATATTAAATCCATGAACAGGGTGATTGGCTATGGATTTCACGACTTATCTAGCTAATATCTCGAAAACGAAAGAAGATATTCGAGATTCACAAAAATCAAGTTGAATGAGATGCCGCTTCCTTTTGAGATAATGTTTTTCCACTTTGTTTTATCATTTGATGTACAGGGGCTGTGTATAACTTTCAATTTCTTAAATGGAACCCCCTGTATATTATCACATATTTCGAAAGTACTCTCTCTCTCAATTTCAAAAATATATTCTTTCTATATATTCTATGGAGGCAGGATCTCAAAAAATATTTGATAAAAAGCGCGCTCCCATAATATCATGCTTACATAGAATATATTATAGAGAGTATATATTTTTGAAATCGACACAGAGCACTTTCGAAAATTCTGCTAATATACAGGGGATTCTATTTGAACAATAAAGAGTTAGGTTACCTACTTACTGAAAGCTATCTCGGAATATGTCTTCCTTATCCAGAATGTTGTATGAATAACAAATCCCTTCTTCTGTTAATACAGGAGTGAAGATTTTATCACATTCGATTTCTAATCCCAAGTATTGGCAATAATTAAGGAAGTGCGTTTTGCTCTGGAAACAAATACATTATACAGGGCTATCCAAATCAGAAACCGAAATAACTGAATTTTGTCGTTTATACAATATGTCCAATCAGTGCGGAATTCTTCGATATCGCATTGACTATATCGAATAAAAAAAAACTTGAAATGATAAAAGTCCTTCATTCTTTTGAATCACATAGTATTGAATTATTCACGAAGACAGGGCAGCTCAAAATGTACTTTTTATCTCGTTATCGATTCCTTTCTTCATTTGCTTTTCAACCGTACCAAGAAAATGCTGAAGAACTTTGTTATTTTATATTTTTTGTGGATTCAAGAGATATGGAAGAATCACATACTCAATGGACACACTGTCGAGATGAAGATAATTTACATTTTTCAAAGGTCAATGCCCAGAGCATGAACAAAATTATACCAGAAATATAAAAATTATGAAATTATTGTTTATTTCGGAAAATTTTAAAAAACCATTTGCACATTATCGTTATGTTAGGAGTATAGATACTTTCAGCCACTTTCTATATTCAAATGAAGATCGTACTTTTCGAAATACAATATCTGACCTAATATCTCAAGGGTGGCTTCAGAAAATGCAACGCTATCAGAAAATTTTAACTTGCGCTCATTTGCATAGATTTGCACAACGACCTTATTTGCTTCATTCCTAACGGGTCTATGTATAATTGTTTTTGTATAATTACTTCAAATTCAGTTGTACAAACCTATCTAAAAGTTTGGCAAGTTCCTTTCACTTGGATGACGTTTTTTCTTTCCAACATTATTCTAATATGAAAATCATATCACTTTGAAATAAAAATAACCTTTGATTGCACTTAATTTAAGAACTTGTACGAGTAAGCTGGTATAGTTTTCTGTTGGTTTAATGAAATAGAAATTACAATATTACCGGGTTTTTTTCCAGATATAGTTGGAGAATCGAGAAAGATCTCAAGCTCAAAATCTCACAGTTTCTGAGATTCTAATTAGTAAACTTGAAAAATTCCTTCAAACTCAAAAATGTACCTTTTCCATGAATTCGAAAAAATCCTCATCTTTGACGAGGCCTTTAGTAGCAGTACCAGCGTAAAAGTCACAAAATGTTGAGGCTAAATCCAACATCTTCTCCCTACAATGGAAAATCATAAAACTCGTACCCAATCAAATGAATAATCAACTATTGACTCGGATATTCAAATGCTAAAACGATATGCCATTTATATAGCTGCTGCCATAACTACCACATCAGGAAAGTTGAGTATGAAATTTGAACACAGAATATAATGTTTCATGACAAATTGATCGTTGAAGACAATTATACAATTTTATCGGAAGTTTAAATCGAGAAAAAGGACTACATAACCATCTTTGAATTCGAGTAAATTTTCTTGAATGTTCAAAATAAACGTACATTTTTGACTCAATACATTTCAAAATCCATATCAGAGAACGGTTATTTGCCTCATGAAAATGTGTGTACAAATGTGAACTGCAACTTCGTTTAATTTGATAATTTCTATGATCATAAGGAATTTATAAGTGCATCAAAAAATCCACACTTTCATTTTTAACTGTTACCTACCGCATTTTTGGATGAAATGGGTATTATTTCTCAAGTTTATTTTCAGATGAAAATCACATTTTCTTTATTTTTAAAATGGAAGCAAACACATACTATGAAGCCCCGATAAGATATGTGATCCTCTTATTTCAATGCAATAAATTGGATTATGTATCAGGTTCGTGAGCCTATAAAAAGGGCTTTATGCTACTCTTTTATCATCCAGTAGGAAGAACTCAGAATTTGAAAATATTCTTATCAATAAACAAACATAAACCCCGATTTGTTTGTTTTGCTAACCAGACGATAAAAGCACCAGCTTAGTGTTTTTTTTTATGATTTCCAATTGAGTCCAATTGACGACTCTTAAAAACTTCAAAAAGGTTACAGTGGAACTCGCCTTGAAATTATTATTTAACGTTTCTTCATCTGAAGTATTTGAAAGCAAATTAATGTAAACGCAGAAAACGAAATTTGTGGCTGTTTGAAATTCATGGTCTTCATTGACGACATAGTATAGCTGTGCGTAGGTGATAAATACTTGACTGCCAACAAATAAGTCATATTCCACTGGTTTTCCAGTCTACCAATATACCTATTTCAATATCCTTCATGTATAAAAATATGTTCACACATTCAATACTTTCATCGCTTCGACCAATGTGCTAGAACAATTCGATTGAAGGTGAATCTTCGTTTACTGCACTCCTATAAGTTGAGAAAATATTTTTGGTGGTAAACTTACGTATTTTCACCTCCTGATCATCTATCTATATCTATCTATCTATCCTGATCATGAATATGAAATCAAAACGTGGCGGTCTCAAGTATTTTCGAAGATATGGGCCTATTTTGCTTCAAAAATACACCATTTAACATCTCGAATTTCTTTTATTGGCAACACACAAAATGCTTGCTCTCTCAAACTAAATCACCACACACATATTCAACAATTTTTAGCGAAAAATAATAATATTTCTCAAAAAATTCACCCTTTTTCAAAATTTAAACCAAACCGAGCAAGAACCCAGACCGACGGGATTCGAACAATCAAGTAGGCCAAAGAGAATGGTAAATTTTTGAAAAAATATCAGTTTTTCTCGCTTGTAAGTATTGAAAACAAGTGAATGTACTACCTTTTGATTTCAGATTCGTGATCATGTGAAAATACGTAAGTACCACCAAAAATTCTTCTCAACTCATATAGGAATGCTCTGAGACCTGAATAAAGTTCGAATTTTGATTTTTTTCAAATTATTATTTACCAGGTAAGGGGGCATTTAGACACTTGCAAAATTGGTTTAAAATGTTGTGTTATTAGTACTTTCAGGATATAAGTGCGTATTCGATATTATTTACGTTTTCTTGTTACTTTGTATCTACTTTCAAAAAATGACTTCAAAGCATCATACTCACTCCTCGATGGTTACCGATAAACCATCAAATTTCCTCTGGAAAATGTCGGTCAGGTTCAGGTAACTTTGTGATATTTTCGCCCTAGGGCATATTGTTACTGCTGGAAATGGTATTTTTTGCAAGTGCGTATCTTTCATAGCAAATGTTACCAGTACTGGGGAATTCGCATATTTTTGGAAAATTTCACCTATCATCACTGCACATAAGACTATGGACACGATTAAAGATACGATCCACCATACTCTGAAAATGTTGATTTTTTTCAATAAGCTTCATCACATTCAATTGTTTCAAAGGAAGTCAATATCATGAAAGATACCGGAAAAATAAAAAAAATGAATGGATATACAATATAAACCGTGTCTAGAAATCAAAATCCAAAGTACAGTATAAACTATCAATCGTCTGAAAAATATAATTAATTCATTTTCTCAGACATCCTGTAAATGATTAAATGGTACAGGTCCTGTATTCTTGAATAAAAGGGAATAGAAAAACTGAGGTAAGTGAGTCGGAAATACATTATTCATCTTTCATTCTGTTAACGAGTTGAACAGACGACCTGCTTCTATCTCTCAGATTCTAGAATTTGGGCCCAACTGGTGTTTTAAAATTGATCCTGAGTTGAAATCCATAATAATTTTCGGTGATGAAAGATCTCTATATATAGATAGATAGATAGATAGAATTTATTGGTCTTCATATTACAATATTACATATACTGAGATCAACATACATAATTTGTTTAGACACGTCAAAAAAAATAGAAAATAGTTGAGAATTGCACTAGAATATATCTAAAAACCTATAATTAGTTACTCATAGTCACAAAGAAATATACTACTCCACATATAAAATAGAAGGTATATAAATAAGTGCATTTTGTCGTTCATCAAACAGTCCAGACTGCATGAAATACCTCATTTATTGAGTAAAAAGTTTGGCTCAAAAGAGCCTGCCTCACCACAAATTTCAACTTTTTCATCGGATACTTTTTCCATTCTTCTGGAAGCGTATTATATATTTTACCGTACAATACATCAGTTTGTTTTTCAGTTTTGACTAAGTTCATTCTAGCTGTTCTTATGACCTCTTTACTTTTGGTATTGTAATTGTGTATCAGTGCACCAGTAGTGTATTTCTCTTTATTTTTATGGACATATAAGATCGCTTCGAGTATATATAAACATGGTACCGTGAGAATCTCTAATTCAATAAAAAAAGGTTTTGCATGATCTCTAAAGTTCGAAGCTCGAACCATATTTCTGATTATTTTTTTCTGGGCTGCTGATAACCCAAAATATGCTATTCTTAAAACATCTTTGCTTACCACGCTCCTCATTCTCCTCAGGGCAGAGCGACCTTTGGACAATTTCTTATTTAATTCAGTAATTTGTGTTTTCCAGCTGAGATTACTGTCTACATGGAAACCTAGTAGACGCACATTGTTTTCATTTTCATTATTCGTTCTTTTGTCGAAATCTATAATTTTAGTTTTATCTTTGTTTAAACAAAATACATTTGCATTGAAATATTGTTCATATTGTCCTTGGGTTTCTCTTGATAACTCTTCCAATCTATCTGTTCGATAATAATGGACTGTATTTTTTTATATATTTTATTTTTCTTTTGATTAAAAAAAGCTGATTCAAATCGCGGATCGTGAGAGTACTTCTTACCTTGTTCGATTTCTCCTCTCAGGATTTCAGGATTTCTTCTTCTGAGGTTGCACTCGAAAAAAAGCTATCGCGGGTCACCAAATTTAGCGTCGTTTGAATTCAAAAGGAATGTCACTTGTTCGACTAATAAATAGTATACTTGCTCTCGTCGTTCTCGTTTGACCGAATTAATGCGAATGTTCCAGTTGCTTTCTTCGCCGCAGAGGGCGCTGGTGTCAGGATGGGAAGTAACTCTCGACTCGCGGAAATGACGGTACATATTTGAAATTATGAAAATGACAAGAGAAATAACATGATTCTGACTGCACTGTATTATGATAAATAACTAAAACTAACTTAACTTTTAAATTAAACTAAGGGGACAAGAAGGACGAGAGACGTTCTTGAACACTGTCATTATTTATTTCTTTAATTATAAATGTGGCATCATCTGCGTAAAGAAAAGTATCTGCTATGTCGACATATGTTGGTAAATCATTTATGTACAAAATGAACAGAAGAGGACCCAACACCGAACCTTGGGGAACTCCATGTTTAATCATCTTTATGTCAGATTTAATGTTGTTGTAAATAATATATTGACTTCTACCAGTTAAGAATGAATTCAACAAGTTTATTACTGGACCTCTTATCCCATATTTTTCCAACTTTTTTAGAAGCAAATCATGGCAAACACTATCAAAAGCTTTTGATAGGTCGCATAACATAGCTCTAGTTGATATACCCATGTCTTTGGTATGGTATTCTTCAAAATCTGAATCCAAAGGCATTTTTTTGCGACGAAACAGTTTCAAAGACCGTTTTATAACAGTTTATACGTCATCATTTTATGAGCCGAAAAAATGTAACGTTTCAAAACGTCACGTGTCATAGTTATTTAACCTCATAGATGACAGTTCGCCATATTGAAATATGATTGAAACGGTCCAAGAGACGCATTCAAAACGTTTTGAACCAGAATCAAGTGTGACGTCACAAATGATTCAAGAAAATGGAGTGTTTCAAAACTATTTCAAATATTTTCAAAACAGGTTCTCGCAAAAAAATGCCTTAAAAAAAGGATCGTAGTTGACCAAGATTACATTGCATGCCCAAACATAAATCAACTATTTTGTTAGATACGTATTTCGAATAAAAAAAAGGACAAATAACCCCTTGTCCACACCTATGCGCGCATTTCAATGCAAAATTATCATAATCAGTAGGTGAACTTCTCTAAATGAATAATAATTGTTTTAGAGTAGAGTGAGTTTTTAGCGGTAATAATCCAAGGACTTTGAATCATTGATAATACTAAGAAATAAATCAATAACAGTTTTCGAAAGGCAGACTGTGAGCAACAAGCTGAGTCGTTACACATGTTTCGAATAGATTTTTTTGTGTAAACAGTATATTTGATTTGATGATTCTATTAATCTTTTCGCCAGATCGTGACAATTTGAATTCATTCAATATTTGCAACGTTGAAATCGAAATAAATGGAAATATCAATGTGCATAAAATTTACCGATAACTATGCAAAAAAGCGTGTTATCATAAAGTTTTATATTATGGCGAAAGAGCGCAAGTCCGAAGGAGGAGTAATCTTTCGATAATTGCATTCTCGAAAAGTAAGGGAGCCCAAGCGGGGATTTTGGTATATACTCGAGCGC
Source organism: Chrysomela aeneicollis (assembly GCA_029955515.1). Taxonomy (NCBI): domain Eukaryota; kingdom Metazoa; phylum Arthropoda; class Insecta; order Coleoptera; family Chrysomelidae; genus Chrysomela; species Chrysomela aeneicollis. The sequence continues at coordinate 12,524,051 of JARUHQ010000011.1, read as the reverse complement.
GTCAGATTAAGACAAGGTGAGTTAATTACATGCAGAAAAGTGTGCATTTCAAAAATCTGACGAATTACACAAGCCGAAATATTAAATTGTCCCACTCCGCGCCTATCTTCCCTTCTCACACTTTATCTATTTCACACTCGTCGTCTTCATACTTTCTGTTGCCATGATACATAATATGTGTACAACGCTTTGGTGTGTTTATTATACTAAAAAAAATTTCAGTAATTAAAAATACCGAAAAAATACAAAAATTAAATTTCAGATTAAGGAAACTACTCCATATAATTGTCAGATTATGGGTCAGCACGACAAGGACATCAAGCTGAACCTTCTGTATAATAATCTGACGCCCAATGTCACAATTTTTTTTTATTTTCAAACATCGGCCATGAGTTTTGGTCGCTTTCAAATTGTCAGTCTGTGACATATTATAGCATCAATTTGACAACATATATTTCAATTATTTCCATAGCTACCCTGATTTTCTATGTACTAATTAGCTGAATGAATCCGGATAAAGTCTAAATTTCAACGTCAAATATCTCGAATAAATTTCGACATGATATATATATACTGCATCCAAAAGTGACCAAATATATGGGGTATTCCATTCAAAACATACATTTGGTGCCCATAACTTTTTTTCAGATCTTCAACTGTTTTTCTGTTTACATATATGAAATCTACAATAAAAATCACATAAAATCATATTTTGAAAAAAGCAATTGAACAACAGATAAAAAAGTTGAGGGGGGGTTCAAAATATACGTGAAGATCCTGTACATGAGGGAAATATTCGGTTATAATTACATACACGTGCGAAAAAAATTAAAGATGATTATGCAAGAAAGCGGGCTATGAATTGCATGAGTTTATTTTGACGATTTGGCGACCTCAATTGGAAAATTGAAAAAATCATTTCAGTTCGAATTATCAAATGTTGAAAATGTTGTTTAATCCTTTGCTATTTTCATCATCAATCTCTTCAGATTTCAATTGTATCTTCATCATTCATGGATGGAAAATTTAACTCACATCGTTTTCTGAATACAAATATTAGAAAAAAGCCAAAGACGTAAAACGGGTACCCACCTCTCTAATATCGTTCTATTTTCTCCAACGTATCTGAATCCATGGATTCCAGTGTATTCACAATATTCCTGGAATAACCTCATCAGCCCATTATTGTTCACGGTGGATGGTTTCCTTGATGCGGTCTGAAACTCGGGTCCTTCACCAATGCCACCGGCAGAAACCTCTGCCCTTTGGCACGAATTCACTTTGATCGTTTCCTCGCATTCGGTTTGCATTTGGCGGTGTTTCAAGGAATCACTACCGCCAACACTGAACGCACAGCTTGTTATCGAAAACGAGTTCCGCACACGCAGTTCATGTCAAAATTAGACGAAATGGTTAGCAGGTCGGATGCTTGAATTTTCTGGAAAATGTTTCAAAAGGGACGGCTATACTGATTCATCAGAAACATTGGAGATTAGTTTTAACATTTCGAAAGTGATGTGCGTCAATTGTATATACTTATTACTTATAAAAAAACCTCTCCACTTATATTAATTAGCTGATAGAGAACCAGACTGGAGATTTATTCGTAATTCACTTAAATGTGTTTCACTATTATTAGAATTTATAATCTAATTTCAGCAATACCACAAGTTGAAAAAGACATTTATAATTAATGGCGATAGTTGATATGCGTGACACAAATGCAAGTGAATATAATTTAACTTATAAAGATTGTAATAATAACAATTACCTACTACCTATATCAAATGGGATGGGTAGGAAAAAAATGTTAGCAATTGCATTTGCTCATCCTGGGGCATATCCCACAATATCATGTTAATCGATGAGCCACCTAATCTAGTTCACGCAGATTGAAAACGGCTGAAATTCATTATATTTCGAATTTTCAAAAACGCGAGGAATTTCTTGGTTGTGCCAGAAGCGGACTGGGAGGCCAGTACATTCAGTGAAAAATTTCAATAACTGCGACAAAGAATTGTAAACAAACGAAAAACGGTAAGATTTTCACGATAAATATATTTATATATATTTTTACTACGACCACGTATGACCACCTCTTTGCTGGAACTATTTCGATGTTGATGACAGAGGGTTAAATCATTCAAAAGAGTACGGCTACAGTTTTATGCGCGGCTTGCTGCTTGCATCAGTTTAATATCACAGTATCACCAACGAGAAGAATCTTTGGTATCACAGATGTTTGCAAAGAGTCAAACACGCACTAACTCGAGTAACTCGTACGCGCTTGCGAACTACATACTTCTATGGTTCTGTATTCCTGGTTGCGTGATTACTGGCGCTAGCAGGCGAATGGTGTCAAGGTTGTTTATGTACGCTGGTGTCAATTTCAATAAAATTTGTCCAAACTAAACTAACTCAATCAATCAGTAATTCACAAAATGAGGAATTGTCGGAAAAGTATTCAAATATCATCTTGAATATGGAAATAAACAATACTTGATATTGAATCAAAAACACCTGAAATACTAGAGACCGAATAAGTTACATTTTTTACAAGACCTCCCGCGAAATGAAAGTATTCGGAGTCGTAGGAAAAATAGTGTACAAAACTGGAACTTGGAAAGTGCATTTCCTTCACTCGTTACGTTTCCGCACTCACCGCTACGCGGCTCGTGCTAAACGACTACTCGTGTAAAATATGTCACTTTCCACACTTGTTGTGTAATATACTATTTTCCACAACATGTTTCACTAACACTGTAGCAAGTAAACATGTTGTGGAAAAAATATAAATATAAATATATTTATAGCGAAAATCTTATCGTTTTTCGTTTGTTTACAATAACTACCCAACCAGCAAAGTAATTTTATAATTCGATTGTTCTGTGATTATTTAATTTTATAGGTATCTCATGAATACTTTCGGAATGCATATTCATTGTATTGATGCTTCCATACACACTATTCTGTTGTCGACTCTAAATTGTTTTATAAATTTATCTCCAAAATGTTTTCATAAAACGAATGTGAAAAAAGTAATAAACCAGTCATCAAATTATTTCAAAAAAGTGCTCATGACCAACTTATAAAACATTACTACCAATATAATCGAAATATTTCATAGTGACTTTGTATTATATACCAGCGATATTTTTGATGGTCTTATAGGTATATTATAAATATATTTCATAGTTACTTCCTGTGCCCCTATACAATAGTTATAAAAGAGTACATTCAGGAACCTTTACTGATTTCATGAGTGAAGGGTTGTTTGTTTATCATGTTATAACTATTTTATACTATTGTACTCTACGACAATAATAAAAACGCAACAATTCCTTTATGTGATAATTTGTTCAGTTGGACACAAATCTGTTGACGCTTTTGCAGTCAAGTATATTATGAAACATAGGTACCTACTCAATGATCATATAATATCCGCCTAGTCTAGTCAAATAAAAGGTTATGTGTAGCAACAATATAAACATCAAAATGTCTGATATGCGTCAATGGAAAAAAATTAAGAAAAGTGGTGCTTTTCGCAGAAGGTTAAGAATGTGTTATCAGAATATAATGTGTAATAAAGTCATTGGTTTGTGCAATAATGAAATACTACAGTCGAATGAGGAGATGAAATCCACTGTTGCCCCAGAAGTAGAATCTATGAGCCAAATTAATCCATTTGATGCAAGTACCAGCGGGCTAGATACGAAGGGACAAGAAAATAATGCAACTGTTTCTTCACAAACAGCAGCGGTATGCCAGTTGGATGATGATGAAATTACAGGTGATAATTGGCTGATAGAACTAGAGTCCAACGAAGATTACAGCGATTCTGTTCTGGAACTTGATAAAAGTATAGAATTCAGAAATCACATAAGGCAATGGGCAGTTTCTTTCAATATTCCTCATTCAGCACTGAGAGTGCTTTTTCGAAATCTGAATAAAAGAATTCCCAACATATTGCCTCAAGATCCCAGAACTCTTCTCAAAACATATCGAAATATTGTCATAAACAAAATTGGAGAAAATGGTCATTACTGGCACCATGGATTAGAAATTTGTATGCAACAAGTTTTAACCTCGATACATTGTCTTCCCAAGAGTATTTCTTTAAATATCAGTATGTATGGTTTACCCATTTATAAAAGCAGTAAAAGTGAATTCTGGCCAATACTCTTCAATATTCATGAGCTGCCTGACATAAAACCTATGATAATAGGCATATATTGTGGCAAGGGAAAGCCTTCAAATCTAGCAGAATATTTGAATCCCTTTGTTGAAGAAGCCGAAACAATTCTTTCAGAAGGATTGATGATCAAGGGAAATAAAATTGCTGTGAAATTGAGATGCTTTATATGTGATTCACCTGCTAGGGCATTCATCAAAGGTAATCCGATTATTAATTTGTTATATCAGGCCTCTCATCAGGCTTAATAGATTGTAATGATAATGCATATTTATTTATTAATTTTCAGGTGTGAGCAACTTCAACAGTAAACATGGACGCCTGAAATGTACCACAATTGGAGAATATTCACACATTTCCCATAAAGTTTACTTTCCAAGAATAGGTTGCGAAAGAAGAACGAACGACGGATTTCGTTCAAAAATATATGGCTCTCATCATAAACAAGATACTCCACTGACTTCATTGCCTATCGATATGATTGCTAATTTTCCAGTAGGGGATTCTCTTCATCTGGTCGATTTGGGTGTCATGAAAAGGTGCTTATTAGGATGGAGAGATGGTACTTTTGGAAAATATAAAACTAAATGGTGTGCGAGAGATGCAACCTATGTTTCCCATTTTCTTGAGAACTGTAAGATGCCTTCTGAAATCCATAGAGCTGTACGAGGCTTAGATGTTTTATGTTATTGGAAAGGTTCAGAATATCACACATTCTTGCATTACTTGAGCATAGTGATACTAAAAGAAGTATTACCTTTTGATGTATACGAACACTTTCTCAAATTATTTTGTGCAGTAACTATATGTTCAACTGAATATTATAAGCATTTTCTTGACTTGGCTGAAGCATTACTCAATAGCTATGTAGAATATTATAGAGATTTTTATGGAGAGGATTATATTACTAGTAATGTTCATAATCTAACACATTTAGTAGATGAAGTACGAATGTATGGACCTTTATCAACTTTCAATGCGTATCCTTTTGAAAATCGACTATATCAAATTAAAAATTTATTGCGAAACGGAAATTCACCACTGGTACAAGTAGCAAGAAGGATGAGTGAGATTATGCAATGCGAAAATGAATCTCAAAATAATACTGTATTCAATTCCCTATTTTGAAAAACAAAAACAGCTCAGGATTTTTTCTGAAAATAGATTTGGAAGGGTTTTCACTGTCAGTGGATAATCGTAATAAGTGGTTTCTTACTCATGATGACTGTGTTGTAGTTATGGAGTATGCCTTAATAATTAACAACACTCCTTTCATTTGTGGAAATTCTGTTGGTGATATAAACAATGTTTTTGAAATTCCTATACAATCATCTCATCTAAATATCTTCAAATCTCTTTGTATCAACAAAGATCTGTCTAGACTATATTCAACTAACAATGTTAAGTGTAAAATGACAGCAATCAAATCGAAAGATGAAACTATTTTCATTCCTTTATTACACACATTGAAAAATAATATCACATTCTGATAAAATAAAAAATGAAATATCTTTGGCAAATGAGTTTTCAATTCAGAAATGTAACAAAAAATAACTCAAATAAAATTATTTTCATATCACACATACTCATTTCGTTTCTTCCCCCCTAACCTTGGTCTGCCTCATCTGATGTAACTTCCCCATCAGCATCATTTTCAGCATTATCCTAGGGATTTGAAAAGAAAAAAAAAGGAAAATAGATTCATACAGTTTAGATATACCTACTCACCTTATTACTGACTGCAGGATTATCTTTCTCGTTAATCTCGATGATTTTTTCTGTAGCATCAACAGCAATATTATTAGTTTCTAATGTTGCCAGTTTTCCTTTCCTGATCTGAATTGAGAATCAAAATATTCAGAGATGCAAAAATATTTTTTCGAATATGTAATACATTATTCCTCACCTTGTAAGAAAGGCTACTAGGTCTCCTTTTGCTTCTTGAACCCCTTGCCAGAGTACTTTCACTTCTCTTCGTTGAATTTCTGATGACGGCTTTGAAAAATTCTTCACAATTTTTTAAGGTGAAATCCTCATCAGATAGTCTCACCACTCTGAAGAAAAGAGCAATCATATTTTTGAAAATTTTGAATGGAATTTTTTCCTTTCCATCTCTAGCACCTCCAGCCCAGGAACACAAAGTCATAAATTTTCTTGAGAATATTTTGTCTACCAATATGTAGCAATTACTCATACCATTTCCACTTCCCTTTTTCCCACATACATAACTAAATTTTTGTACATAGTCCTCCATTTCATTCTTATCTCCCAATTCAGCCTCAACTCTTTCTAACTCTTCCAATGTTTCAATTGGGTCAAAGAATATATCATCTCTGATTACCATTTGTGCGTTATGTTTTGCAGTCTTGCATGTACATTTATTGCTAATTGAATTACTGGCCATCAGATCCTGGGTTGCTTGTAATGTTGCAAGGTGCTGTATAATCCTTTCTTCCCTAATAGCACAAATGTATTCCCAAAATATTCCGGAAATGTCCCCTTGCGACAATAGAAATGTTCCGGGAATGTCGCGTAAAGTCGCATAACATTCCGGGGACATTCCCGGTAAATCCGTTGTGGACAAATTGTACGCTCCAGGAATGTTCCATTGGAACATTCTCGGAACGTCATTGGGGAACATATTTGGGACAAATATATTTTTTGCTTACTTCATAGTAGGTACTGACTTTTCCAAGAAGTGAAACACGACGTTACTATTTGCAAATTTATTGATACATAATAATACTAATGATACAGATAATTCAGTGAAATTGGCATGAACTGTGTTGACATGAAACAATTTTCAGCTAGCCCTGGTGTTTCTCAACTTCAATCATATTCAAACCTCTGGATTATCTCTGAATGTAGATGATATATTCTTCAAAGTTCACTGAAAAACAAACACATATTTCAGGCTGAATTTAAGGTTCAAAAATTGTAATACTCACTGTTCACAATAACTCTGTGGCTCCTCAAAGGTTGGAGGAAAGTTTATTTTCAACTGGTTACTGGATTCACTCTGCAACTTTGTTGCTAAAGGTACTCCATCTTTCACACATAGTTTTATCATGGATTTTCACAAAGGCTGGTTATTTTGCTCAATATTCCTCTCAGATTCAACTGAAAAACACATAAGAACAAAATAATATTTGAAACTTAGGACTTGCTTTCTAGGTACAACTCATAGAATTCGAGTCAATATCTGGTTAGCAGGAATTATAAGATAATACTTACAAGTTGAAGTCCACTCAGTCAGGTAAAAGATTAGAATGCATCACAACATGAACTTGTTCTTCTGCTTCAACAAGTAGGGTAATGGATCTGATCCACAAGAGTACCAGAACAGCTTCAAAATATACAGGAAAATCATTGCTGAAATAATATATCACATGAGTGATTTCTTCAATATATACCTACTTTTATTTCCACCCATACCCGGTTTTGGTTGAGTTAGGCTGGAATGAAGTTCAATAAACCATCATAAATAAAAAATCTGAAATAACAATAAAGAATGTAAATAGTAGTGAAGATCATAATCGCTTGTCAGTTGTCACTTTGTCAGTCACTATTCAACTATTGTAGAAGTTGGCCAGTTTCCTATTTCGAACGTAATCCTTTCAACTGACGTCACCGCGTTGCCATCTTAGTGTATGCAAATAATGATATAAAATGATGATGATAAAATCGGCAAAGATACTATGTTCGATTCGATATCAGCGGATTTTGTTTACAAAACTCATCAAAATGTTGAAATTTGAATTTCGTTAAAAAATTTCAAACTTTTTTCATGTAACAAAAATAATCGAATTGAGTCATAAACCTAATACAAAAATCTTCAATCGATTTATTGGGAAATAATCAACTTGACAATCTAGGACAAAAAAAATATGTTTCCGGAATGATTCTGTGTGTATGTTCCGGGAGCATCCTCTGTGGAATGTTCCGTGCATATCCCATAGAAGGCCGGGACATTGCGACTTATATGGGACATTAATCGTACGTTCCGGGAACAATGTGTGCTATTAGGGATTCATTTTCTCTTAACTTGAAATCGTTCAAGTTTTCTAGCAATTTGTTTTGATTATCAATGATAATTTCCTGATTTGCCAATATTTTCTCAATTTTTTCATTCAATTTAGGATCCAGAACTGATGTCATCATTTCTGTCGTTTCAAATAATGAAGAGAAATTTCCATCATTTGGAATAATTTGAAAGGAATTTTCTGTGGTTAGCATATTTTGTGGTACAATAATCTCGGTAGGGCAACCTGCAGATGATACGAGAGCAGATTTCTCCACTATAACTGGCATCTGCAAAAAATACATTATCAACTATTGATTATTTATATCATTGAGGAGAGCAATTGATTGATCAACCCTGTAGAAGTATAACTTACCAAACATTAATTGGCAACACTATTGAAATCATTATCTTGATTATCAGGTTTGTTCTTCTTCACCAATCTAGACTGCGGTTTTTTGTGGATCGGCTCCTCAATTTCTTCCTGCTCCGTGTCATCATTCTCCAGCATTCTTCGAAGTTCTTCTTCAGCAATTGTGTAGTTAATCAAATAATTCCTCTTTAGTTTACATGGCATCGTAAACCAATTTGCTTCTGGTACAGAATCCGGTTTTTGTATCAGCTTATCAGCTCCCGTTTTTGGCCATGATAATTTATTATTATTTTCCCAAGCCGAAGGAACTATTGTTAGGTGTTTCAAACCCCTTTCAATGGTTTGTACGATCTTGAACATCTCTTGAATATTGAAAAAAAAATTAGCATAATTGGGAAATACAGAAACTTGCTCTGGAGAAATATGAGTCAAATTTTGATAGTATTTTGAGTCCTGGAACTACCAGAGTAAAACTTCAAATTAAATGGCATAGATATACAAATAACTAAAAATACTGTATGATACTTGACGGTAGAAATTATGTTTTCCAATGAGTACCTTCAATAACTTACCTGGCATTTTTCCTTTAAAACAATTTTTAGGTTACGTCGGGACCGACGAGTATATATTCTTTTCGCACGTTCGTCACACAAGTTCAACACTGAATGATGAAGATTTTATCATGGAAATGCTAGACCATAGCAATAGCGAGTATTTAATTTTATAAGAGTAGTCAAAAAGTTTTGAAGTAGGCAAATGGTTGTCTAGTAGCCAAATAATTATCAACTAGCAATATAAGCACACCCTGATCGTGTAACAACAAAATACCGATATCTGCTCGACAGGACCGTACTTTAATAATGATTGACGCAAGGTTTCTTGAAGATTTGTATTTATCATGGCTACCCGCAATATTTTAGCTCAACATGTGCATATTTCATGGACTTGACATTATTTCATCTTCGGTATTTTGAGACATTGTCAAGCTCGAATCATGCAAAATTTTCTTACATCGAAATTATTTTTTCTATCGAACGGCGAAGTTGTGTAGCTATCATAATCTGCTGCTGTCTTTCTAGATGTAAATAACATCCAATCTTTCAAAATTATAGATGTTTCTTTTAGTGCAGTCGTAAAATTGTAATAATACTATAATATTCAAGTCACAATAATATATATTTCAATAACATGACATACAGCCAGTTCACTTAAAATTTCAGTTTTTAGTTCATTTCTGAAGGAATTTAAACTGGGATCTTCAATTTATCTCTAGATGTGAATGTGAATGTACAAAATGATTTCCCAGAAGTTGAACGGGGTTAAGAGGAGCGAGACCGACAGTCTATAGTGGAATCCAAACCGATTCTTATCTTATCTAATAGTAAAATAAGAAGCTGTGATATTATTGGACAAATAGGTAGATGCATATTGATATAATAGGGATATTTTTTTAACACGGTCAAATCGAACATAGTTCCATCTTTCCGCTGATGACAGAGAAATATAATATTATGGTATTCATAGTATAATGGGATAAAACTTTATCCGAGGGTACCGGTTTTCATTTCGGAAATACACTACTACATCATCAAGGATAATATCTTCGTGGATGAAATCCCCCTAACCCCATTGAAACGCCCATATGGGATATCATAATACTGTATGGGTGTAGTAAAAATAGTAACATTTCAATCTGTCAAATTGAACAAGCTTTTATGTTTTGGAATAAAGAAGTTATATGCATCCTAAATTTGTCGAAAAAATTTCATGGTTTGGAACCAGTTCGGTCCTGTCGCAATGATTTTACTTTGAAGCAGAATAATTTTCACATATTGTATAGAAATTGCATGGTAGCTGATTTATTTTATATCAATTGCTTGAAACGTGAATTTATTTTATACAAAGGCGCCATTGATAATTGCAGCATTCGGGATATTGAAAATGGCTAGACTTGAAATACTGAAAATCCACATTTCTGTTGATATATATAAGCTGTAATATATACAGAATTGTGATAATAATAATGTCTGATACAAATTGGTATATTCTTTCCTCAAAAGAATCAACAAATCGATTGAGGTTATTTCCAAATTAATATTTTTTAGTGAGAAAACATTTATGAATAGCAGGCGCATTAAAAATTTGTCAATATTATGCTGTATTTGACGATAGAATTTCATTCGCATCAAGATTTCCAAACTCTTGATATCAAATAACGTCTCTTAATAAATATAAGTAAACCTACTAGAATAGCCCATTCTGAAATATATATAGAGCCTATGTCTGATGCTGAACGAAATTTATTGTTTCCTTCTATGTATGTTTCTCGTTATCATCTCGAAATTATTTCTTTTACAACTGTTCGAATATAATGAAGAACATTTTAATTTTATTGGTGGTGATATGTATAACATTTTCACTTCATAACGTTCAAATCACATGACTAATGAGACTGTAACAAAACTGTTGTTTTGTTGATTTGGAAAACTAATTCAAGAAAATGTCATGTGTATTTCTTAAGATAGTATGGGAAGCTTTAATAAAACTATTTTATGATATTGGCGTTGAGTTTTCTTTAGAGTTGCAGATATGTTTATAAAATTGTTTCGTAATGTTTGAAAAAGGGCTTATGTAATATCAACGGAGACTCAAGTATTTTATAAAATGGTGCCAATTTTACGTTTATAGGTGTTGTGAAAATATATTAGAAATATTTCTAGGATCAGAATAGTTTTATAATTTTTTGTCTGAAATGTTTTCGCAACTATTATGAAATATGAATTTGCTAGTTGGGTATGGATTTTCATCAAGTAACGACCAAGTCAATTGAAAAAATGCGACAAAGAATATAGTGCGGATGAAAAGATTCGCGATTATACAAGACTATAGATTTATCCATTCTCATTTCTCATTCAGTCACAAGCCAACTTTTTCACTGATAACGTCTTGTCCAACAATCAAAAACCGAAGAAACTGCGTTTCAACAGTGATGTCCGCTAAAATCATTGACATAATTATGCTAAGATGGATTGTCAACAAGTAAACCTCGCCAAATTGTAAGAAACTAATATTTTGTTGTATTCCTATTCTGCATAAATAATGTGTACGCTTAGACCAAATTAGATAAATTTAATGAATATATCCTGACGCTTTTAATTTCACAGGATCTCTTTCTGAATTCGAATGCAGGCTGAGGAATACTCTCAGCCTGCATTTGAAGGCTTTCATGTTGGATAGCTGCGAGAAAGATTTTTTTAAGCGGTTAATAAAGTAGCATTTGACGGTTTCACATCTCAGGAACAGTAACAACACATAACAAAACAAAACATAAACAAATGTCATATCATACGTTTCACTCGATCCCATCAACCTGTCATTTTCGATTATACCATCAATGGACAACCCCTGGACGCTGTCGACCGTGTCAGGGACCTTGGAGTAATTATTGACGAATCCCTAACCTTCACTTACCACATAACCTCCATTGTCAACAGGTCTACCAAAATGTTGGGATTTATTAAGAGGACAACTCGTGACTTCACTAGTCTGAGTGCCATCAAAATCCTATACTGCACACTTGTTAGAACTCACCTCGATTATTGTTCCTCTGTCTGGTCACCACATTATGTAACCCAGATATCCAAGATTGATCGTGTTCAAAAAAGCTTTCTTAGATATGTTTCTTTCAAATCTAATTTCTTTAGTGATTATGCCTCAATTGAGAGTTATCTCAATATTCCATCTTTGGAGAATAGACGTAATCAGCGAGATCTATTGACTCTTTACAAGATATTAAATGGTGAATATGACTGTCCTGATCTACTTTCTCAAATCAGTTTAGTAGTCCCCACTCGCCTTACGAGACAGGTAGCTACTTTTCATATTCCCTACCATCGTACCAACATTGCTTATTTCAGCTATATCCCAAGATCCCTTAGAGCGGCAAATTCCCTCGATATTGACATCTTCTCAACGCCGCTTCATAAGTTCAAAAATCAACTGTGTCAGTGACCATCTTGTCATTTTATCTTCCACTTTCCATTTATCTTTTTAATGTCTTCAATATTATCAATATCATATATGTTGTGTCTGTTGTTGTATTACTCACATAATGTATATCATGTAATATTTTTTAATTGGGTTTGCCCGTATTAAACTAAAATAAAATAAAATAAAAAAGTATGAATTATGTTATGATAGATTTATGAGATAGTGCCATGAAATGCTTGAATGTTGAAGATATCAAACTCAAAGAAAGTATCCCAAACTTGTCGCATTTCTCAAAAACCATCAGTTTTTTGAAAGGCAAAGCAAATATAGTAGTTACTGAAAATGGTAAATTTTAATTGACCTTCATACTCATGGTAGTTTGAGAAGCACCATATCAGTAGTAGTATAGTGATAAATTATTGAGTTTTCTTGTCCAGGAACTGCGGTTGTAGAAAAAATATTGTGTGTATTGCGAACGCAGTGTCATGCCGCTCTCGAAAGATCCTCATTCTTAATAATCTAAATTCACAAATAGCTATATGCCTTCATCAGTAGAAAGCAGTAATGTTATCATTGACATCGTTGCAAAAAAGAGAATGAGGGATTGACTTGGAGTCATGATTCGATAAATGTTTCAATTTGTTCGTCAATATTTCTTTTTTTTTTCAATCACATATGATATTGATTCAGGATTTTACTGATTCCTAAAACCCGCAAATTTTCGAGAAGAATTTCAATGCCTTTCACAATATCCTTCTGTTAGTTTGCAGTGTATGCACGATATTCTCTCTCTCTCTCTCTTGCAGTCAAAAGATAAAAAATATCACACGCGAGATCATATCCATTCTCTAATTATGTGCAGATTCATGATTCCAAACTAAAGCGACAATGTGCCTTTCCTATTCTGACATTATTTTTAAGTGACTTCTGTCACTTGTTGTTTGCCATCATTTTTTTCATTTTCTCCCATTTCTTCTTTCGACTGTCACTAAACATAAAAAAAATCATGTTCATGAAATGGTTTGTGTTATTATGATATCATAACCTGAGAATTGATAGTAGATTAATTCCGGAATTTTAACTATCATGTATGTAGTTATTTCGAATATATTTCCTCATTTAGAATACGATATGAGATATATTGCTTTACACTGATAATAGTGCACTTGCTATTAGTGAGTTAGATGATAATATCAAGTGATGTGTTCAATAATGAGTATCGATATAGGTACTATATATAATAAAATTGATTGATAGTGGAAAGTGGGTCATTTACTTATTTTCTTGTCCCATATAGTTTTCAAAATTTCATTAAATTTTTTCCTCAATGTAGATTAGCCACCATCGAATGATTATCAGAAATGTCTTGCTCCCTCGGCTAAACCCGGAAATTTTGTTGTTTGGCGGGTTTGGTTGAAAGTTTAAGGGAGTAGCTTTTAGATAATATTCGCCTTATCAGGGCAAATGCATGTAAATTTGCTAAATAAAATCGATTTATTATTATTATCAAAATCTGTCCTTTTCAGCAGTGAGTCGATTTTTATTTTGAACCGAATAATAGTGTCATCAGGAATCCTTCATACTCGAAAGGGTCATCTTGAAAAGTGTTTGAAGTGAGAATTCAACTATGCAGAACAAGCCCATTGTGAGTAATTATTTTATTGATTGTATAAAGAGGTGTGATCAAAGTCACTCTATATTTAGCTAGACTATCATTATCATATTTAATGGTGTGCCCGGAAATGTTCTAAATGACAATGTTGTGCACTTTTATATCAAATTTTATCACCTACTTTAATCCAACAACACTTTATTTCTCGCATAATAATAAAGTATTACCCACGTTAGATTATAAGAGATTAACTGTTATGGATTAGACTCATGGATTTAGTAGCCTACTGGCTCCCCAGACCATACACCACTCGATTCTTCGTTGTGAGATCATTCACCATTGGGATAATGTGGAAAATTTCAAGAATAAAATGTTTAGATATATTTTCATTTTTCCAATGAAATGCATCAACACCAATGTATAAAACACATCCACTGACCAATACTCACAGCGACTAACAAATAGTATGAGGTTATATTGATACTAGTATGATGACCTAGGACCATGCTCCCGCATGGTATCAATCAACAGTAATCACCGTAATGAAACTCATCCCTGTATATATATTAACTATATTACATTATATTTTATAAATTCAGAACAGAACATTTCAAGTGAAAAGAATGTTCACTCGGGCAGTCTTATATTTAAAGTAACAATTACCAATATATTGTTTTGTTTGTTTCCGAAATTGTTTTCTAACCACTATCATGGTTGCCTAACCCACCCTTAAGAGTTTATTGGAAACTTGTTCGCGTTAGGGTAGCGGATACCTCACCTATTATCTCAGACCAATAAAATACATAGACTGGCCCTTCCTATCTCTAAGGCATTGTATTATTTGAAAGCAAGACCTTACTACCTCTGTTGGAAATATATTTAATAAGAAAAAATGCACAAATCAACGCTTTGAGAACACTAATACGACAACACGAATGACCACGTCATGAATCGTAAACAGTCTGAGAAACTCGTTGGAAACACGAAAATGGCGAGGTGGTCCGACGAGGCCCGAACGATAGATTTTTATCGTGGAAAGAAGGTTTGACAGTCGTGTTGGCATAATGAGAAGAATGGAAAATACCAGTCCATGTTTTTTATTCGTCTGAGTATCATTCTATTCGTCTATTATTGTGGGATCCTTGGACCAATGGTGAACAGCGGTTCGAAGACTGACACTTGCACCGTTGAGCCTCCCTATATACTTAGTTTTTATCGAAACTTCACAATTATGTTCCTGCCTATATATTCTTCCATCTGAAATTGCTAACTTTAAATGAAAGTAGTAAGTATTCAAATAAGAACATTTATTCGGATTCAATACATTTGAAACAGTTTAGGAGGGGATTTTAAGACACACATACCTTAAAATTAAAGCCTTAGAAAATGATGTGAATGATATGAGTTTTGATTGAATAACGTTTAAATGAATAATAAATATAAATATGAGAAACGTTGGAAGGATAGCGAATAGCAATAAGGAGAGAAGATATCGAATACAGAAAAGGGGATGCAATGAAGAATAGAATACAAGAATAAATTGAAGGGAGTAATAAAAGGGCCACGAAAGTTTTAAAACTTAGCAAGATATAGTGGTTTTAGAGGAATAAATGAAGGATATTAATAAGCTTGTATGTATATAGTTACATTTAGTTCAATAGAATTGGGGCAACGCAAAATTCGAAGCAAAGCATTCCACAGCTCAAACGCAGATCGTACATTGATTTCAATTAATAGATAACTCTTCCACAATTTACAGTAGGTATGTTCCATCGGGCAGCTATCGATTCTAGCTGGTGTGTACACTGATAATAATTTGACAAATCTTTGGCTAGGTGAGATAAGACGTTCGAACAACATACTCCATCATTTATTTCAAGTCCTTCCTGCTAATATCCTCCATGAACAGGGAAATCGGCGTACCAGCCAAAGGCCCCATGATCTCCAGTATGGGCCCCGAAATCTACGGCGTCATGGTGGTTGCCCCCTCCACCGGCTTGCCTTTGAGCTCTAACTGATCCAGGATGCTGGACTTGATCTTCGACCGCAACTGGAAGAGAAAGTGCAGAGCATATGAAGGCAACGATGATGGTGCACAGGACTCGTGTCTGAAAAAAAAAAGACCTATTCACATCTCAGTGTTTTTAAATGAAAAAAAAGATCCGCTATATTGTTCTGATTGTTTGAGGTAAGATAATGTAGATTAAAATGATCAAAATATCAGTTAAAAATCGAATACCTTCACGTATCCGATAGTTTTATTTGTTCTCGTAGTTACTGTCAAAGAATTGAAAGTTTCAGATGATTGACAGTGGGGGAAAACATTTTTATAAAATAGGCAATCCTGAGATATATAAATCAGAAACAGAAGGGACCAATAATGGAATCCTGCTGAACACCTTTTTTGTGGTGTAAAAGTTTGAGTTTCTCTTATTCTTAATTATGGATTGAGATTGAACTGACCGACTTTCTATACAATGGATGGTCATATCTGCAAGATCTTTCCAGATATTTCCGGAATTTCTCCATGCGTATCTGATTTCAAGGTGTCAGTCAACCATGGTGCTAGTTTTTCTATAATTCTTATCGTTATGTCTGGTTGCATGGTGCATGCCTGAGTAAGCTCGCACACCAGAGCAATAAGCAATAAGCAACCAGCAATTGGCAATAAGCAACAGGCAATGCATTGCAAGCATCTCGTATACCGAAGTGATAAAATATCACTAGTTCAAAATGTCGTCATCTGATGAAGACGAAGTTTCGACATTGTGACAGTATAGGCTAAGAAGAAATAGAAAACGAAGATGATAATGGATTCATCTATCATTTCGTGTACTCAAAAATCATGGAGCAATTGTATGTGCTGACTGCATACCATCTCTACCACATCCCTTTTACTATGATCTTGCCGTCGATAATTATAAATACATGAGTATTTTTCCACAAGTTCCACAAATTTGATATTGAATCCTGATTCGTCGGACATGTCCAAATAACTAGAAAACTAGACTCACAAACATTTGATGTTCTACCTGACGAGACAAATCTTCCTACATATTGCTAAACTACAGGCAATATATATTGTATTTCAATACGCACGTCGTGTTGCTAGCAACAAAAATTGCTCTACATAGGCGATAACGATATCACGTTGCAGCGGTGTACGAGTTGCCATATAAATTAATGTGAAATACATACTGGCAATAAAATTGCTAATTGCTCGTTGCCTGTTGCTAGTTGCGTATTGCTCCGGTGTGCGAGGCGCCTAATGTTGGAAGTGTTGCTTATTATTCAGTTGAGTAGTACTGACGTCATCCTTACTGTCAATGTTATGAAAATTGTAAATAGATTGTACGCTGGTGAAAGATTTTTGGTTGGTTATTCAGAGGTCGTGAGTACATCGTTATATGGAAGCTCAAAATCTCTTCAAGTATGATAAAGGTGTTGATACGGAGCTGGGTTTACACAGCGTGTCGTGCGAAACACAAGCAATGATCGGTGAAATTGCTACAACTATATAACGGAGGTAAGATTTTCAGAGAGTTTAAAAGTTGTCACGCTATAGCTAATTGGTTCCTCGATCATTTGTTTCAGTCGAAAAAGTTCTTCAATATTCAGCTGTGAACATGTGAACATCATTGAATAATATAGGTTCGAGAAAATCTATATTCAAGTCATATAATCAAATATCTGTGATATGAGTGACAAGCTGTAGAATTTTGAAAATTCGATTCATTTTACGATAAAAACATCTATATACAAAATCAAACTAGAAGTAATTTGCTTCAACAGTTTTTTGCCTAAAATTGTGTTTTGGCGGAGGAACTCATTTCCACATCATCTTGGCGCCAAATAGCAGTTTTTTCACAATATCTCCTTTGTGACACTCATTTGACGATAATAGTATATTATGAAGTTTTATAAGACGCTATTTTGTCGCACGCGTTGTTTGGAGTACGACGAGCGAAGCGAGGAGTGCTCCAAGTGAACAAGTGCGACAACGTGTCTTATAAAACGTGTGTCATATGTAATTTTTTCTATTTTGAATTATTTTGAAGAAAAAATGCATTTAAAATTGATACATTACAGAAACATCTTCGATTGGTAACAATGATGACATTAAAATAATTGAAATCTGATGCACAAGCGTAAAGCCCAGTGTACAGTTGTGGTATTTTGATTTTTGCAATACCAGCGGTAAAAAATTCAATGTTGTTATTGTTTTTATTGGTCAATTTGAATCAAATTATACTCTGAATTAAAATTTACCAATTAAAACATTCAGTTTTTCAATGCTAATATCACCAAATCCAAATCGCTCAGAAGTGAGCTGGGCATAACTCTTCTGACTTTCATTTGACATCAGTTCGATTGTACCAATCTCCGGATAATAAAAAATGCGTATCGAAATAGAGGCTATTTCGACACGCATTTGTGTTGCACAATGAATTCATTATACAACCAAAATTGAAAAAATATTTATATTCAAAATCAAAATAGAGAAAATTCACTACAATTTACGTTTCTGCAACTTTTTTCTGAAATCAATTGTTTTGGCTTTTACATAAATCGTAGTAAATTTTCTATAGTTTTATTTTGTATGTAAATGTTTTCATCGTAAAATGAGTCGGAAAGGAGATTTTGTGGAAAAACTCTACTAGTCGCCATTTTTGCAATATGGCGGCTCAAGCGGCAAAGATACGAGGTGACAAAGTTAAAATTCGGAAAGATCATATCGGAATCTATACAATTTCCAAAGCAAATTTGGCTTTCCCTACGTTCAAAAACAACTTCAATAACACATGCACAATGCACAGTGTGTTCCTGGTGTGGAAATATCGAAGGTTTATTCAGTTATGAGCATATATGTGGAAAGAATGGTTATTCCTGGAGTAAAATTGACATCACTTCCAGACGAGAACTCAACCCCAAAACAACTTTGTCTTCGAACGGCAGAGACATTCAGTACTTTTGGTTGACCATCCCTATTTAGTAGGACTAGGAGAAAACATATGAAATGAAAAACTTTTTCGAAATGACAACAAACGTCTGGAGATATCGAATCTGACCAAATGAGCCAACCACGTATCGTGAAAAATTATTTTTCCGAAATATGTCGTAAGAAATTGAAGATTGTGACATGATAATAGCATATATATGTAATCACAGAGATATAGTCTTGAATAAAAAGCAACGAAAGGAATTTGCAAGAACAAACGATATTTTTCACTTCATTATAAAAGCTTGATATATGTAACAATCAGCTTAATGGGTATTATGTAGGTATAACTTACATATTTCATAGCGATTTTTTGAAATTGCTGTCCCTCACTTACACTTGTAGATTGATGGAATGAGATTGCCACATCAAAATTAGGTACTATTTATATCCTGAATAAAAAGTGCATGAGACAAGAATTACTTTCACCAGATAATGACAAAATATTTTATTTTTTGTATCCAATGGACGATTCGCTCTGATATTACATTGTGTGGTCACGTAGAAAGTGCTTCTATATAGAGATATTTTCAGTTAGTTGCTGTGCATACAGGGTAGACCAAGTTGGATGTTTTCCATCAATAACCATCAAAATGACCTAACCTAGCATGGGCTCTGGCATGGACTAAATTGAGAGAATTATGAAATTAATCCATCAGGACATCACGCGTTTCCGATATAAAGGGCGATTTCGAAACCGTTTCCGTTTTGATAACCATAATATATTGTGATGTGACCAATTTCAGAATGGAAGTTTTCAGAAGAATCAAGTTTCCTTTCAGTTCAACCATGATGAGTAATATCTAAAAGTATGTGTGTCTTCCTCACGAGTTTTTATCTATTATGAAATGTTATTTATTAAAGAAATACTGAGTTTATCCAGAAGAAAGAATAATTCTGGACACGTTTCGGACGCATAATGTTCAGAGAACATCGTGAGAAACAAGGGAAAGAAGGTAGGAGTTGGTGTTCTTCTTAAATTTCTGGAGATCGTATGCCTCGGGGAACACCTCAATAGGCAATGAGTTCCAAAGTCTCGATGTTCGTTGGACGAACGAGTCTTTGGAAAGGTTCTGCAGGTATCTAAAATGACCGAAGGGGTGTGAAGACTGAACTTGGCGGGTAAATCTTGAAGAAACTGCTAATGTAGGAACGAGGTATAATATAGGTAACAATAATGATACCAATTTTAAAGCAAAAAAAAACTAATTGACTGATGTCTGATGCGGAACGAATCACTGATATAATAATAATAAGAATGTTTATTCAAAACAAAATATTAAAATGACAACATTAACAGTATAATATATGGAATTAAACATTAAAATACCCGAAAAAATGGATTAGCCATAAATTGGAAAAAATTTTTGAGAGAACAAATAGTCTATCCAATTAAAAATATCAAACATAGTTTGAAATGAATGTCTGGTAGACTACGAGCAGAAAACAACTACTTTCCTGGTAAATACCACGCAGAACATTGAATTATATCTGTTCGTAGTCCACCGAGCCGCGTGCGGTCAAATAGACGCGACAAAAATGCATTGGGACAGGCAACGCTTCGAGTTGAGATCTTACGGTCTCTACTCGGATAACTACCCTGCACTGATGAGGGCCAATAAGCCCGAAACCGGTCTGTAGGTTGTTAGGCGTGCCTGTCTCGATGTGAATTTGTCACGTCTTAGGAAGAAAGAAACATTTGCGATCTGCATTCACAGTGTGAATCGTTGCATGGACTACGAACAGATATAATTCAATGTTCTGCGTGGTATTTACCAGGAAAGTAGTTGTTTTCTGCTCGTAGTCTACCAGACATTCATTTCAAACTATGTTTGATATTTTTAATTGGATAGACTATTTGTTCTCTCATTAAAATACCCAATGGAACCATATATAGGTTGTGATTGGGTGTGATATATTATATACTCACCATCCTTACACTTGTGTAAACGATTTGTGCGCAAGTTCAGATTAAGAATAATTATCAAAAATCAGTCAAAAGTGTTCAGGGTGCGCCTCTTTAAATTGAACCCCTACCAACTTTTTTGTGTTTCAAGGTATGAAAAAATGCTTAATAGAAAAGTTGAATGAAATTACTTGAATTTTGATTTACAGATGTTTTTTGATACACGAGGTCATTTTCCTGAAATAGACATCAACTTTGGTTTTTCAATTGGACAAATATGTATATTTTCTGACAGGTCAATTGAACTTTCTTTTCTCATTTCATTGATATCAACAAGTTGCATATTCGAATGGAAGATAGTACACATCGATTTCAACTAGACTGCTAGAGTTTTGAAAATTGGTACAATTGATGGTACTTATTATTTGCATGCTGAATCCAAGGGTGATAACGAACGAGAAGCAGCAAATATTTGCAGTGAGTTGCACTTGAGCACCATCAAGATTGGGTTCTACATCATTTTTTTCACAATATCGGGAATTGTAGCCTGGCAGATCACATATATCAACTTTCTATTTTTTCTGTTTTCTCGACTTTCGATCTCTATCATCAAACATACAAGTTTGATAGATCAGTGAATTGCTAATTTTATATGATATATCCGATGATTTGAAAATCCAATATGGCTACTATTGGAATAATCAAAATTGGCTTCGATATCTTCGAATCTAGTGAGCACTGAGCCCTTGAACTTTTTTTCATATCATCACCGTTGAACTCAGCATGTGAACTTCAGTATAAGAATACCACATTTTTAAACCCTGTAGCAACAATAGTTGAAAAGTTATTGATCAATATAAGAATCGAAGATTTTCAGTTTATTCAGGATATTTCAGGAACTATGAAAGATATCCACGATTTCTCTCGATATTTCATCAGATGGTCATGAAATTACGCATTTTTTTCGTAATTTCCTATAGTCCGTATTTCTGTCCGCTTCAATAGTGTACCATGAAATTTGCATTATCCTATATATTCCATTGACCTGATTTCCAATTAATTAATTCAGTATGAATAATTGTTCGCGGTCCCTTTATACCTGTACGTTTCCATAATATACAAAAATTGTATAACCATTATAGGTGATTAGAGGGCGGTAAACTTTTCCATACCATGCCCAACTATTACCACATTTCAGTTTTTACCGAAACAAAATCTCAAAATCTGTTATCGAGTCACACTGTTACTAAAAAGAGAAGAAAGGGAATAAAAAGAAGAATAATGTCCTGTACCAAAAGTCAAAAATTCTGGGTTCGAATCTCGGCCGGGTACAAGGTTAATAGATTAGGCCCGGCATATAAATTTATAACAATTCATTCTTGGTAGGTGATGCCTAATTAAGCAATGACGGCTTATTGAAAAATCTAGCCGTCATTGCCTTAAGCCAAATACCCTTCAATGCATCTTTAAGGTAACCAGCCAAGTAGTGCGTCAATCGGTTGACACTTAAAATGCTATTCGAGGGTTGCTCTGCATCTTGTTTTAGGTGTGGAAACACTTTTAAAACACACACTTTTTAAGTGAATAACTTATTATTTATTCAAGTTATTTCTATATTGTGTTGGCTTGGTCGCTTGGATAATGGTGGTCACTGAACCAAATGCTACGAAAAAATGCCGGTTAGATAGATATTACAGATCACATATCGATATATTCTACGTGAGATACACAACGTTATTACAAATTAAATTGATGTACAAAGAAATGCCCAATACTATACTGGTTTTTACAGATACAACCATACAGCCATGAGCAATGCTTCGCTCTAATCTTTTCTTTTCTTCTTTTTAAAATGTTTATTATATTATAAAATACATTGTATGAAGATGTAAATAGGTACATTTATTTTCATTCCTCCTCTTTCGAGGAAGATACCACTTGTCGGTTTCCCCGCCAAAGGTGGCCCGGGGGCCGAGACAACGTGATACATCTCATGAGTCAGCATGTGGTCAGCATCGGAGTTTCAATAACACTTCCTAGGGCTGAGCTTTTAGCAGCACTATTTATGTTCTGGCTCATGATGATGGCCATAACATAACAAACTTGAATGAATTTAGTATTTTTTTCGTACCTACCTATTGTCAGTTGTCGAAATCAATCTCATTATTTTCGTTTCATCGCCAATGCTCACAATGCACGATTCAGAAAAACACCAATTATAAATAGGGTTTTATCAAAGAGAATAAGGGGTATATTCTTTGGTTTTATACTCAGATGAATTGGTCTGAGGTTTTATAATATGAAGATGTGTATTTTTGAAATTTGAGTACAAAGGCAACCTCAAATACACCTACACGTTTCACGAGTGGCCTATACACAAACACAAACCCACAAACAAATCAAAAATATTTATTCAAAGTAGAGAGTAGAACGTGACGGTCCTGTAAACGATTTCGATTTGTTTATAAAATAAAAAACTGCCAGCACCTCAAGGCAACTTTGAAGTGATAGTGAAATCTAGTACCAAATTCTTAATTGTAGTAAGTATTTTTTTAAAGTGTGATCTGGTACAATTTTTTATCAGGTAGGAACAGCCCTGAATGATCTGGAAATCTGGTCTTTATAAATTATTGCGATACATTTATCATTTTATTCGTTTTTTAGGTTACGTTACATTTTCCTTTCATCTTTCGCCACGAGTCCGGTTGGTTGGCTTTAGTTTTATAAAATATTATTGAATAAAAAACGGAATTAAAGATGTCCTTCTCAGACCTTAAAAGCGAAAAAGGATTGAAAGAGCTCAACAGCTTCTTGGAAGATAAGAGTTACATCAGTGGGTGAGTACTGGAATAGAATCAATAAAATGAATATTGCTCCTTCAACATAAGGTACCTATATTGAATGGATTCTTCACTCTAAAATTGGTTCTAAAATAATGAACTAAGTTGCTCCTGTCTTCCACCTTTGAGTTTAAATTTGATTTGTTTTTACAAAAGTCCTAAATATCTTAATTTAGAATTGAAATAACCTGATACCTATGGAATTTTTAGATTTTCTATTGGTCAAGCAGATGTAGCCACACTGAACCAACTCTCCAAATCTCCTGGTTCTAATCTACCACATGCCTTGCGCTGGTACAATCATATCCGCTCTTTTTCACCAGTAGAGCTTAAACAATTAGGCATTTCTGAAACTGCCAGTCCTCTAACAACTGCTCCAACTACAACAGCACCTGCTAAAGCTGATGATGATGATGATGTTGACCTCTTTGCATCAGATGAAGAAGAAGATGCTGAAGCAGCCAAAATCCGTGATGAAAGGCTGAAGGCTTATGCAGCAAAGAAATCCAAGAAACCTGAACTCATTGCAAAATCTAGTATTGTACTTGATGTTAAACCTTGGGATGATGAAACAGATATGAAAGAATTAGAAAAAGCAGCAAGAACAATTGTGATGGATGGCTTGGTCTGGGGTGCCTCCAAGCTTGTGCCTGTTGGTTATGGTATAAATAAATTGCAGATTATGTGTGTTGTTGAGGATGCCAAAGTTTCAGTAGATGAGCTGGTTGAAAAAATTCAAGAATTTGAAGACTTTGTACAATCTGTGGATATTGCTGCATTTAATAAGATTTAATTTCTTGCTTTAAAATTGGTGTTCAATAAAAGATTTTTCATGTATCAATCAAATTGTATTTTAATCAAACCCAGTGAAAGAAAATTGAAAAATAAAATATACATATGAGTTCAATGTTTATTATGGTAGTCATGAAAATGTAATGCAATATTGTTCCAAATTTGAGAACTGGCAGAAATAAATTTCTTCTGACTGGATGAGTGATTGTTAATTAATATTCTGATGAATGTTCAAGTGGTTATACAGCCTCAAATTATTACTAGCAATCAATGTTGTTTCAATGTCCATCTTAACACTAGGTAAACTATAATAATTTGGCATGCTCTTGGGAATTATAAAATCTGATAGTAGAGGCTCCTTGTCCTTCTGTAGCATTGGATCCCTTGAAGGGGCTACTGGTTGCTGTGGAGTATGACTGCATGTCAATGGTATCAAATCCTTATAAATTGGTTTACTGTAGGGAAAATTCACTTTTCTGGATATCTGAAAATAATTTCACATGAATTTACTTGAGATAAAATTACCAATATAACCTATACCTTTTCATCTATAGCTAGTTGTTTATTGACCACATCAGAACAGCTCTTGGTTTTCCTTGGTTTCACAATCTGGTCAATATGATTTGATAATTTCAAACTAGAATATAATTCTGGAGAGTCAAATTTGTTCTTTGTATTTTTCACATTTTCAGAGATTCTTTTCTGTATATGCTCAGCATCAATGTCTCTAGATGTAGTTGGTTGAGAATTGATACTTGTCTTCACCTTAAATTTTGGTAGAGGCTTTTCAGTATGTCTTATCAAAGATTTCTTGGAATTAGCATCTATAAATTTACTCATATTTTGATGGGTTTATTTTTCATATATGATGATGAAAAATTAAAGTAATCATATAAAATACCTAGGTGTAACCATTGTTCATTCTATAAATTGAAGGTATAAAATTATGTGAATACAATATGAAATTGAACCAACAGAGAATGGAATATCAGTGAGTAGACATTTCAGACTCAAGACTCAACAAACCCCTAATATTTGACTAAACTACCAATTTTCACTATCAACAATTTCTTTCACAATTCACATTATCATTGTAGTTTGTCTATGCACATTGCACATTATTTATTATCAGGATCAGGATATCAGGTTAGGTTAGGTTAGGTTAGGGTTAGGGCAAGAATTCAAATCCACATGAATACAAGCATATCTATTAAAATCCACCAATAACAACCATTGTCGTTCTGGCGGTAGGTTAGTGTCCTCTCTCTTCGATACATGTCAAAAAGAAAGATGGTTATCAGTTGAAGAAGGTGAAATTTCGAACTTTGGCATCGATTATCTCGAAAACTAGAGATATGTTCACGATAATATTATGGAATTCGTGTTTTTCAGGTCAAAATACGTAAGTACCAACAAAAATTTCCATCAAAATATAGACCGCATGATAAGTGCAAAATTACCGAGAAATGTATCATTGTTGGTAGCTTCAAGAATTATTTTCCATTTCACTACCTTGATATTTAATCGAAAATATCAGTGCCTCAAAAGTAAATACTGGAATAACATAACCTCAATAGATTTCAATATAATCACATTCAAATTTGTTAGCGTTTCTCACCTGTTTCTATTTTTCTAATAGGAACTATTATGTCCTATTTTCCATAAATGGTATCGAAATATGTTACTTTTTCAGTATAAATGAGATAATCGAGTTCAAAAAATCTCTTATGGAGATTTACATGGGAAAATAAAATAATTTGTTTGGAAGCAAATCAGTTCAGTAGTACCAACATAGCTTTGACGTCACACTTTTTTGGTCCATTGTCATTATACAACCAACTCAAAATCTCAAATGAAAAAAATACTTTGTAGGCGAATATCTTCAAAAATCTAGGTTTTCTGATGGTTTTTCAACTACATTTCAATGGAATAACAGACAGCGAAATGCTATGATAAATTTTTTCATTGGTGAGAGCGTTTTCGTTTTGGAAATCAGGTCTTTGCGAAATAAGCGTCATTTCCTTTTAGATCAGGAATACCACCATAATAGTTGAAATTCCCCACTTCTAGTCACTAGTTCCTATTCCAACCACTCAGCTGCCAACGCAAACTACTTCTTTTCCATTTTCTGTGTCGTTGGAAAGTGATCGAGCGTTGCAGAGATGGTGAATATTTTCATATTTAAATTGTTATTGCTTGTTAATTGAAATATTTAAATTGTTTTCTCCGATAAATTCAATATGTAGTCATATTCAAACGACATACCCTCATATTTTACTTTTCTGTGAATTCTAACCTAAACGTTTCTACACATGGCACGTACATTTATAAAACTTTTATTTTCATATTTAAGACCTGTAAAAGACGTAATGGAGGACGTGCTAAACACGGACGTGGTCACGTTAAGCCAGTTAGATGCACTAACTGTGCAAGATGTGTACCAAAAGACAAGGCCATCAAGAAATTCGTAATCAGGAACATTGTTGAAGCTGCTGCAGTAAGAGATATTACTGAAGCTTCAGTATACACTCGTAAGTAGTATAACTATATCTACCAATCTTTGATATACTACCTATAGGTGTAACATTTTTAAATTTTTTAGAATATGTTCTACCAAAATTGTATGCCAAGCTTCACTACTGTGTCTCATGTGCTATCCACAGTAAAGTAGTAAGAAATAGGAGCAAGGAAGATAGGAGGATCAGAACTCCACCACAAAGAAATTTCCCAGGTCGTGATAACAGACCTCAACAACAACAAACTAGAAAGTGACCATGTAATTTTCTAATGAAATAAAATAAATCCCTTAAACAGTCCCTATTCTATGTGTTCTCCTCATCCAGTAGGGAAATTTAATTCATCCAAGATGTTGGTTGTTATTGTTCCATTCCATTATTTATGGTGTTCTTCAGGCACTCAAGATGGTTTTCTCTCTTAAGACAAAATAAGTTGTGAAATTCCAATTGGTCTGTCCTAACTTGTTTGCAATGATATAAACGTTTGAAAAATGCAGCCCATTTTTGGAAGATAATGTTTGTACCATAAATTTCAATTTTCTGGCTATATAATTCTACTTTAAAAATGTCTCAGATAACAGTAGCTTCTACCATTGGTAAAGTTGTGAAACTCATTACCTAGTGAGGTTTTTTATGATAACCCTGTTCCTTATACCAAAACTTATCAAAAAAATTCCAATACCTTTTTCTCATTACCCTTTTATACATTCTAATTTAATTTAAAAAAAGATGGTGTGAGAATAATAAAATCATCAGCAAACACTCCCCAATTGCCTTAAAGGGATAAAAAAATTAAAAATCAACAACACATTATGGGTAAATAATAAGCATAGCACATTTCATCAGTTTATTTTTTGTAGTTTACAAAAATATGTAGGGCCATAATTCTGATGATTTGATGGTAAAACACAGTGTCCATATCTGAATACATTCCTATTAGCAAATTCATATACACTTTTAGTTTGCAGCAAGGCTGGAGACAGGTCTCTGAAAGGGCAAAAATGTTGACTAAACAATGTGGAACATATTGAAATACATACTTTACCACTACTTCCATATTAGTTTCTTCCCAAATCTGTTTCAGTACCATATGAACAACCCCATCATTCTGAATAGGACTCAATGAACAGGTTGAATAAACAACTATACCACCTTTCCTGACCAACTTGAGAGCATGCAACAATAATTCTCTTTGCAGTTCAGGTAACTGCAACCTCTCCTTAATCCTGGATGGTTTGAAAATATTGTTATCATTTTCATGCAAAGAATGCCTATCAGTGGTACATGGAACATCTACCTAAAAACATAATTAATTTTCTGCAAAAATATTGATTTACCAGGTGAGCATAATTTACCAATATTCTGTCAAAATTCTCATCTGATATATGTCTACCATCTCTATTAGACAACCTAACTTTTCCCGTGTTTAACCATTTTTCATTGAAATCATATAAGAATTGATCATATACTTTTTCAATCCTGTTCAGTCTAGAATTTGATATGTCATTTGAGACAACACATTCTGGGAATAATGTCTGTATTGCAAGTAAACTTTTACCACCTGGAGAGGCACACATATCCAATACTCTATGCCCAGGTTTAATGTCTAAAGCTAAAACTGGTAGAATAGATCCACCATCCATCAAATAATAGTTGAAAACTCCTGTTTGTCCCCTCTTAGGTGAATCAAAATCACTTTTGTTGCCACTTTCATAGCAGTAAATATTCAAATGATCAGGAAAATTGATATCATACTGTTTTTCTACTTTCACAGCAAAGTTGGTGTGTTGATCATATAGTTTATAATGACTTGATTCTGGTATGAAATCTTTCTTTCCTTTTATTTTTGTGGCTGGAATGAATTCATGTAAAATCTCAGTGGACAATGCATTTCTTGTATCTACCAGTCTCCTTGTGTCCAATTCAGCGTTTTCTAAGTTAGCTGCTAGTGAGAATTGTTTTGCATTCGGTTCATTCACTGAAGAACCATTGGAACTGACATTTTCAATGAGATTTTCGTTGATCTTATCCAGTTTGAAAACTTCATCTAATGTATTTTTCTTTTCATTTGCCCTTTCCTTGATGTAACCTTTCTCCAAATTGAATAAGGTACGCATATTGAGAGCCCCTTTCAATTCAAGTTCAGACATGGTGGCATCATTGTCTCCATAATAGTTTACTATAGCTACATACTTCTGTTGACCCAGCAATGCCTTTCGTACTGACAGCCATTTTTTATCGAAAACTTGATTGTAAAAATCATCAAAATGATTCAGAGCTTTGTCAACCGGATGTGTTTTTTTTCGTAGAACAGACTGTAAAACATATTTATTTTTTATTCTGCTACATAACTATTAAACAGACTCACCCAGTGATTTGAAGGATGTTTAAACCTAACAACTGTCTTCGATATTCGACAAAAGTATTTCAAAATACTATAAGAAAACATAATTGATGTATACTTTTATTCCTTCCTTCCTTCCTACTTCTATATGGGCTCAACCGTTTCGGTTATTTACTTTATTTTTATTTTCATAACCTCCTCCCGATCCCGTCATCTGCTCTGCTGTACTGCTGTAGCATAATCCCTTGGAGTACTTACTCCTTACAATCCTTACTCGATCATGAAGAATTTTTCCATTTTTTCCCACTGAATTCAAACAAATAACTAATTTGTTTGAGTTCAGTGTTTTTTCCTTCTCAGAGCAACTGAACTGAAGTTTTTACCGCCCCTAATGGCCCAAATCTAATATAGTATAGAAGAACTAGAAGAAGATACAGATTAACCTTGACTATACCTATGTGAACTGGGCTACCAAAGCTAGCTGCATCAATTTCCGAACATAGCCGATTAGCCAGTGACGCGTAGCACCATGTATTCGTCGTATACTTTTAAGCTAGGCTTATTAGGATTTAAGCTACGCTTTTTCCTGAAGAAGTCAGCCAGAGCCAGAAGAGTCAGCTCCGGCCATAGATATGTATTATAGAGTCTATATATATAATATGATTTCTATGGCTCCGGCTCTTAATTTGTTTTAGAGATGATGATGGTTAGCAGTTATTCAAGCATCACAGTTATTTTGCATGATTCCTTACAAAAAAATCGAAGGAAACATTCCTTGAAAAATTCCACTGTATAGATTCTACAAAAAAAGGATTATTTCATCTCTGTTGACAGGTACAAAAATATCACTCATTATATGGATTTACTTTTTTTTTCAGCCGCCTTCAGCAGAAATTTTTAGTAGCTTCGATGTTTCTACCTGGTGGGTTAAAGAGATCAAAAGATCATAAACTGTTCCTTGGTGAACTATACGTATATTCAAACACTTCTGAATAAAATAAAGAGTATGTTCGACATGAAGAAATAACTCTAATGCCAATTTCCTCTAGATTCCGATCATGGGGAGATGAATCGATGTTTTTTATATGCACCATGTTCACGGACGAAATGATCGCTTGTCAACAAATAAAGAAATTTGATTTTGAGTTCGTTCAAGGGTGATTTTTTTGTGAAATGTGTTGAAACTATAATGAATTTAGTATGGTGCAAATGAAAATAAGAAGTTTCGAGCGGATTTGGCTGGAGAAGGCCCCATTTTTGTTTTGTTTGGGACGCCGTATCTCCGAAATAAACTGAGTTGAGTGGTTGAAAGAGCCAAAAATGTTATTACATTTTTTTGTTCAGGTCAACTTACGTAAATTCCGCTGAAAACTATTTATTCAACTTTCTTTCGTCGGCAATCACTTCAAAAAACTGTGCTGAACATGACCTTGACCCTTGACCAGATAGAAATCAGAAGCCGGTTTGACCTATTTGCGCGCCACTGGTAAATAATAATAATAATAATAATATCAATAATATATTCAAATCGGGTATGTTCGGAAATTGATACAGACAGCTCTGAAGGTGTCTGAAGGCTCTGGCAGCCCGTTCGTTATGTTATGATAGGTTATATTTATATATAATTTTTACTTTTTATATCTCACCCTACTCACAGAAAGATATCAATTACAGAGTCTCTTACTCAGATGAAGAGGTTCAGAATAAGTAGAATGTAATGGAAACTCCTGTTTTGAATAAGAAGCAGAAGAAATCGAGTTTATCAGCAAAAAAGAATCGACCTAAAGAAACCATTAAAAATGTCCTAGCTACACCATTCAATAATAATTTCTGGTAAGAGTCTCTAATTTTCAACGTCCTCAAATATTATTTTATTTTATTTTTTAGGCCACAAATGTCACCAGAAGATAACATACTCATGACCAAAATATTGAAAGCAAACCTACCACGAATCAAAGAAGATAAAGTTAATGTGCCATGGAATGACTTGAAAAATATAGCAAAAACCGATCGAAAATCATTCAGAACTGATTATACCAAAAAGGTAACAGGACAAGAAATAAACAAAGATGAATGGTAATGTAATGTTTTCTTACAATAACTATGTATATTCATGTAAATATTTTCAGCACTGGTTTGTCTTTAGGAGTGAATAATGTAACAAAACAGCTTGAGAATAATTCTGCATCAGCAGTAATGATCACAAGTGATGTGCTGCCAAGAATCATGGTGCAGCATCTTATAGATATGTCTGTTTTATACAAAATTCCAATACTAGCAGTTGATAATTTACGCAGTGTATTGAAAACCCAATGTGGTATTAGCAGTGTAGCTGCAGCAATTCATAAGAATATTCAGTCAGGATCTAAACTGAATTTGATCAAAGATTTTGTCCATGAAATCTTCACAAAATGCCCAGTTCCAGAAAATCACATCAATTATAAGAGATCTTTGAATAGTCATATTACTGCAAATCCTCCACCAAAGATTAGTGATAATGAGCCAAAAATTGAAGTAGATGAAGAGATAATCAGACAGACATTACATCTGAAGAGACAAAATAAACATTCAAGGACTTTTGTTCCAAATTTCAGTACAAACAATAAAAAAATTGCAAAGTTAGAAGTTGATGAAAGTGGTTTCCTAGCATTTTCTGATGAACCTGTTGTTGAAGAAAAACCACCCCAACATTATAAATCACTAATTGTGAAGAGATTGAAAGGTGACAAAAATAGAAATAAAAGGAAAATGAGAAGTTTGAAAGAGATAATGTGTAGAAACCAGAAGGTGTAGTTATAAAATGATAACTATAAGTAAAAAGTATACCTATATTGCAGTTGTTAATTTTTTCATCATAATATAATATGACATTCACCTTATTCTGCTGTGATAAGTACAAAACATTCGTTTCAAAAATAACTCTGAAACAATTAAACAATGCTTAATAATACACAATATTTGAGAGGTACTCTTTAGTGAAAACACCAATGGAATTTGTAATCTAGTAGCTCATGTAAAAACAAAATTGAACTTAGCCGAGATCAAATTGAACTATCAGCTATTATTTTCACTTCATCTATTTCCTCGTCGTTGATCATCCAATAGTGGTCACTTTTCTTAAAGTAATAGCGGATGAACGTTTGGAAACTAATTCGTTATTACTTCCATCCGGTATTTGTATAAATTGGCACATGGCACATGTATAGATTGTACATGATTAATGAAGAAACGTTTCTAAATTGGGTCAAAATTATCTAATTTCATGTTCACAATTATAGTGAAAGAATAAACACGTTATATCTTCTTTAGATTTCGAAATATTTGAAAAAAACTGAATTCCGGCATCATCATTTTCATGTTTTATCGATTATCACAGAATAAATACTGACTAACCTTGAATTGACATTCGCAGATTTTGATTTACCGTTTCTACTTCCATCAACTTTTTCATCAAATATGGCGATGCATATTTCACTCATTTTCTACTGCCGATAGTGCCCCAAAACATATAAATAAGCCTCTCAGAAAATTTATTTACTTCATCTTTTTTATGCTCAGAAGCCATAATTATATTTTTTCTAATGGCTATAATGAATTCGACATCAAGCAGTTGAAAAAATTTTAAAAACACATTTGCTCCCTTTTTGTTCCAATCACTACATGAAATATCAAGATCAAGGTGAAGATGCTCAGAAATATCACTTATTTGTTTGATACCTACATGATGAATTATGTGTGCCCCTCTATATATTATGCCCCGATCTCCTGACTCCTGATATTGGTCATTCTGTACAATGTGAAAGTGAATTAAAAATTGCGCCTTATGATAACTTCTGGTATATTCACCAGGCCTCAGGGAATTTAATAACAATATACAACCTTTTTTGTTGCGGAAATGCCTGGAAGACTTATCAAAAACACCATATGGAGCATGCGCCAAAGTTGTTATGAACTCAATATGGCTATCGCGCTATTTTATTTAACAAGAATAATCTATTGTCGGTAAATTTTTGAGGAAGGAAGATTCTATTGCTTTTCTTAAAAAAACTATCAGGCTTATATATCATTTTATTGTTTTTTATAAACAAAAATCACAAATATCGAATCATTCTGCAACCAATCAATATTCACTTGGCGTTCGATTAGTATGAGGAAGAGACTTCAAAGAAGGCCACACAGTCACAAAAATATTAATGAGGTAAAGACAACCTTGACAACCATGGTTATTTTTCCGTTGGGTGGCGATCTCGATTTTTTTTTTAATTTTTGGCTGTAACTTATATATTTATTATTAGGCCTCGATCTTAGTCACGTGACGGAGGTATGATACTGCTTACTCAATGAATTGGTTTCGAAACCTCCCAGACCTGCAGAATTTATAAGTACACGTACACAATGCGATTTGTCTATAAAATTTCTACTCAAATAACTCAAGCAGCGTCGGTTTTGGATGATTCCCTCTTCACTCCCACTTGTTTCTTCGAGTTGAGTGGTTGTAACTCCCCCTTCGATTCCTCCACATTGTTCCATGTTTGTTCGTCGCCAGATCCGAAAGTCATGTATACTAAAATTTCCACAACGTAAAACGCCACAGTGGTCCAGAATATTATCCGCCAAGATCCGATAGAAGGCTGGAAAATGAATAAAGAATTAGGATGTTCATATCGGAAACTATATAGGAGATACTAAGATGGTTGAAGAGGGCAAAGTTTTGTGCATTTATGTGAATAAGAATATGCCGTCGAGAAAAATTAGAAATTCCGAGGATTTCCGGAGATAAATGTATATATTTTCTGCCATTATTCAAAGAAAAATATCAAAATCAAGAGCATATTCAAGTCATGAATCTATCATATATATAATAATTCATACTTTTCCTCGATGGTGAGGTTGGGTTTGCGCTATATACATATCAGGTGTGTTAGATAATTTACTATCACTATTATTTTTCATTATGCAACAGAATGATAATGAGTTATTCATTTTCAATAATGTTAGACGCGAGCGCAAATGCTGTCACATTTCTCTGAAAACGTCAACTTTGTGTGTTGAGATTTTAAAGCCTCAAAGGCTACTTTGTTGGGTATAATCGTTTGTATGAAAATAATATTCTTCTCCAAATGACATTAAAAGCGGCCTTTTAATGACACTTGGCAGGCTTAGAAGTTGTACTTTTAATGCCTAGGCAGAAAAAGTCCACTTTTACTGCCTAGGCAGAAAAAGTTCGTTGCTAGGCAACCTTCCAAGTAATAATTTAAATCAAACTGGTTATTAAAATTGACAATGACATTAAGAAAACTCAAAATGATGCTGATGATAATAAACTGGTTTTATTGCATTAAAACTACGCTACGCTCGGCTATGAAACACCAGCCGCGGCATTAAATCTTGTGCTTTTATGCCTAGTAAAACAAATAACTATTTTCTAGATAACTTTTTTATTTATCCCAAATAGGCGAGTGTCATCTATTACGGTTTGTTGTTTGTTTTCGTCATAATATCAATCGTTAAAAATATAGATGTCGTACGAAAAGTTTCACTACCTACTGAAATATTACGCATCAAATGCGATTAGACAAATTTTCCCACAAAAAAATTAAAAAATCTGTTTCAACCAAACCATAGCCAAGTATGATTTCCATTTGAGAAACTACAACTTTAGGCAATAACTCGAAATTGCACCTTGAGAATGTAAAAGTTATCTCGTAACTTTAAAAACAATACTATATGATATTCACATGTACCGAAAAATCTAACTTTCGTTTATATATAACTTCAAAAAATGAAGACGACAGCAAATATTTCGCCAATGAATTTGTCCCGAAAAAAAAAGATCGAGGATGCGACCTCCATATTTTTGTAATAACACGTGTAGCGCTATCACATGGCAACAATTTAAACTTCTCGAAATGGTATCGTTCATATTTTATATTTGTGACATTTTTGTCATTGTGACATTACTGACATTTGTGTAGTTGCCACTGAAACGAGAAAAACGATAAGATTTCACATGGATTTCACCAGAAAAACTCTCGAAAAACTGCTGGACCAGAAAGTTCAGTGGTTATCCCACAGAAATACAGATTATCCTACTTCGAGTGTTTTCACGAGTCACCGCTTGGTAGCGTATCGCTTTGCACCTATCGCGAATGCATCAATGATGATGGTTTACTTCACTTATATTATATTGATTCAGTTGATATGAGAGATATCAATTATTCCTATTTCAAGAAAAACCGATTTAAAGCGGCGTGGTTTGGCAAAAATTATTGGAACTCACCACACAAACAAATAAAATAACTCACATCAGCATCCGTCAGTTTTCCAACGAAGACGGGAACAATTATACCCGGCAGGGTGGCCACCGTGTTGGTTAGCGCCATCAAAGTCCCAGCAAAGTTAGGAGCAATGTCGATGTGATTCGACAAGAACCCGCAGTACATCCCACCGATGGACGTCACGGCTACCGTCATCAACACCACGGCCAGCGCCCTCTGACAGCCGATGTAGCAAAGCGCCACAAAGCAAACCATGGGAACGACGCTCGCAAATCCCGTCGCCGTCTTTCTGGCGACCGTCGTCGAAATCAGCCGCCTTCCCCGAAGAGTGTCCAACACTTTGCTGAGCAAGATGCTGAACACCCACATGCACAGGAAGGGCAGGGCGGTGAGCACAGCGTTCTCGGAGATCTTGAGATTGAGGACGGAGTTCATGTACAGCGGCAGCTCGATGAGGACCATGTACCAGCCCCAGTTCGAGCAAGTGTGCGCTATCAGGATGGCGAGGAATGGTGGGGATGTGAAGACCGACCTCCAAGGTATCTTGTGTTTTTCCTGGAACGAACGGGTAAGTGAGGAGGGAGGTACCGTCAAACGGGGTTAAGTGAATCATATAATGGGTAAAGTGAATCGCAATGTGTGAAGTGAATCACCATGGGTAAAGTGAATCCCTCGGTTATTTTCCATAAAAGTATAGCGAATATTTCTACTGAAAACTTGACAAGAGAATGTTCACGCGTCGCATTTTCTTGACCGTGCATGCAAGTTTAACGGTTATATAGGACCAAGTACCAGCCACAGTTCGAGCACGTGTGCGCTACCAGGATGGCGAAGAATGGTGGGGGATGTGAATAAGATCGACTTCCAAGGTATCTTGTGTTTTTCCTGGAACGAACGGGTTAGTGAGGAGGGAGGTACCGTCAAACGGGGTTAAGTGAATCATAATGGGTTAAGTGAATCAAAATGGGTAAAGTGAATCACCATGGGTAAAGTATGAATCCCTCGGTTATTTTCCATAAAAGTATAGCGAATATTTTTTACGGAAAACTTGACAAAAGAATGTTCACGCGTCGCATTTTCTTGACCGTGCATGCAAGTTTAACGGTTAGGTATAGGTATAGGTAGAAACTCGAATGCGGCAACTGACTCATCTTGCTGTTCATTGAATATTGTATGTGATAAAAAATTTTGAATAGAATCGGACCTTACATAATTACAAAACTCGTCCGCCATTTTGTTCCTTTCTCTAACTAACATTTCATGATAATCATAATGCATATATTTTTACCGAAATTATGAATAGTTACCAAATTTCAGCTCAATCGGATGTCGGCAAATGCTGGAAAAATTTATAACAAATTTTGAACCGGCTAATTTGAACAATTTTATATATTCAATAAAAACTAAGTTTTTTTTTAATTTTGTAGAGTTAATGTGGTTTAGAAAATGAGATAAATGTAAATTCTTGACGTGATGGAATGGGATAATCAAATTTATGAACTCAAAGTTCAAACTTACTTCGTGTTTGTCTACGTCACTTTCTTGATTCAAAGACGTGAGGATATAGGTTCTCTCTTCTTCAGTGATGAATCTTTGCGTTTGAGGGGTATCTGTAACGAAAATTGCCCAGAGCACCAACCAAATTAGACTAACTCCTCCTTCGATGTAAAACACTGCTTCCCATCCCAGTGAGCCAGCTATTAATCCTGATACCAACATGAATATCTGAAGAAAATAATAATGTCAGTGTATATTGCACTATATTTTGGAAGTTAATCGTTCCCTTTTCTTCACCTCAACCCATAGATATGTTTGTCACCTCATTGTCGATCTAAATGAACACCTAGTAGAATATATCGTCTGTTCACTGGAAACAATTTAGTAACTTTTTCTGTAAGGCAGAGACATCTTCTGAAGATAATCGTGAATTATTTTGAACTTATTGTGATTTTATTTACATTTTGATTTACGCAGTCCTTCTATAGGTAACTTATCTCTGGCACAGGCACATCCTCTGTTCCAAGCACAGAATTGTTCAATATCATTGAATCATTGACCAGAGATTCAGGAAATAGAAAAAAACATCGTCAGTCAGTGTAAGTGATGTTGTTTATGAAAAATGTGTGATGTCACAAAATAGAACGAACGTGTTCGAAATTGAGGAACTAAAATGCAAGGTAAGTGAAATGATTGGCATATCACTTTTACGTTGATTGTTATTTGCTCCACGTAGGTATATATATATATATATATATATATATATATATATCATACCAGAGGTGTGGATATAGATGTGGTTAAACGACTCGTCAAAACCTGTAAACTGGTTTAGCGAAGATCATAACACCGGTAATATTTCACTAATCGTTCGGAGATGGCGTTGATATCACATTCGATATCAATATCGATAATTCAGTTCTCTATTAATATCCGTATTTTATAGTTTCGTGTTCAAGTGACATTCATAATTGTGGTTTGGGCTTGAAATATGAATATTGTTCGATTGTTTAATGATATTGATTGAACAAATCACACAAAATCAAAATGACTGACAAAAGTATTCTCCATGCGAAATCAGCGGACGTGGCGCCATCCATATGAAGTCGTAAAAGTATTACTAGTGGTTGACACTATAGGGGTGTGCGATATTGGAAATACGATATCGATATCAATACTCATTTCAATATCGATATTGATCGATATATCGATATCGATAGACGATATTTATCGATATATCGATACATATCGATATCTATCGATATCTATCGATATATATCGATACATATCGATATCTATCGATATATATCGATATCTATCGATATAAATCGATATATCTAGATATCGATATATCGAGATATCGATACATATTGATACATATCGATAACTATCGATAAATATCGATATATCGATATTTTATCCTCACAGTATCGTTATTTGATATATCGATATATATCGATACATATCGATATATCGATATCTTTGCACACCCCTAGTTGAAACTGATTGAAATTCAACAAAATCAAGTAGGCAGAGGTTTACAAATATTTCTAGTGCCTTTTGATGGGACTCGTTCCACCATATCTATATCCATACCATGATCATATACCCACTGAAGAAAGAACACAAAAATTAGTCCTTTTAACTAAAAAACACCACACACACTTACATTACCTTGTTTTCAACAGTATATTTTTAAAAAACCGCCCTTCAAAATGTTTAGCAAAACCCTTCGATAATCGAGCATGACGGGAGCTGAACTTTGTGACAGTGTCAAGTTGACATGTCAAACTCTCTTATTTTCGAAGAATGATTTTTCCAAGAATATTATTTTTCCGCTAAAAATTGTTGAAAACAAGTAAATGTAAGCGTGCGTGTGGTGTTTTAGTTGGAATAAGGACGAATTTAGTGATTTTAGTAGCAGAGATTCAAGATATCAAATGGTTTATTTAAGAAACAAGCGTTTCGTCTTCTGATTCTTGTTCAGGATGCCAAAATACGTCCAAAATGTTGTTCATCTCGTTGGAATGCGGTATTATTATTGTTCCTATAAACTGCTATTGGACCTATTCGAGTAAAAATCTGTATAAAAGAAAAAAAAAAGAAAAAATAATGGCAGAGTAGGATGTATACATATTATGTGCTGAAGTTAGAAAAATAAAGTAGAACATAATTTCAATCTGAAATTGGGTCGCTGACAGATAGAGCGTTGGGACTTGAGAGAATATAGACAATTATAGTTCCAGCATATATACTAAGAGATCTCCATTTAGAACGACATCAAAATGCCTTTTAACTCTCCGAGAGAACACCACTCACCACCGTGCCCAGCGCAGTGCCCGCGTACACAATGCTGCTCATGACGCTTCGCTCATTGGGCGGCGCCCATCGCGCCAGCATGACGTGCATCGCCGGGAACGTCACCCCGCCGCCCACGCCCTCGCCCACCCGAACGGCGACGAGCGCGCCAAAGTGGAGGCGGGCGGCGGTGGGCGTGAGCAGCGTGCACAGCGCGTTGACGGCCACCGAGAAGAACATCACCGACTTGGCGGAGAGCAGCTCGGCCACGCGGCCCCCAGGCAGCTGCGCCACCAGGTAGCCCCAGAAGTAGGCGCTGAGGAGGAGGCCCTGCACGGTGGGGGGCCACAGGAAGGGGCCCTCCTGCAATGATGGGTATAGATGGATATTTATTTGATATAGGAGAAACCTAATTTACAGTTCGCAAGGTTG
The DNA here is from genome assembly GCA_029955515.1 of Chrysomela aeneicollis. NCBI lineage: Eukaryota > Metazoa > Arthropoda > Insecta > Coleoptera > Chrysomelidae > Chrysomela > Chrysomela aeneicollis. The sequence continues at coordinate 12,483,961 of JARUHQ010000011.1, read as the reverse complement.
GAAGAGTAACAATAGCAAATCATACAGTGAGCTCGTAAATGTTGAAAGCTTTGATGAATGACTGATATAACTCCAATATCGCGTTCTAGTAATTGAATCATTTATTTGGGGCAGAGGCAGTAGAAAAAAGTTGTTCTGAAGGGGGAGTTCCATCGCCATTGCTGTGGTCTATGCATGGTTGTTGACAATCTATACGATTCTGGTTTCACGACTCAAGGTTACGCCCAAGGTGGATATAGGATGGTGAAACCAAGGATGGTTTCTAAGCTGATTTTAGTCGAGACCACTGAACTCAAACAACGAAAATTGAGTTGGCTAAGCTCAAGGATGGTAAACTAGAGAAGGATGGTTTATTGCCATAAGACGCAATGTTGGCACATCGAACAGCGTTCGTGACGTCACTGACGGCCCTCGATCTTTGTTTACGTTTATGTAATTATGTTTCGATATATTCATATTGTAGCACAATTGTGGATTGTGGCTGTACGAATTGTTTTTTTTTTTCAAATAGAGTTCTTCAATAATTGTAGGTATAGACAAATTACTCAGTAAGAAGATTTAGTGGTATCGATAAATATATATTAATAAATTATTACATCACCTCCATTGAAAAGTGTGTAGTGTTTATGAAATCATTTCCATCTAATATAACCAGTATGCCAGGTAGCAGATTTCCTATTTTTGGACAAAAACCAAGAGGATTCCAGTATTATTTACCACACATTTCCAAAAGGCACTGATTTTATTGTTTGGGATACTTTTTGGAAAAGGTGGATAAGTTCTGAACATGCAGATGTTGTGAATCCTGATACAAGTCATACATCAGAGCTGTGATTTGTCTACAAAATGGGTAGATGAAAATGTATTATGAAAAAGAAGTACCTATATTCTCATTATTTTATGATGTTCCATGTAATCTGCAGATTCAGGAATTTTGTATATACTTCGAGCTATAATGAGGATATAAAAACCTGCAAATAAGAGAAACAACCTGGATTCTGGATAGTGGATTGCATCTATAGTAGAGTCCAATGTATAAATGAAGAAAATAGTCGTCAGCTAATGAGAAAATCGAAACTGATGTCAATATATTTATATATTATGTATAATGTAGGTACATATAAATTAAATTGAAGAATGTATTTTATTTTCACCATTTACTGATAATTGTTAAACTTGATAAAATAGAGTTAGGTATATCAATTTCAATTCAAAATATGAACTTTCAATAACCTGTGCATTGAATAATATATATACACACATACATTACATGCATCATTCATCAGTACCTATGAATTCTTCATTGAAATTTCCCTATTTTTAATATGAAATTGTTTTCAAGGTAGGTATTAGGTACTAACCTATTTATGGAATAGGTATATTCCCTGTTTTGTAAACGTTAAATCATCTCATGTATTATTTTCTTGGTGGACATTCAGGAATTTTTGTGAATCAAGGAGTTTTTGTTCACAAAAATTATTAATATTTGAAGCCATATGATACCAATAACCATCAATAATCAATATGTATCGATTATAAAAGGTATATCACGGTAAAATTACTTTTAATGCCCATTTAGTGATATTCAGCATTAATAATTTTGAATTCAGGGCCGTTGACTACGTCATCGCGCGCCTTCGGAAGCCACGCCTTTTGGCCGAAAAAATCGCTTGAATGAACCATCCTTCTCTAGTTTACCACCCTTGGGTGAAACAGCTTCCTATTAACAAGCACTAGAATAAACTGTAGACCTTTGCCCACTTGATTTCATACCGTAGTAATATTTCCTGAAGTTATCAGAGATGGCGACATACCTTGTGTCGGTGAAACAGAATCTGTGCATCTGTCACCTTTTTATCATTTTCATCTATTCTAGATGAAAAATGACTGAGAAGAGTCAAAATATCGATAATTATTCCAGATTCACTGAAAATATTGTGTTTTGATGTCATTATTCCAACTCATGTCTGTCAGATGCGAACCACAGAAATACATGAGCAACAGAAATCTTCTTCGATAATCGATCTCACCGCCATCTTCATTCAAGTCGTGGAAATATTAGTACCTTCTCAAACGGTCTACAAGTTTTTCGCAGAAACAATTGAAGAGCTGTTTCACCATCCTATATCCACCTTGGTTACGCCGATGATCTGGTTGTCACCATCAAAAAGCAGACATGGCGAGGTAATTTCCAATCGCTTGCAAGTAGGCCTAATCACAATCAGAAGCTGGTGCGCAGATGAAGGACAATATATGTCAAACCTTGCAAAACAGTACCTACTGGTTCGGGTTCCATTCACCAAGAGGCGAAAGTACGAACTTAAAGTCCCAACTCTGAATGGAATCCAGCTCACACTTTCTGGAGAACTTGAATATTTGGGCGTAAATAATAGACCAAAAACTGACATGGAGCAGCCAACTCAACCACATTTTTTCCAGAGCTATAGCGGCAAGCTGAACATGTCTTTGTCAATAAGATATGGGGTCTGAAACCAAACATGATCTTCAGGTCATACCAAACGATCATCAAATTCATGGTCACCTACGCTTCATTAATATGGCGGCCAAAAATGCAACCAGTCAATTAGCTGCAGAAAATGCTAGCTTGCCTGGGAATCACAGAGAGGCAATGTTCACGTGCTCCACTGCAGCTTTAGACACTGAACCTTCTACCATCACACCTTATGTATGATAAAGAAGCAACAGAGTCAGACAAATTTCAAATCAGGAAAATATTTCTTTAGAATCCATGTCTAATTTGATCGAATTTCAAACTCATCAAAACCCCTTGGTAATAAAAGTGTGTAAACAAAGTGTTTTTGACCGCCAACTCAGTTGCAAAGCAACCCTCGAAGTCTTATTGAGATTTGTTATGAGTAAGGAAGACGGAGACCTTAGCCTTTTAAGTGTAATCCCAAGCACTACTCGGCTGGCTATCGTCGAGAGTCCTAAGAATTGACATCTAGGTACCAAGAATGTTCGATTGGTCACTCAAAGGAAAGAAATCTGTATTCTATCAGATAGCCAAGCATCACCTCAAGAAAAGATGGGTGAAACAGAGAGTGCGAGAACTTCGCTGAAAATGCATAACGTTTGCTTTGCGAATGACCAGCGCTTTTCTCTAACATAAGTTCCTAGAAGGAGCCTTCTTAAAGCCCTCTGATGTCAGCTCCTAGGAAAAGAAGTACCGGAATACTGGGCCTCGAATAGATTATGTACAAAAGTTCTGATAGGTCGAGGTGCTTGATGATTGGATTTCCCGACAAGCATGACCATCTGCGATGTTCTAGACTTCTAGAGAGGTCAGTGAGTTCGTGAGTGCAGGATCACCAACCAGACGAAACCAGGTGCCTCATATATAACCATATATGTTTGGGAACTGAACTCTAAGCATGTGAACTATCTTCATGACTTGTTCAATCTGTGCTTTCCCTAATAGCACAATCAAGTCCTATGGATGTCCATCGGACATCCTGTTAGGATATTCGGGACGTCCATAGAACGTTCAAATTTGGTACCGCGGACGTCCATAGTACGTCTGTGGGACGCACAAATGTCCCACTTGGGGACCAACTAGGGACGTCCTTTCGGGATATCCTTAGGACGTCATCGAAGGACCTAATTTCAAGGACCGAGAAATAAAAAAGCAGCTGCCAATGATATCAGGCAGTCGCGGTCGCCCAACCAACCCCCAGCCGCGCGTATTGTTGCTTGACCTCTATGATTGTATCTTCTCCTGCGTTGTATGGTGGCTGTTGTCTTCTTTTAAATTATTGAGAATAATTAAATAAAATACGAATTATAATGATCTTCAACAAATTCTATAGTGGTCATAAGGTTTTCTGGCTGTCATTCTGGCATATTTTTCATCTCAACAATTAAAATATTTGTGTCCAATGATGGAGCACTGTAATTATTTATGTAGCTTCTTCGAAGTTAGGAACTTCCAGTGAATCAAATATATGCGGGAACTGGGAAGTGAGATCAACAGCTGAAAATATCGAAATCCGAACCACTTCTAGGCGTAATGAATTCTGACTGGATAAGTATTGAATTCGTGCGAGAATGAGAATGGCGAGAACCCCACACCATATTTGATGGAACTTTTTTAAAATTAATCTTCCTTTCTTGATAAGTTTTTCTTTTTCTTTCTAGAACAATATTTGTACCTATAGAGTTAGTGATACTCTGAAATAAGTATATTTGAACAGTGTTAGAATATTTTGATATACGATTCTGCATCTATCTATTTTTCGAGAATATTTTGGGATTTCTGGATATATTTTGAAATGAGTACAAAACATTGTCAGAATATTTATGTGTGTCTGTGTCCATAAAGAATGTTGTTTATAGGACGTCCTCACAGGAACATTGTATGTAATATACCAATTGGGAAGTCCATTGGACGTTGATATTAGGACATTTGAAAATATGTACTCTCCGGGATGTCCTACGGACATCAACGCAGGGACAATGTATTATATGTACCGATTGGGACGTCCTTAGGATGTTGTACTTATGACTTTTGTATCAATGTACTAACTGGGACATCCCATGGACGTCCTCACAGGGACATTTTGAGATATGTACTGATTGGGACGTCCTATATGGACGAGAATTTCATGTCCGGGACGTTCAGACATAAATGGTACCAAATAGGGACGTCCCTAGGACCCTGTGTGCTATTTGGGTTGTAGATAGAGAAGTTGATGTGGGAACTAACTTTTTGCACGAGAGAGAAACCCATATTTATGTGAAGCAGACTTTGCAATATGATCATCACCCCAAGAATAGTTTTAGGGTTATGTAGACGGCCAAGCTTGCAACACTCGACAAGGCCCTGGTATTACTTTTATCATCATATATTTTCACATCTGTTAGAATTTTCCTGCAAAAGTGGACCTGGAATATTTTATATATTCTACGCATGGCAGTATATCCTACCAAATTTGGGCGGATTCATTAAAAACTCGTTCATTCATTAGTGTTCTACTTAAGATTACTGCTGGCTCTTTTTATAATTTCTCTTTTGATTTACCTCCACTGGTATTCTGGTTGAGTTTGTGTCTTCAGCAGCGCAAGTAACTCCTGTGTCGCCCCCGCCTGTGCTAACATTACCCCCTTTCCTCACTCCATGGTTGTCAGCCTCTGCAGCTAGAGCGGTGTGGTTCACCATGCTCACGATTGCCACATGCAGGTTCACCTTCAGGCCATAGATGATGCCTAGTCCGACGCATCCCAATACTGCTAGCGTGTATCTGGCGGATACTGTTGATAGAAAATCAATATACAGTGTGGAACAGCGGAAAAAATCCAGATACACGTCGATTTTGGATTATGAAATGAAATTCTGCAACGTTTACTTTCCTGTAATAAAATATAGACTATGTAGGTACCATCAAGTCTAACAGCAATGATACAGGAGCCCCTCATGGGAGTGTACTTGGTCCTCTTTTATTCATGCTATATTTAAGTGATTGACATTCTGACTACTGTCAATTGTATTTCGACTTCACTAAATAAATAAACAAGTCTCGGGATTTTTTATAAATACTGGTAAATGTGCACAATAATTATTGATATTCTGGGTTTATTTTATGTGCTTTTCCACAGAGTAGGTACGTAAGGTAAAAGTCGGTAATGAATTGGTTCCTTGTTATTAAACCATATTCGTCCCAAAAAAGAGGTGGCCTTCTTAACTATGCGAAAAAATAACCCCAACAAATCTACAGTACAAGACATGAGTTTATTCAAGAAAAGGTATGTTCACATATGTGATATTTTCATTAGATAGAGCAGAAAAATATTTAACTTTCGAGAAAATCATCAATAACTTTGATTCTCCTCATGGCTAGAAACAAAAATAAATTTTGAATCACGAGAAATTTTTCATAACGACCATAACGATATTCATAAAATATAGACATTCAATTTCAAAAATCTCTTATACAAATGGGTCGCGGAATTTTTTTCGAAAACAAAATTTCGAACGGAAAATTTTTCGAAAAACAATTTTTCGAAAAAACAAATTTTCGAATGTACCTACTTATTTTCGAAAACATTTTTTCGAAAAACAATTTTTCGAAAATCATTTTCTTCGACAAACAAAGTTTCCAATATTTTATCCAAACAACAATTTTTTGAAGTTTAACTATCGCAATTCAAGGATATATAATATATAAAATTACAAAAGTGAGCGATATTTTTTAAAAAAGCAATCAAATCATCATCAATACATATGTTTCGTTAAACGATAATAGTATATTATGATACAAGTTTTATAAAACGCTATTTTGTCGCACGCGTTGTTTGGAGTACGACGAGCGAAGCGAGGAGTGCTCCAAGTGAACAAGTGCGACAACGTGTCTTATAAAACGTGTGTCATATATGCAATTTTTTCTATTTTGAATTGATTTGAAGAAAAAAATGGATTCAATATCGATAAATAAAAGAAACATCTTCGATTGGTAACAATGATGACATTGAAACATTTGAAATCTGACGCACAAGCGTAAAGCCCAGTTTACAGTTGAGCGATTTTGATTATTGCAATACCAGAGGTGAAAAATTCAATGTTGTTATTGTTTTTATTGATCAATTTAAATCAAATTACACTCTGAATTGGAAATTACCAATTAAAACATTGAGTTAATACTGCTAATATCACCCAATCCAAATCGCTCAGAAGTAAACTGGGCCTAACTCTTCTGACTTTCATTTGACAGTTTGATTGTACCAATCTCCGAATAATAAAAAATGCGTATCGAAATAGAGGCTATTTCAACACGCATTTGCGTTGCACAATGACTTCATTATACAACCAAAATAGAAAAACATATTTTGCGCACTCTCTGGTCCAATGATTTATACTTTTTTTTTTCGAGGGGCTCCTCTCCAGAAATCGCTTTAGCATTGTTCTTTCTTAATATTATTTCAGAAAGTCCAAATAAGGGACGATTTTTAAGCGTCAATAAGGGATAGAATTCGCCTTTGCCATGATTCAGCGGCGTTGTTCGAGAACTGTGATTGCTGAAGAACACTTTCAAAATAGCTCCAAAGAGAATTTTTGCGTTAGAAATAGCTTCTGACATATTACGAGTCCTTGTATATACCCTTAATCTGTGCCTATATAGGTACTTAATATTACTTATATACGACAGGGTTTCTCATTCCAAATTTGGAGCACATATTGATGCACGTAAATAATTTTGGTAGTTCATTGGGTAGATGTATGGATAGGTAAGTGGGTAGATTGGTTTAGAAAAAACACCTTTTCGAAATAAATGTTTTCGAAAAAAAAAACTTTTCGAAAAGTTGTTTTTCGAAAAAAATACGTTCAGAGAACAATGATTTTCGAAAAATTGTGTTTCGAAAAAATGTTTTCGAAAACTACGTTTACGAAAAAAATTCCGCAACTCGTATAAACCATTGTCGTTCTAAATGGGCACCTAGTAGGCTGGAACTATTATACCTTCTACTAGGTGTTCATTTAGATCGACAATGGTAGGTATGTACTAACGAAATATGTTTATTGTATATGAGTAGGTATATAGTAAGATATATGTTTATAGCGAATAACTCACCTCTGCAAGGATTTCCCACAGAATTCACTTCCTTCACCATGTCAAGGACTGAAATCAAAATTGAAATTATCATAGTATATTTCAATATTTTCGTTCTTGAATAAGAGTTGTGTTGATGCGATATAGTGCAAATAATACAAAATCATATAAATTCAAATGATACTATGTACTTTTATACTTCTCTCCTATATTTCAAGCTTTGAAAATGAAATTCTTAATAACGGTTTTGCTCATCCACAAATCAACATTTGAATTCAATAGTTTCATAGAAGAGGAAACAAATTGCATTGCATATGTATACCAACTTATTTGAAAATGAACAGTTTTCGTTCCAGTGATGATTAACGAAACATTCTGTATAATATTGAATTGACACATGCAGGTCACCTTTTGCAGGTCTATAACCTATGCTTGTCTAATGATATGTAGACTTGTGAATACAAGACATGTGGTCATAAAATAACAGAACTGATTATAAGATACGACCTACACATATAAGATCTTGAAGTCCCACCACAGATTAATAATCTATGGTCCCCAACCAGAGCTGCTGTGAGAAGTGAAACATTTTCTTCCAAATGTGTATCATCAGCACGGTTTTTTTTAGCATCAAAAAAGAGCGCGCCAAAAAAATTATTCAGGGGTAGTTTTCCTACCCCTATGATTCGAATTTTTTTTATGGTGACACGGGAGTATGTATCGAACAATGGTATAACCTCTATACTGTTTCAATGAAATATCTTCACTAGAAACCCCCGTCGGCATTTTTTTTAAACTCAATAATACTATATACCACCATGAGGAGGTTCATTATATATATATATTATATATACCTATATCTAGTTTTCAAATTACAAAAATTAATCATATTGGTATACCTACCTATATGATATGAGATGAAAAGGCGCAGTGTCAGCTAGAGCTGTTTTGCAACTGAACCATAAGAAATCGAAAGAAAAAGTACAGAAAAAGTAAATATTGATGTATGTGCGCAAGCGATAATTATTGAAACATTATAATCTCGATATTTGCAGTAATTCTATCGATTCTGGACAGCAATGTAACTTTGTCGAATTTTTCTGGTTGCGAACATAAACGGCAACTATTTTGGGACATCCTGTACCTTAACCTAAATTATCAATCATTTGGGAAAACGAACATGAGAAACAGGTTCCAATTTGAACCTATGTGTGTCTACGTGCGGTCATATTCGTATACATAAGATATTTCATCATGTGATGCAAGCATATAATAGGTATATCAACTCCTTATACTGTGTGCATATGTTCGGGACAGATGAATCAAGTTCATTTTTAGATAATGGGTATTGGTTTCATGGTTTCTATGATACTTCATGTAACATTGTGAAACACCTATCTATACATTTCTCGTGGGCCTATACACAGTAGATAGTATTTCGTATTTCAATTTTCAAATAAAAAAATATATGGCACTTATATTCTACGCCTTCCGCCTTCGTAAAAATATAATCAAAAGTTAATTTTTGATACAATCCTTCGTAGGTTCAAAGAATGAATACACCGTGGAATTCTAAAGGAATCACTATGATAAGCAACTATAAGCACGCCTAATGCAATAACTATTTCTGTTTTCAAGAAATTGTTTTTTGATAATGCAGAATTGTCTTTGAAGTTTTATGATTTTGAAGTGTTTTGACTAGGCATACACGAAAAGGAAATCAATTCCATAATGTTTGTGGAACATATATTATCGTGTATATAAGCCAAAGGGGAAATATTGGGAAATAATATAGGTATACCTCTACTTTTATTGAAAATTCACAAAATACGACCCCACTATGTTCAGATACATTTTTATACCTTTTCTTTTCGAAATTTCGAAAAAAGAGATAGTATGCTCCCTAGCTTATTGTTCCTTTATCTACATGATGGAATCAAAAAATCATGAAAATATTGATTGGTTTTCAAATGAGAAGTCAAGAGCGAGAGTGTTGCATTCGATATTCTGCGTAAAGCAATTTCAGTATCGTAATAATTATTCAAAATAAATAATTTTTGATTGATTTCTCGTTCATAGTATTATGTGCAGGTAAAGGCACAGTTTAGCAATAAATTATGGTACCTATAATAGGTGTGATTGAATATATGTACATGCTGTTCCTTTTATAAAAACTATCATCGCATCGTGAAATATATTACTGGTAATAATATAAAATGAAACCCAAACAAAGATTGAAAGTCACTTCCGGTTTAACCGTCGTGACTCTTATTACTCTTTTGTTTCAAATAGCACCATGCATATTTTTTAAAATTTTTGATTTCTACTCAAAATTACCTTTCCTACGATGTATCATACTTTGTATTTCACATTTGATATACAGGGTGCTATTTGAAATAAAAAAGTTAGAGTAACTTCCGGTCAAACCGGAAGTGACTTTCAGTTTTTGTTTCTCTCAATTTGAGGTTTCTTGAACGAATTGGAGATCATAAAATTTACAAATTTTTATATTTAGAAATGGCTGAGAGGAGCTGAGATAATCCATTGGAACATGTATACTGGGATATAATATGTTAAAAGAATCAAAAGGAAGGTGCAAAATGTGTAACCATGATGTCAAAGAAATAAAGTAAAATAATAGTGAATACGGGATGTACATATATAGACAGAAACTTCAGATATGTTATCAAAAAAAGATACGTATGTATCGAAACTAGAAGGATATCCGAGATAATATAACTACTAAGTATGTACACAGAAATATTTGTGCTTCCTAATAGATACAATGTACATATAGTGAACTGGCTCACTCCTATAACTCTTTTGTTCCTGATGCAGATTAACTAGTGGAATTTTATTTGTAGGATGGCACATAATATGCATATTTTGATGTACCTGTCGCGTATTCAATCGTTTTCCATCACTTCAGGTTCCTATCTAAAATGGGACACCTTATATGGTTCCTATATTTTTGATCATATTTCAGATCGAGTCTCTGGAATGTGAATGAGGCTATTTCCAAAAATGTCTGTGTTAGTGATATGCAATATGTTATTATTTTTAATCACATGCCGTTAATATCTTTAATAATTATAAATTGTGCTTTATTGAAGGAAAAAAAAACCAAGAGGTTTCAAAATAATTTTTCTCATTAATTGATCGAAATTTCAAAAAGAATCGCATCTTCAAATATTTGAATGTTTATTATAAAGTTTAGGAGATACCATATGTATAATTAATGAACCCAGAAGATAATTTTTTTTTTGAATAGAATCACCGAATACTATTTGGACAATAAATGATCATTATTTTGAAATATATTTTCCCTGGCGGTGGGATCACACTATATTCTATAAATACTGATAATAAACATATGCCGATTCGAAAACACACTCACCTGTTGGTAAATAAACTCACCACAATAAATGAGTAAAAGCAAGTAAAGCAGCCAAAATCTAAGTGTCTGCACTGAATTTCTTCGGAATCGCCACTAAACTGATAACACTTCCGAGGTGCACTTACCGCAAGTCGAGAGTGTCGAGACTAATTTGAAGCTTCGGAATATTTTGAAGGTGACCCCGGCGGAGCAATTCTAGTCCCATTTCCATCATATGGCATCGACCCACCCCCCTCTGAAACGACGCCGAATGCGCTTTCATTCGGTGCTTTTAGTAGGGCGCCTACAGCGCGAAATAAACGGTAGTGTTTTGGGATAATAATTGCACAACTGCATGAAAATTGTCGATAATGTTGCAAGAAAGCGCAATATGTCGAAAAATTGTTTTTCATTAATTTTTTTTTCAAAAGCCTACTAAGTGAAAATTTTATTTCGATTTGATCAGTACCTACTATTTTCATCCCGAGATGTTGCATTGGTCTTGTATTGTTTAAAATCACGAAATTTTATATCATGTCTAGAACGAATCGCTAGAACGAGTCTTTTGAATAGTTATAAAACTGTACGTCATTGTTTAGTTTACAGAAAAGTATGATATTTCGGGTTTGTTTGTAACTGAATTATTGGTCAGAAAAATAATCAAACTGGATAAAAATCTATTAAAAAAAAAATACGAGTGTGATAAGAATGAAGAGAAATTCGTTTATTCGATTACTGATATAGGTATTAACGTTCATACATTGAAAATTCACATCAGTTTAACAATGAAATGAAAAAACTAGATGAACTTTGCAACAAGAAAGACTAATTTCTGGAGATGCATTTTTTTTTATTTTCTATTTCTAATTATGGAATTTGAATCATGTTTCGTTCGAATCGATAGAGCGAAAGATTCGAAAAATTAAAAAAATAGTAAAAAGTGACAGTAGAGAGTCCAAATTTGGAACAAATGTATAAAATTGGAAACTGAGCAACTTTTTTCTCTGGCATTTTTCGAAATTTAAAAAAAATATATTTTTTGAGGATTTTCGAAAAAAAATTCAAATTTGACAGGTTTAGAGAAGCACATGAGAAAAGGAAATATGCTGTATTTTACTCATTTTTCAAGCACAAACTAACTGCGAAGTCAAATTTTCTTTATATCTATTAATAAAAAAAACTTCCATATGTCGCGAACTTTATTATGTGTGACACTGTATACAGGGTCACTCACGGTCGATGGTAGGTTAGAAGTTTCTGGGGAACAGGACGTAGGGTTATTCTGAAAATTTGGTTTTTTAGGTAATCAGTTTTGTTCTATCGATCTAAAATATTTCCAGCGTTGCGGCGTTGCCGCTTCTATCGAGAAGAAGCAACAACTTTGTTATTTCAAATGAAACACCCTGTATTTTGTTACATTCTCGAATTCTGCCATTTTGTAGAGACGAAAAAGTGGCAATGAGGAAATGCCTTTGGTTTTTTCGAAACTTTTCAAATAGAGACCATACCGCAAAATTTCGTTTTTTTTTTCAAATATCTTCGAGTAAAGAACATTTTTGGGATTTCCCAACATCTATTTATCGACCCCCATATTTGACCTACTCTGTGTCTCTTATACGGTTACTGAGATCCCCATGATTCCCATGATGTTCATCCTTATCTTGGGCACACTGTATGAAAGTTCATCGCTTCAGTTATCATCAGTTGGGCAAATAATCAAAGGCTAAGTGCCGGTTGCATGGTTAGGGCATGGGTTGCCGTGGTTATAAACCGGCCGTCTATTCGAATTTAAAACACACCGGGTGTTTCATAATAAGTGGGACAGACTTCGTTTCCGAGTTACAGGGTGTTGAAATTTCAAGATCTTTCGCAAATCGCTAGGAAATTTCGACATTTCAGACAAAATTTCTTAAAGAAAAACTCAAGATTTCCTTACTGATAGGAAATGCGATCTTTCCTTACAGTTCTACTTAAAATGATTGAAAACACTTAATTTGTTTATAAGGAATTAGTTTATATTTTGAACAGCTCAATGCCTCAACCAGCTCTGGAGGAGTCCCAGAAATAAAAAATTCATCATCACTTATCATTTTACACGGTTTTGATTTCGAAAATATGCGTCAAGTTTGACAATTCAACATCAATACGTTTCCATAGTAACGCAACCAATATTATTACGAATTTCAAAGCACCATTTATTTATTAATAAAATTATTAGATTTTTTCGATATTCATTAATATGTGGATAAATAGAATGTTTACATCGTAGGAACATGTCTAGGAATGTAGTAGGCTTCTCCTACTCGGTAAACAATAATGTACTATTTATTATTTAATTAACTAATAACGGTCGCAGGTAAGGAAAACCTACAGGGTTCTGGGCCGAGAAATTGTGTATTCACCCCTTCTTTGGCAAGTCAGTCTGCTTCCTCGTTGCCTTCAACTCCCTTATGACCTGCACCCACATCAAATGAACCTGGTTGTTCGCTGCCAGTTGTCTCAGGGATTATTGTTTACAGTTCCAAGTCAGCTTAGACTCACATAAGTATATGACTTATTCAGAGCTTTCAGTGCTGATAGAACATAGATTTTTGCCCTTCGAGTGTCCCTTTCGAGGCACTCCTGGGCACATATATCTCTATAGCATGTACTTCTGCTTGAAATAAGATGGTTGGGGTGTTTACCAAGGGGGTTTGAGAGCCTGAAATTTGGCCCTGTAACTCCAACACCAGCCCTTTCATCCATCTTGGTGAAAGGGGTAGTGTGACCGCTGAAAAAGTATGTTCCTGTAGATTCTCGAGACAAAATTTGGTGTGCTCAATGATGTTGAGCCTTATCAGAATCTGAGCTGAATATTACATAAACTGCAGGAACTCTACAAGAAAAAAAAAACTGAAAAAAAAAACATCACATAATTTCAACCTTAAAATCCTAGTGCCTAAAATATATTATATAAACTGCAGGAACTCTACAAGAAAAAAAAACTAAAAAAAAAATCAAATAATTTCAACACCTGTATCCTAGTGCCTAAAACCATTTGAGGCATACCTGCGTGGATAATGAGAGGTGTTGAATTTATTGTAACTTGTCATTCGTATTTGACCATCAAACCATCAAAAAGAATTTCGTGATCGTACACTTGGCACCATATATCAGCCGAACCGAAAATCGTTTGGAAGACAGAAGGAAAAATTGACCTAATTACGGACCTTCTTTTCGAACTCCGCAGACTTTATCCATACCACCCCATTCTCTCTCAGTGGGGTATATACAGGGAGGGCCAATGGAAACTTTCCACCCTAATTTGTGGGAGTTCAAATCAACATCTTGAAAAACGCTCGAATACGTCGATATTTGATTTTAGGGGGAACTAATTTTCAGTTTTTTTCACCCCCGTAGCTTTAACCCTGTAGCTGGGGGGTGAACAACCCTCAAAATTTGAATAGGGAAAAGGGGTCGTGCCATACCTCTTTTTGAAGGTCTCATTGAGTTCTTCATGACCCTATAATTTTGCCCTATTATTGTCATCGATAACGAAATGACAGGTTGTCAAACTCTTGGAAATAGAGTGGGAAATTTGTGGGATTGAAAATCAAAATTGTGGAATGTTCATGGCTGACATTTTGAACAGCTTGGAATTTAAATTTGACGTGTCCACCTGATTATTGCACTGGTAACTCGAATGATTTGGTATTTTTATTACGAAAACAATAGTCTCTTACCAAGATTTTGACAACCTGTCATTTCGTTATCGATGACAATAATAGGGCAAAATTATAGGGTCATGAAGAACTCAATGAGACCTTCAAAAAGAGGTATGGCACGACCCCTTTCCCCTATTCAAATTTTGAGGGTTGTTCACCCCCCAGCTACAGGGTTAAAGCTACGGGGGTGAAAAAAACTGAAAATTAGTTCCCCCTAAAATCAAATATCGACGTATTCGAGCGTTTTTCAAGATGTTGATTTGAACTCCTACAAATTAGGGTGGAAAGTTTCCATTGGCCCTCCCTGTATAGACGAATAGACGTTTTAATCTCCTCATGAAGTTAGCAATAATACATGTGGGTACATAGGAATATATGATGGAGACACAATGATAAAATCATCAAATATCTTGTTACGTAAATTACTATTATTGTCCAAGAAAAATACTTTCTTATTGACAAAGCTTTGAAGAAACAAAAAATTTTAAAACACAAATCATCAGAAACAAAATTTGAAAAAAGAAAAGTTCACATATCAAGTAAAAAAATAGAATAAAACAATATAAAACAAGATTTACCATAGTCTTACAAATTTTGTTGAACAAATAATTTTGTATATTCCTTCTTAAAAGTAATATTAGAAAGCAAATACACACAATTTGAACCTTTGTTCACATGTCATAAAAATAATATAATAGAAAAGTGAATGTATATAAATACAATTCTCGATAAGGAATCAATCACTTGTTTCAATGTTCATGCATACGAATATAGATAAGAGGCTTGAAGTCAAAATATACATAAAATACTCTGCTGCTAATATCAATAAGGAAGTATACTTGAGTACATAAAAATAAAATTTAATACATTGATCAATCAAATGAAAAAATGCAAAATAGGTACCTATTCAAAAAAAGTTTCGAAACCAATCGGTGGTGTAAACAAACCTGAACCATTAAAAAAAAACATCTGGTTTGATTGAACGACTGAAGACATGGGAGATAACTTTTCTGATCTAAATATATTATGTGGAGCCAAGCAATAACATTAATGTTATGCAGCTTATAGCCTTCATAAAAAACTGAACAACAAAAAATAAGGATATAATTTCTGCGGATATTAATACACATTATTACTTTTAATATCAGGCTGTAAAAAATAAGTAATTCGGTGTGAAATTCTTCGGAAAAACGCAACGGTACATCCGCTTACCATCAGCACAAACTGAAAATATTCAGTAGATTTAATAACCTAAATATCCTTAATAATAAGTGCTTGGGGAATGAAAACAGCAAGTCATAAAAATATTTTATATTTTTCAATAAATATTCGAATAACATATATACATATACAGTTCAAAAAATAGGGGCAAAATTTTTAGGAGAAATAGGCAAAACAAATCCTAGTAATGTAAAATTTTCTCCTGATATGAATAATTACGATAATTGACTATATGCACCGACCATCATTTCAGTGTCTATTATCCTTATTGAAATAAACCCTCGAAAAGTAATTGAAATGCGAAATGGAAATTAAAGATTTTAATAATCAATGTAGCATTCTTTAAAAATTATTTTACAGCTAGTAAAAATTAATTTTCAACCATTTGGAATAAATTGTTTCAATTTTGAACACTCAAATCGAAATGTCATCGATCACGAGATTTAATGCAGAGCACAATAAAAAAAAGGACTCAATAAATATTTAAACAATTTATTGTGCAATAATTCATCTGGTTAAATCCAACTTGTGCAGTTGATTTTTTCATCACACTTCAATACATTAAAATTTTAAGGACCAGTTGCATAAAAGTTTATCACTGTTTAACTTTGCTAATTCGCGAGCTAATGGATAATGGATGCGTTGTCATGGTTACAAACAAATTAAACAAATCGTCTTAAATTCTTCATGCAACCGGCCTTAAGAATCCAAAATTAACAATCCGTTTTTTGAAACCACTGAATTATACCCATAGATCTTATTGCTTACGCTAGATCCAGTATCCAGGTTGGTTGTTTTGTAAGTCCGGGGGGAGGTTGAAAGTACTAGGCCATTGATTGGTCGTTTTAATTTTTGTCCATACATGTGTTGTACCACGTGATCATGTAGTACCTACATTCTTGCAGACCCCTCTTGACCTAAAAATTACTACAGGATGCCGGATCTAGCGTAAGCAATAAGATCTATGATTATACCCTAGTCATGGAATTCAAAGCACAATTTTGTCCTTTTCTTTTTTAACACCGCGGCCATTTCCATAACTGACTTTGTTATAACCTCATACAATACTAAAATCGTGGCAGGAAATCCAGAGGCGATGCTCAAAGTAATATAAAAAAAGTTCCTATCTTGATTATTTCTCAGCCTATATATTTTTCTAGCCCACTGCATTTTTGGAATATATTCGAAATTTCCCTAATAGTTTTTCATACTCATCACTGACGATGAATTCTTCTACCTGACACGCTAGCCGACACTAACTTTGATACCCGTATCTAAATCGAGCAGCTGCTTGCACAACTCATAGGTGGAGAACGAGACTGCTACCATGGGGATGGCCCTCATGTAGTTTATCGACATCCCCCTGTACCAACCCTTGACGATCCCGTGGTCCTTGTATATCCTCGCGAGGGTGGAAAACATTCCATCCGCATAGTGGCGGGTGTCTGGGTTCATCATCGCCAGTTGCATCCGCCTGTCAAGAATATTATAGGAGTGGTGAAATTGAAGAAAATGTGCCTTCCCAAAATCCATTAGATAATACACTATTAGTAATTCATGACAAATATAACTAGTCGAAGAAGCAATGACTACTGCAGTCCTGAAATATGTACCTTTCATTCTGATCAAATGAATAACTCGTTCACTCTTGTATTCAAAATGAAACTGAACTAATCTCATCAATCACTAGGCAAACTATTCGTGATATGATAGATAATGCATGGTAGCCCACGGTGAGTGGCCTATTAGACCTTTTTCTATTATAGTTCTATAATGAAGTTATTATGAAACGCAAATGCGTATCGAAATAGCCTCTGTTTCGATAAGCATTTTTTATTATTATGAGGTTGCTACAATCGAAATTCAAATGAAAGTCAGAAGAGTTAGCACTGAAAAACTCAATGCTTTTCTTGATAAATTTCAATGCACAGTGTGATTTGATTCAAATTGATTCAATCGAAGATGTTTCTTTTATTAATTGAAAACATTTTTTCAACAAAAGACTTCATATCAATGCAAAAAAAATGTATATGACACACGTTTTATAAGACACGTTGTCGCAATTGTTCACTTGGACCACTCATCGCTTCGCTCGTCGTACTCCAAACAACGCGTGCGACAAAATAGCGTCTTATAAAATTTGTATCATAATAACGCGACAAATAGCTTTTAATATAATATATAAACTATAATATACTAATATGGATAATACAAATTTTGAAAAAAATATTCCATGTGATGAATTTCATATTTCTGAAATACAGGGTGTTTCAAAGTTGAAGTAACAAAAGCTTAGGGGAGATTTCGCTCAGCGAAATATGGAAAAAAATTAATATGCACATGGGTCCGAGGATATGAGTAAAAAATAGCTCGCAAATGCTTTGGCAGGTCGATTATTTTTTGCATAAAAAATATCACTGCAGTTTCCTGAAAATACAACATTTTTGTCTCTTGACTTCTTTCAGTGTCTTGCTTCTTTTTAGAGAAAAAATTACAATACCATACCTCGGCACGTCTCTGAATTCCATCAGGAAAAATAAAAGTACTCAGGAGTTGAGCGATTGCATGTATCAATATTTGTCCAAATTTAATAAAACATGTTTCTCATATGATGCGTACTTTCCTACCGGTCACAATAGGTAGTAGCATTTTTCAGATTTCTGAATCTCAAATATGATTCTAACGGCTAAATGAGAAATCTAGCCACCTGGTATACGGTATACCTCTTTTCCACATTACTATTAATTCCCATTTTTTGTACTCGATAGAAACAGATGATTGTTCAATTCTCATCGATTGTATATCATTGAAGCGATCAAATATATGATTTTAATGTCTTCTCCTAATGCAATTGACTATCTTCGGGCCACCCTTGAGGTGAAATTTGGTTGAATTTTTATAAACAACTAAAAAGCAATGCTATAACTATAAATCCTATAAATAATCGACGCACGACGCAACACTCAAACATGCAGTTCATCTCCAACGCCACTAGAAGTAAGAGCCGGAGATGAATTCCACCTTTGAAAGCATTCCAGTAATAGGTTATTTAAACCTTAAATGTTAAATAAGACCTGCTGGACCACAGCAAACCACATAACCACCACATATTTTTGCTGTCATTCGAGTCCAAGTAGTTTGTTACACATCGAGTTTCTTTGAAGTGGTGAAAATCTGTTCTTAATGCATATTTGATTCCTATAGATAGACTATTTCTTGTGGTATACGCCTAGATTTCCCTAAATCTGAATATTAAAATTGAAATGTATCTTTAGAATTCTTTGAGAATCACACTTTGAATAAAAAGTACATATCAATGGGTTATCGCGTGCTAGACTACGAAATTGTTGGGGTAATTATCAACCATTCTATAATCGAAAATATATGTAAATATCTGCTGAATCATCAACTTCATTGACATCGTAAGTGCCATTATGGACCAGCAAGGTCACGAGTTCTGAAACGCTCGAGTACATTGGAAAGCACCTACAGGTGCTAACTAGGTGGAAACTGAAACCGTTCCTCATTGATAAATGTCTCTATACTGTTAATTAATTTTTTAATAT
The DNA here is from genome assembly GCA_029955515.1 of Chrysomela aeneicollis. NCBI lineage: Eukaryota > Metazoa > Arthropoda > Insecta > Coleoptera > Chrysomelidae > Chrysomela > Chrysomela aeneicollis. The sequence goes on along the minus strand of JARUHQ010000011.1, from coordinate 12,464,532 downwards.
GATGTAATTGATTATATGACCTTATTATTCAGCTGTGTTTTTGACTATTTGATGACTATTCCTATACAAATGCATTTGTCATGAAGGAGAATAAAGGACAAAAAAAAATCCAAAAAGTGACCTTCCGTCAACCAAAAGAAAACCCACCTCCTCGTGACGTCTAGCGGGTAGCTGACGCTCTGCGCCCCGGCGCCCGCCAGTCCGCCACACACCAGCTTGGCGGGCACGGCGAGCACCAGCGCGGTGCCAGCGCCGCCGCCACTGTCTGCCGGCCGGCACGTCCAGCCGGGCAGGTAGCGCGCGCAGCCGTACTTGAGGTACTCGAAGCAGAAGAACGAGAGGCCCGCGTAGGGCACCATGCCGGCCAGGGTGGGCGCGAAGCCGCGGTAGAGGGCGCGCAGGCCGCCTTCCTCGCGGGCGATCGTCGTCGCCGCGTGCACGATGCCCGTGTACACGTGCTCGCCGGTCACCTGGGGAGGGGGGAAAGCTTTTTGTGTATTCAGAACGAAAAGTGATGGTTTGACGCTCGAAAGAGACAGTTATCTTTCGGAAGCGGCCACTCTGCGGACACTCTGCGCTCGAAATACACACAAGATTTTTCTGCAACTGCAGTTCCTTAACAAGAAAACTCGACAATTCATACAATTAACTTACATTTCATAATACTCCCCATCTGAATCATTAATTCCATTAATTACACACTATTATATTGAAATTCATTCCAATAATTATTCCTACATCTAACAGAAAAGAAGGGAAAATTACCCATAGATTTCAATCCAATAATTATTCCCACATCTAACAGAAAGAAAGAGAAAATTAACCATAGATTAAAGAAGGATTTCCCTACTCAGGGATCAAAACCCGGCTGGCCGAACACATTTTTAAGACACTCTCAGATGCCGATTTGTTTTATTCGGTTTTTTGGATTCATTCTTGCCATAAATCATGTAAATATTATTTGTATACATTTTTTCATTATTTTTGTCTCCAATTAGCGTCGGGACTCAATATTTTCACGGGACGCCGATCACTCCGATCGGAGTAGCTATACATCTCAGCAATGATTCGAATTAAACACATGTAAAAAACTTATTATATTAAGAACACAAAACTCACTGAGCTGATAATAAAATGAAAGTATACAAAAAAAAAACATATTCGGTTAGGTATGTGCAAATAGTCATAAAAAATCCAAGAAAACTAATAAAATTTACTCGAAGCAAAAAAATATAACAATACCAATGAAAAACTGAACTAGTAACAAAATCTTTGGTATACACATGTATATATTACCCTTTTTTTTCTGCATTCCAGAAGGTCCGGGTTTGGCATCCATGTTTAACGACAGAAAAAATAAAAAACGCGTAACCAACAACAAGCCCTCAACCAATGTATTTAGAAGGACCAACCAGACCAACTGCAACCTTCTCTCGTCAACGCTAACGAGATAATGATCCGTACAAATTTATCATACACAACCTCAGACCAATAAAATACATAGACAGGCCCTTCCTATTTCTAATGCATTACATTGTTTGAAAGCAAGATTTAACTATCTCTCTTGGTATCGGGGAGAGAGGAGGAGAGCGGGCGGTAATGTTGACCCTTCTTGTTAATATTCGTGCGAAATGAAATTCGTAGAAAACCACAGAAATATAACACAAATTGATTATTTGAAACATATTATATTCATAATTGTTCATTTGTATTATATTCTACATGAAGGAAATCTGTAAAATACAATTTTGATCAACTGAAAATATTCATTACCTTGAATAGAATAAATATCCATGCATTATTCCACATTATTTCATTCCCGAATGTACGACCATGGTACGCACCAATGAAATTACACTATCGACACTTCAATCCCAGAAAAATGCTTTCAACCACAAATGAATTTTTTACCATTTCAAGTGGCGAGGAGTACATTCAATACACGAATAAGTGAATTAATCGATAAAAAATGTACAAATCAACGCTATGAGAACGATAATACGACAACACGAATGACCACGTCATGAATCGTGAACAATCTGATAAACTTTTTTTTTATCTTCTGGTTCTCACGAAAAGGTATATCACGAAACACGAAAACGGCGAGTTGGTCCGACGAGGCCCGAACAATAGATTCTTATCGTGGAAACAAGAAGGTTTGACAATCGTGTTGGCATCATGAAAAGGATCGAAAAAACCAGTATATGTTTTTTCGACTGAGTACACAACACTCCGATCGGAATAGTCGGCAGTCAATCTGTTAAGGCTGCTCGAAAACTTATGACTATCCCACAGTTATAATACTATGAACCAAAAAGATATAGTCAAACTTATTTTTAGTTCATAATCAACAGACTGGTGTTTTTTGAGAAATACAAGTTAAGGATTCTTACTTTGATATCTTTAGCATTCAATCATTTCATGGCAACATGTCCTGAATCTATCATACCATAATTCATACTTTTCCTCGTTTTCTCTGGTAAGGTTCAAATTTACAATGTTCGCACTTTCAGCTACATCAGGAGATATATTGAATAATTCACTGGATCTTTTATTACTTTCCATCGTGCAACAGAATAATGAGTTCGTCTTCAACAAATATGCTGTCACTTAATGACATTGAGATTATTTCCGCGTACTAGCAGCAATGCTGTCACTTAACCTTGAATCCTACAACCATGAATATTTTTTCTTTATTTCGCGGAAAGTAATTTCAATGAAGCAACTTCCATATTTTAGGTACCTACCTAAGTAATAATTGAAAATTTTTCATCAATTCCAGATGTGAATTACTGAATTATTTTCCCGTCCGCACGTCGTTTACATGACCTGCAGAATCGTGGTGTTATCGAGCAACTTAGTAATGTTATTAAATAAATCAACAGACAACAGACATTCAATAACATGTGGTATTACTACTAATAATGCTTACTCACTTGAAAAGCTAGTCTAGCTCTTATTGTATCCAATGGATACGTGAGAGCTACAGAGGTCAATCCTGCTCCAGCTCCAGCTAAGAACTTGTCAATATGAGAAGTTTCTCCAAAAACTCCATCCAGGTACCTTTTGTAAATTTCAAAAGATGTGAATTGTGTAGCTGCATAAGGAAATATTCTGACCATTTGGGCACCGTTTCCTGAAGAAAATTACCTTAAATGAAGGCTTTGAGTCTGTTTTTTTAACGTACATTAGTATTATGTGAATATTTCACCCTGTACAACAATTCAGTCTAATTTACAGTTTATTGTGGATTAATGCAAATTTACTTATCAAGAAAAAAGTTTCAAGGATGATAGTTCAGAAGCATCGCACAATAAGTAATTGAGCTATAATTTGTGTCTTCCTCAGAGGTCAATAAATAAAGCAAAACAACGTATTTCATTTGATTGCTATATAAATATGTCAACATATGATATTTTTATGCTGAAAACATGATAGATCTTATTGCTTACGCTAGATCCGGCATCCTGTAGTAATTTTTAGGTCTAGAGGGGTCAGCAAGAAAGTAGGTACTACATGATCACTTGGTACAACACATGTATGGACAAAAATGAAAACGACCAATCAATGGCCTAGTAATTTCAACCCCCCCGGCCCTACAAAACAAGTAACCTGGATACCGGATCTAGCGTAAGTAATAAGATCTATGAAAAACATCGTCTAGATTGAATAACTAAACGACATTTCGTGAAAATTAATTTTGTCATATTGAAGTATGAGTGCTCAAATTGAAATTGAATATAAGCTAATTTTACTAGTACAACTACCTATGAGGTATACTTTCAAAAACATTTTGTTATGATGATAATTTTTATGAAAATGAATACAAGAGAGCATGAACTATGAATAAATTAAGCCCTAGTATAGTAACTGTACAGTTTAAATATTCTTGAGTAATATTTACATAAATATGTATAACTTAATATATTTATATATCGTTTATGACCTCCAGACCTGAAATGGGACACTGTACTGTTGATATTATTTCCATTTGAAATTTTTAGTAAAAGAGGTACTACTGCAAACACAAATATATGTTTTATATCTCAACAGCTTCCTAACTTTCTTGATATGAACATTCTATTCATGAATATTTTCCAATGATTTCTAATTCCAAATATGAATTATACTAGTGCCATATAAATTATCATATAATGTCAATGACATTTTAATGCTTTTTTTTAGAGATAAAAAGAATCAATTTCGATGAATATCATATGGCGAGAATGCTATATTCTCATGTATTCAACATTCCAGCTATTACTCGATTGTTCGAAAATATTGGAGTAAAGAATAACGTGGAGAATCCTGGAATCAATTGTGTAGAAGGAGATGGAGAAATATGACACAAGAATGACAGTTTTCAAAAGTTATAGATGCTGAGAAATACAATATATAAACAGAGCCAATTAACGGCAGCAGTCAGTCAATAAATAGTTGTCATAAAATAGTCTGCAAATAAATTATCAGTTGAAAACTAATAACATAACAATATATTTCTTCAATCACCAGAAAAATCCTCGGTAAAAAATTAATTCTCATTCTAATATTCAATGAAAGATGCGTCGAGAAACATTAAGTAACATGTAAATTTGGTTGAAAACCAGACTGATTTTGCAACACTCACTGAGCATTGACAAGTTTATCAATGTAGGTAAAATCAAGAGATTTGGAAGTAAAATCCCCAGTTAATATTCTACCCGTCCCTTTACAATCTAACTACTGATAGAAGTAATAAAAATATACCTTTATAGAGAGCAAATGGGCCTTCAGTTTTGAAAATATGCTTAAGGCCAGAGAATACCCCATGAGATAGATGGTGCTTGTTGTGGGCCTGCAGAAGAATTTTGACTCGATCCAACGGCGCAACAGTTGTTTTTGATACCATGCCAGCTAAGCCTGAAGAATGGAAAATAATAGGCATTGATGATTGTATATTTTTGCAAATCTCCAATTCTATATATATGAAGGAATGTTTTGGGCAAAGTTCAGCTGGAAATTTCTCTCCAAAACGATATAAAGGGTAGTCCTCTGTAAGTGACCAATTAGAAGTTTATGGAGAACTGATGATATGTTTTATCTTTCTGAAATATTTTCGAAAATGCAGTGTTGCCGTATGTGCCTGAAAAATACTGCACCTCTCTTATTTCAACTAGGACACCCTGTATCATAGGCACCGGCAGCAGAGTGCAATATCTCATTACAATATTTGGAAACTATGAAATAGTCACAAATCTATTAGAATCAGATTAGTTCTTCATTGTTTTTCCAAAATTAATAGTATATTTTTTGAATTTCAAAAACATGTTTCAAATACTAAAATTGTTTTGTCAATAATTTTAAGTATTTTATTGAAAAACAAAATATTTTTTTTTGAATTTGAAATTTGACAGATGCTGTCAGTTCATATGTTCTGATTGAGGTATAAAAAATGCTTATCAAACCAGAGGCTATTCCCATAAGTATTTTTTTCGTTTTCTAATGACCTAATTTTAGAACCATCAGAATAGAAAAATAGAATTTGTGGAGGTATTTGTATGTATTCTGAAGTATAAAAAGTTATAGAACCAAAATGGAAAAACTAATTTGTACCTAACAACTTTCAGAAAATAAAGTTGATTTGATAATAAATATTTTGGATAGAAGAAATTGGTTCACTTCAATTTCCAATAATTATAACAACATATTCATTATAGATCCTTGAGAGTTGCACACCTCAAAATTATCAAACAGTATGTATGCCTTTAATGTGATTTTTCTCTTCTAATGAAGAACATGCAGAGATTAAATTGAAAAGTATATTAAACATTACATATTTCATTCCTGACTCACCTCCACATAGTAGATTCTTACAGACCAGCTCAAAATTCAGTTCATTTGTCATTTTCAGACTCATTTTCAGGATTTTTGATGTTGACAAATATCACTTATAAGTGTAGTTTAGGAATCAAAAGGAAATTAAACTTTCTCCTGTAACATCATTTTTGTTTTGAAGGCTAAAATTAATTATACTCATTATTTTTGAAAATAACAAGCTGATAGCAAATACTGCAATCATCAGTGTTATATAAAAATGCCACTATTGAATAAATGAATGAATGAATAAAAAAGCCCACAATACTCACAGAAACACATCCTGGTGACCTGTGCTCATCACTGATGACTGGAAGTGAAATCAGTGGAATGTGATGTGCATACTTTCCCTTCCTGAACCTGAAATATGTTTAGAAGTTAAATGACCATGACATTGATCATACTCACTGGCACATTTCCACACTTTGACACAGACTATAATGATGACACTTAACACTAACAGGCCTGAAATTGTATGATTTGTACGTTGTTTTCAATGATGAATATTCTCCTAAAAATGTCTAAAATTTCAACATTGAAAATTCCTGACACAACAAGGTACGTATCTAAAGCTTTCGATTAATTAATGCCGAAAAAATGAGTCCATTATTTCATAATCCACAAAATATGTTTCAACACATATTTGATACAATATAGAAATGATAAATTCAAATCATCGATTTTTTCTAAAAAAACAAATGAACCAGACCAGCTGACACTCATGACCACTGACATGGACATGACATTACTGACAGTGACTTTGATGATGACCAACCACAGAACTTAAACACTGTGTTGAAGCCTGTCAAGTGTGAAGGTTGAAGGGTTGAAGCGAAGCTGAGTCAAAGAATGGTTAATAATGTCAACACTCAACAGAACCACAGTTTGACCACAGTAACCGTCAAGGCAAGGTGGTCAAGGTCAACAAGAAGGTACTTCGGCACCGGCGGGCGATCTGTTTGTTTTTATTAATATTTTTTTATTAATTTTACAGGTGATATATCCTAAATTATCGATAGTAGATACCTTGAATGATTATTCATGCAGAAATAAGTTGATAGCGTCAAGAAATATCCCGAACATGGCTGGACAAATTTTAAAATCATACACCTTTCTAGGCTGTAGGATTCTAACAAATTATAGGTATGAATGTAGACTCATCATTTATATGTATATTTTTTTTTTTGAGAAAAAAATCAACTACTCATTTTCATGACCGAACTCACGACAGTATGATCACTTACTTGCATACTACCTACATAAACAGTAGATATCCCTACATGTGCTTGAATACAAACTCAAGGCTTCATAGATTTTTAAGACATATTTCTCAGACCATTGAAGGTTGCTTAAATCATTACTATCAAGTTTTTAGTTGTTGAACCTCTTCTGTAACTTCTCATTTGAAATAAATTGGTTTTATAGGAATATTTGTGATCAAATCAGGCTGTACAGTAGCAATCGCAAAAGTTGTTGGCCATTGGGTCATCATTTTACTAAGGTTACATATGTTATAGAAGCATTTATTGAATATATTTTCACCCCACTAGTCTCCAATTACTTCATATTCATATCAAGAATTTATATTAACCAAAATAGAATTCTTTATGCCTTTATGCCATAGTGATTTTTGATACATCATCAATAGAGATTCTGAACCTCTATTTATTTGATATTATGCCTTAAATTATTTTTGTGCCAACATGTTTTCCACTAGATTTTCATTATTTTGAATCATCTGCTATCATGACTTGATAGTAATAAGTATTTTTAAATGAACAAAATTCATGTAGAAACAGAATCAACAATGGTTTCCTGGTTTTTATTTGTTTATTCATTGTGGATAACTAATCTCTGGCAACATTAATAATTTCAGCAAAAAATTATTCACTATTATGGAAATCTCATCTTCATTTACTCAATTGATGTTTTTTTCCATTCTTTATTATTTTCAGAAATAGCTTTTCTAATAGGCAACCTATGATTCGAACTATGAAGTCAGACACCAAAGAACTCTTGAATGAGCTCAAAATACCTGAAAAACCCAAAAAACCCTTGACTCCATATATTCAATTTCTCCAAGAAAAACGCCTAGAAGTAGCCAAGGAAAATCCCAATATGAAACAAGCTGAAATCATGAAAAAGGTAGCAAAAGATTGGAAAGAGGTTAGCCAAGAGCAAAAGGAAAAGTATACAGAAAAATACCAATCTGAGTCAATTTCATACAATGCCGCTATTCTCAATTATAATGCAAGTTTATCTAGTGACCAGCAAGCAGTTTTGAAGACTGCAGCAGCTGAAAAAAGAGAAGATAAGAAAAAAAGACAAATTAGGAAGGTAAATAATTGGTACAATATTCAATAAAACAGTGAAAACATTCCTGTTACTGAATTATGAATCCTGTCGATTGTAATTTCAATTCAGTCAATTTAAAGTTTTTGAGAATGTAACTCCACATTAGTTTCAGATACACCTCAGGTATTTAATTTTACCATCAGTTATGATTTTATATCTATTAAGACAATGACATACCAGAATCAATTTTGGGAAAATATTGAGAAAGTTTCCAATATTGAGATTTTCATTTTTTCCATGAAATTCATACAAAATAAGCACATTTACTATTTTTATATTTCAGTGATCAAATTTGACAAAAAAAATTAGTTTTGGCTCCTCATTCATCCTGATTATGCAGAAATAATAAAAACAAATGGTGATTCAGCCTACATACATACAATGCTTTCATGCTTCTAGGTTTACCTAGATATTCAGAAATACTTGATATTTATAATGGATAATAATACTGTTCTTAGAGTGCAGTGAATAAACTCATGATTGGACATGATATGAAATTGCTTTGAATTCATTCTTGAGATAAGAAAGGTATAATTGGCAACAGTGCAAGTGAAATTGTCTACAATCCAGGATAACAATATCACTATAAAAATCAAAAAATGCATCTACAGCTCTAAGAACTTATTATTGTCAATTTGATGATATTGCTTGCTAAATATTGATACATGAGTAATATTTGCTTTACATTATATGGTGCAAAATCATTTATAAAAACTTACACTACTACACTACAATAACTATTGGCTGAATAGTGTTTCTCAAATTACTTTCATGAATAATGATAATTCAAAACAAAACCAAAAAATGACCCAACAGTTCTGCATTATAATAGTTATGATTATATATTAATAACAAAAATATGTTTATACATCCGCTGAATTCACCTATAATTTTACCAAACATAATAACCTATCAGTGAGGTCATCATCAATTACTAGTGAAGATTTACTAAAGAGTACTGATGCATCAATCATTATAATTGAAATTTTTAGTTGAGCAAAGAAAACAATAAACCCAAGAGACCTGTAGGACCTTACATATTGTTCTTACAAGAACAAAGCAAAGCCAGGAATATTCCATTAAATTGTCTTTTGACAACAATGAAAGGTGAATGGGATAAAATTCCAGAAGTGGAAAAATTGAGATATAGAGAACACTATTTGGCACAGAAAAAAATTTATGATAGGGAATTGTTAGAGTGGGAACATGAGATGGTGGAGAAAGGGCATTCAGATTTGATCAGAACCAAATCGATTATTGAGAAGAAGCCATCGAGGGTAAGTGGAGTCAAATATTCATTTCACTCAGTACACTAATAGTTTTTTTCCTCAGAGCTTGTAGATTTAAAAAAATATATTGAAATTCATTATATTTCAAATCATCAAAAACGCAGTGAAACTCTTGATTGAGGCCTCGATATCAATCCATGATGACCAATCACACATCACATGCAAATTCATAATTTTATGGTTTCTTTATTGTGAGAGTCATCAAATTTTTCATTTCTTTCTGATTCATGAATTCAGTCTGAAGCGACAATATGCTGAATAGAATAGAATAGAAGAATAGAATAGAATAGAAGTTTATTCACATAGTTCTAACATAACATAATTTTATATTTATAACAATAATATGGATATCTGGCCTATGCAAATAAACAGAAGTACCATTTAGTCCTTCAATGAGGACTGTCTATGGTTAAGATTCCTTGCTTATTCACATATAACTTCAAATCACACATCACGTTGAACATAATAATATAACTGATTGAAGAGTCGTAATAGGAGAAAAATTTATCAATTGATGGAATACGTGTGACCATCTAATTGAATAATACACTCTAAGGAAAGGGAGAACTTATAAATATTACTTTTTTATGATTTCAGGCTTATACTCAATCAATAGCTGAATTGAAAAACTTTCTTTCTTCTTGGAAAATCCAGTCTTTCTTATCCTGACATTATTTTTATTGCTTTTGTCTTGATGGCCATCCAGCAATTTCCCTTTTTATAAACCCTTTTCACGAAAATCAGCGCAGTTGTCATGTTCATAAAATAATTTGTGTCATTATGACATTTGGAATATAATTTTAAAATGTCATATTTTCTATACAATATTAAACTGTTACTTCAATGCATATTGTAAGGATTTTGTTTGAAGGAATCTCTATTAGTATGTTGATATTTTGTTTCAACAAAATTTGAAATTCTGTAATTTCTTTCAGATACATTTGCTGATGGGCAAGGAACCTCACCAATAGGGATACGAGTGTCTTCACTTATATTCATCCGCCAATGCGGGTGAAGACACGTTTCATATTGAAACAAAAGATACTTTTGACCATAATAGTGAAAAAGTTGAAAATAAACTATACCAAAGTCATATAGACGATAAAGAACTGTTTACTGGTACAAACAAAAAAGTTTCTTCTGTTACTGAAAAGCAGATATCAAAAGAGGCGGAAAAGGAAAAAGAAAATCTGGAAGAAAATTCTATGACTCTGATTGAGAGTAAAGAATGTTCAACTAGTCATTCTTTTTCCAATAAGGAATCTCAATTACAGCATCAATCAAATACTGTAATTGGTAAATCGTGTGCTGGGAACACTAGTTTGTTCAACATATTGCGCAATATTTTCAAATTTTAGTTAATGGATTTTGGGCTCTACATTTTATGTAATATACAGTCGTTGTAGCATTATTATTATTTAATATTTTTTATTTTTTCAAATACAGGCTTTTCGTTCTAATGACATACTCTTATTATCAGCATCACAATATAACATTGAAAACAGCTAGGAGTCACTTATAAATATATAACTATTCGAACATATATTTATAAATGAAAAAATGGATTAGCCATAAATTGGACAATAAAAATTTTTTTGAAAGAGAAAAATAGTCTATCCAATTGAAAATATCAAACATAGTTTGAAATGAATGTCTGGTAGACTACGAGCAGAAAACAACTACTTTCCTGGTAAATACCACGCAGAACATTGAATTATATCTGTTCGTAGTCCATGCAACGATTCACACTGTGAATGCAGATCGCAAATGTTTCTTTCTTCCGAAGACGTGACAAATTCACATCGAGACAGGCACGCCTAACAACCTAGACCGGTTTCGGGCTTATTGGCCCTCATCAGTGCATGGTAGTTATCCGAGTAGAGACCGCAAGATCTCCACTCGAAGCGTTGCCTGTCCCAATGCATTTTCGTCGCGTCTATTTGACCGCACCGAGCCGCGTTCCAACAGACAATTGGAAGTGGCGACATCATGCGGCATAAGATCTGCGATCTGCATTTACAGTGAATCGTTGCATGACTACGAACAGATATAATTCAATGTTCTGCGTGGTATTTACCAGGAAAGTAGTTGTTTTCTGCTCGTAGTCTACCAGACATTCATTTCAAACTATGTTTGATATTTTTAATTGGGTAGACTATTTTTCTCTTTCAAAAAAAATTTTATTGTCCAATTTATGGCTAATACATTTTTTCATTTATTAAGCTTAGTCGAGCTCTTAGCTACTTCCAAGTTCTGTAAAACTTGGGAGTTCGTTTCTGGAGTGTTTCTTTCTTCTGCCGCATGATGTCGCCACTTCCAATTGTCTGTTGGAACGCGGCTTGGTGCGGTCCAAAGACATTTAAACACTAGAGCAAAGATTAGTGGTTAACAAGATGTTCCACTCCCTCTATTTTTGAATGAAATAGTAAATACGTAAATGTGGCCTTGAGAATGACGTGGTAGGAGCAGGACCCCACGCATGAATGGCGAGGGGGCCTTTTTCTATTGGTTGATACAGTCATGTGATCGAGTAAATGACATGTGAAGTTATATTCACAATACAGCGATTTTTGGCGTTCGACGCTTCGGATTTTGATTGGAGTTCAGATGGTTTTCTGACAGATGAACGAGTTTTCAACCAATAGCAAGGCAGCTCTCTTCATGCAGAGATCAAGCAACAATAACGTAATAAATTCCCGTTTAGCAGTAAAAAATAGTGAAAATAATGAGGTTATATTTATTTTTCGTTTAATAAAATTGTTTCTATTGAATTATTGGTAACTACTCAAATACAGTAAATTGAATGAATCTTTGACAACTTTTGAGCTGATATCCTGAACACATCAGTAAACATTGTTGCAATGGTAAATGAACCTATAAAATGAATATCAACATGTTTTTTTACGATAAATACTAGTCAAAATAACTTTATTTCATTTAACAGGACAACAGGTAGGTTTCATTATAAAAGTGGAATTCTTCTAAATTTTGTTGTCCAATCCAAAAGTGTAGTTGGATATGTTTCATCTTCTGAACTAGCTTCTTTGCTGAACAAATTGACTGGATACCCATAAGCTAATAGCTCACCAATGCTGAAAGAAATATTCAGAAAAATATATCAATTAATTTCAAAATGATGAGAGCACAATAAAAAAGTTGTGATTGGATGCCTTGAATCATATCGAAAACATCAAATCATCAATACTTAGCTTGTAGGTGTACCTACATTATTCATATGTCAAGTTCTATGAACAGTGTTTCATCAAATGAGTACTCACAGAAAAATACAGCTAGATTCCAGATCATGATGTTCATTTCTTTTTTCTGTTGTATTGTCTCCTCTTTGGAACCAATTCTCCATTAGTTTTACTAGACCAGTTAGCAGGAAAGGACATGAAAAGTATGATGGAAGTGTAACAGCAATAATGGATATAATTGTAGTTATACTCACAAAAAAGGGTTCTGAACCCTTGAACAGTTCCTCCAATCCCAATGATTTGATAATCATTCTATAATATCTTGTTATTGCTTTCAAAGAATCTCCATTATGATCAATAGATATATGAAAAGTATGATGAAAAATAGCTATTGTATACTTACATAGCTTATTCTTTATTCTCTTACCTACAAAAACTAATTCAGGTATGCAATTTCTTGTATCACATCAATTATCTGAATTATCATAAAAATAAGGTTATGTAAAAATAGTAGTAGTAATAAATGTCAGTTAAGATGCTAAATTCACTTGAATCTGTGAAAACAACACAAAAAATATCGTCTATCCGCTTATTGAAGTGGCAAAATTGCATTTTTTTTTCAGAAAAATCGCAGGTAAAACATTTAGCCCTTATTAAGCAAATGCTCTTATATATGAAATCTGGTAAATAGAAAACGTAGTAAAACATCACGTCAAAGTTTCAAGGACGTTTGGTAGAAACTTCCCGCGCAGACAAGTGCTTCCTCTGTTTACTGTAACTCTGTGACTAGAGACTTCATCATCTACGTTTTTGCACGATCAGTCATCGTTTGATCCTTCTTTTCTGTCTCATTTCCTCCAATTACATGTTTGCCAGATTATACGATTTATGCAATCTTGCAGTAAATTGATTAATTCACACAAAACAATAACTATACTTTACTGAAGCATAATTGTTTCATTTCCTTTCTATGAATCGGAGTTATCATCGAATCAAAGTGTTTTTGATTCAATGATGTACATTCTGATGAAATCAATTCGTCTTTTATCACATTTCACCATACAAATCAGCACTTTCGGCAACGCCGCACTAGAACATTCGACTATTTTTACAAGTTTGACGCTTGCGAGGTTGCAGAATTGCCTTCTGATTTCGTTGATACCGATTTGAGTTATTTTGGCCGTATTACTTTTTTGTGAGTTTCAGAAACAATATTTGTGTGCGAATATGGTGCATTTGTGTGTTGTGTGTAAAAGGGTGGATCATTTTTACTTAAATTGGACTTTTCACGATAGAACCAAAATAGAGGTTATGTTTATTAGACAGAGGCGTCCGGTCCAAAAGTAGGTGCCAGATTCGAAATATCCTGCTCTGACGGTAACGTAACGTTGATATTTCAAAAATATTGACAATGAGCACACATATTATGAAGGTATTCTTAGACCTCCAGTCGAAACCTCACGAATCACATGAGATGATCTCAATCTCACAATGTAAACTGGAAGCACTGGCACATAACATCTCATCCCTCTGAAAATGTTCTTTTCAGTATTGAGGAAGTACAATCTCAAGTACCTACATGCTTAAAGGTGAGTGCTATTTTCCAACATATGGCAAGATATTCAACAGTTGAGAATTCACAATGCAGTATTCTTGCATTTAGCAGCATAGTTTCAATGCAACAAACACCGTTCTAAATACTCTGTTTATCCAATAATAATGTTCCTGAATTCTACACCTTTTGGTCTCACCACTCTTTAACAGAACGTTGGCAATCTAACTATATACTTACCTATTATATGAATATATTATTTAGTAGTTACTATAAAAAAATGAAATGGACTTAAGTTTCATCTATATAATTCCTTCCTTATAATTTGGATATCATTCACTTCCTCATTGTGTACCTTCAGTATCAGTAGTATGTATAGATATATTTTTATTTCAGATGAGCAGTGATGAAATGATGAAAATTAATCATAAAGGTACCTTTACACCTGATGATGTGTATGGAACAGTTCAATGATCATTTATTTTGGTAAGTTGTTTGAATGTTTCACAAAACCACTATGGTTTCGCTAGTTTTATTCCTTCTATTTTCAGATATAATCAATATCATGTTGTTTTTCAGTGTGATTAGCACCTAATTTTTGATGTAGCCAAGGTATACACACTATGCTCTACTACTTACCACTACAGTTGTGTCCAGGGAACCTTTGAATTTCACATTTGCTTATGCTAAGAACTTTTGTGAAACATTTTTTGGTAAGTACTTGAGCAATGTGAATGCATACATACAACATTTAGATTCTGATGTGAACAAGAAACTTCATTCATATTTTGTATTTATATATATTAATACCTCAGCTTATTGTAATGAAATTTCCGAAATTTTCATTTTGAAATTAGTGTCCTTTCCTCGGTCCTTCCTTATTATTCAATCTGCTATTTTCCTCTATATATAGGTTTCTGGCTTTCAAACTGTTATTTTTTATTTTCTATAACATTTTTTAGATACTGCTCAGTAGCCTCGAATGTTTTTATTTGTTTCAGAGTGAAAATGTATCTGTTTTCAATATTATATTGGGACTTGATACTTGTGAATATTCATGAAGAACTGGATGGGGTTCAAAGGATGGTTTCAACTTTAGAAGTAGTCAAAGGAATCTACAAATATAGAAATAAACATCAAGAAAAATTATTTTAAACCTTTATTCATTTATTTTTGTACTCTATTTGAAAGGACCTACTTCAAATAAGACCAATTTGTTTCATTTTTTCAAGTACATCACAAAAAACTTCACATTCTCCACTGAAGATTCATCTATAATTTGATTCTTCAAAAAACTTGTTTGCATTCCTCTCATTGATGGTAGCCTCAAATAGCAAATTGAAAGTGTTTTCAACACTGTTGTAAACCTGGTTTCATCTGAAAAAAAAAGAGATTTTTTAACTCTTCATAAATTTGTTTAAATATTGAGTACACAAAATAGTTGAATGAAATTATATTCATTACATATTGTTTTATAATTGTTTTTGTACATGTATATACTATACAAGATATAATAAATATACATTACTATGTAATTTAGTTTATGTTGATTTATGTTATGTACTTCTATGTATAAATTTTCATGTATTGTGCATAATTATAGTATGATTTATGTGTAGATATATTGAAGCTTGATAATTTTTCACTATGCAATCATATTTTTCAAACTTATATGATTGCTTTGAATAAACCGGATTAACACATCATATTTGTTATTATATATCATAGGTACTAAAAATTCAATCTTATTCTGTATTTATTTTGTTGAAACTTATTTCAATCTGGATTAAGAGAGAACTGGAAAAACAGGTTGAAATTTCATGCTATTCTATATGAATGGATGGAAAGCTGGAAAAATTACACATACCTGTTATAAATGAGTGAAATCAGTTGCTCAGTTCAAAAGGTATGGTTAATAGGTAACTTATCCAAATGATTGAAATAGAACACTTCATGAAAGAGCATGCATGGTTTTGAACATTCTTCCTCTGGACTAGTCTGGACATAATTAGTTGGCATCATCATCAAATCATCAGCTGGTTCCTACAAAATCATATTAAAAATAAGAAATATTTATTAAAGGAATATAAAATACTTTGAATATCCCTAAAAACTGATATGAGAATATGTATAATATCTGCACATCTGAGATCAGCTCTTAATAGGTATAAATTAAAGTGTGGAGTAAATATTTGAGGAAATATCAAGAAGATTGTAATTAATGTAGTAGCAAAATCATATATATTTAGGTAAAATGTTGTCGAATAATATATCTATGTAAACATAATCAAGGGATATACATAATATGTTATTTTCAAGGGTATAATCAACATCAGTTTATCACCAGTCCAAGATTCCTCACAGCAGGGGTTTCAAAAAGCAAAAATACTACTTATTATAATATCTATATCATACAAGGATGAAAAAAATAGAAGATAAAACACTCCAGACATCAGTTCACTACCCAATACAGTACAGAAAGACTTACCTCGAACCTTTTTAAGGTATGTTTTCCCATTTCCAGTATCAAAATGGTTAGCACAAGTGCCACAATATTTAGCAGTGATCTCTGTAGATATTCTGATGCTAAAATGAATCATGTTACCACAAAGATTCTTCAAACAAACTATATTAGTATATTTTCTTACCCATGCTTTCCAAAATTGTAGTCAACCATGTCTGGTGTGAAGAAATGAAATCCTATCACTTTATATTGTTTAGTTTTAGTAGTAGGTAGATAATGGAACGGCACAAAGTCGTGGATGCATTTTCGTGGAAATATAAAAGTATGAAAGAAACAAGAAGTATTTTGAAGGAAAAAAATACAGATGTGACATTTACATGACTCATGACTGACACGCCAGCACGCCACTGACGATGATAAGAACCTTCAAACATACATTGTTGCCGAGGCGCCCTGTGCGTATATTTTTCTCTCTTGCACTCGTTGCAAACATCCATACAATGACTGATCGGCTTGGAAACCGATTTAACAATGGAACGTTAAGTCTCCTGTATTTGAATGTCTTTGGTGCGGTCAAATAGACGCGACGAAAATGCACTGGGACAGGCAACGCTTCGAGTGGAGATGTTACGGTCTCTACTCGGATAACTACCCTGCACTGATGAGGGCCAATAAGCCCGAAACCGGTCTGTAGGTTGTTAGGCGTGCCTGTCTCGATGTGAATTTGTCACGTCTTAGGATAAAACATTTGCGATCTGCATTCACAGTGTGAATCGTTGCATGGACTAAGAACAGATATAATTCAATGTTCTGCGTGGTATTTACCAGGAAAGTAGTTTTTTTCTGCTCGTAGTCTACCAGACATTCATTTCAAACTATGTTTGATATTTTCAATTGAATAGCCTATTTTCTCTTTCAAAAAAAATATATTTATAGTTTTGTTTTTAAATGAATTCTACGAAATCCTGGAATATTGCCATAAAGAAACCATCTATTGAAGTAAATACGCATATAAATATCTATGGGTATCTAACGAGGAGAGAAGTAATGTTGCCGGTAACCTTCGTATTAAATTCTAGTTATAATAGCAACGTCGCTTTGTTCCTCTCTCAATACCTATAAATCTCTAAGCGTATTCTTTACAGCTTATTATTTTTAAATATTGAAAATGGGATATCGGAATATACAAAAATAATTATGTAGGTTTTAGGAAAAGCTACGAACACCAGTGCTTCTAAAATGTTTCTCAGACACTGAATTTTTATAGGATACAAGTTTCAGCAACTATGCAAAAATGCACATTTGCGAAAAAAAGAGTTGCGTTTCCACATCAGTGACCTTTTTTTCTGTGAAAGTACCTCTTGTTGGTAATTTTTAAAAATTGGCAAGATCTAAACGGACCTTCAATAACTTTCAACGGGCCGTACTATTTCCGTTATTTTCGAAAATTTTATTATAATTCATAATTTTTCAAATGACTTTTTCTTCGATTTATATTCGATCTCACTGAAAAGTCCACTGTCACAAAATTTGTAAGCCCCTTTTCACCCAATTTCAGAGGAGGTCAATTCCTTGACCGAAATAGTGGCGTGAAAAAATATTTTTTATACAATTGTATGCCTTTAAAGCGAGTTTGTTAAGTATAACTTGATATGGCGAATACGGCCGTAATAACCGTTCTCTCAACAATGCGTCGCTGCAGTCTCATTTCAAAATAATCGTTTTTTCAACACCTCAAAAATACGAAATATTTGTAGTGGATTAGATTTCTTGAATAAAATCAGGTTTCGTGAGAATATATTTTATTTTTTTCAAATAAGTAGGTATCCACTAGAATACATTAAGTCTTTTAATATAACACGAATATTTGTTCCAATCGAATAGAACAAGAATGATATGATGGAAAGATATCTTATAATATTTGAAAATTATGTGAGTATTAATTATTAAACATGCCTTTCTGTCTGAGTTGCTAACGTTGAACGTTAAATTTTTATAAAGATAAAACTGAGTAGTTTTTTTGTTAAAATGATTGAGAATATCAATGTGATTTTGAGTATTTTATTCGAATGATACAGAGAAAAACTCAATAGTGACTCCCAATAATGTGTTGGAATGGAAACATAAACGATAATTCTCTGTAATTATTATGGTATGGTGGATGTTGATACAAATAATGATATGATACTATAGAATTTGGATGATTACAAGATGCAAGCATGTATGACTATAAATATTACTTTTCTCTAATAATTTTAAATTTTGGAAGTACAAGACTTGATTAGATATATTCAAGTTTAAATAGGTATTCGAGTAGAAAGATCACAAATATATTTTTGGAACAGTTGGAAAATCAAATACTACAAGTCTTAGGTTTAGGCCTTGCTACCCTGTGAAGAAAACATTGTTGATTTCACTAAGAGGGATCATTAAATATGTTACCAGATACTAGAGAGAGTATAATGTACAATGTGAGTCAGCAATAGTTTTCATTTGTTTGACATAATCTTCTCAAGTAGAGTTCTTCAATATGGGGTTTTAACTATCCAATTCGAATTATACTGTTAAGAGTACAACCACTTTGATCAATAGAAAAACTATTCTAAAAACAACAGTTATTGTGTTTTGTTGCTATTTTATTCTTTGGAACCAATGCGAAATGCGCCAACCTTGACGTAATGCTTGTTCAATCATAATATTATACCATCGTATCTGGGTACTTATAAAGTCAACTAAACCAACGATACGAATTAACAATTAGGAATCTACAACTACATCAATTAAGGAGACGTTCATAAACATTATTTACTGAAAATTCAAAATTAGGTTTTTTATTGTTCCGTGTCAGAATTCATAGCGAATAAATGGTTCTGTGTTCAAATATGCCTTATGCGCACGCGTTGAATTAATATTTGGTTCATATTGCTCATTACATTACTATTGAACGTGAAAGCTTTTGTAGCTCATTTTGATCCTTTTTAGACCCATATAATTTTTATGGATCAAAAAATAGCGACAAGAAGTGATAACTCTTATTGACTCACACTGTGCTCTTTAATATTCAAAAAGTGCGAAACACATCAAAAACACCGAAAAAGCAAAAATTTACAAAATGACTAGAATAGTTTATCACGACTTCATTTCTAAATATTTTCAACGTATTTTTTTGCATGTTTTGTAACTTTTATGGCACATATCAATATCTAACATCTACATCAGATAACGTATTTCAAACAATCAACATTCTTTACTATGGTCTCCATCCCATAATAACTTTTTTGAATGGAACAAATATGCCATGGTATGGTTCACTGAAAAATAAATGTACATTAAGAAATCAAGTTTTTTGTCAAGTTTCGTTATTATAAAAATAACAAATGATATATCAATGAATTCGCCGAAAGATTGTCTCATATTTTATTAAAATATAGAGTGTGTCATTGAAATAATAAAGATGACATGAATTTTGGTAAAACTGAAAACGTGAATATAATTATATGAATAAACGGATAATCTGATAGTGATCGAATGCAGAATGGCGCAAAATCAGAAGCAGAGTCTATTTTCGGCAAAAATCTCTTGGACCAATGCCGTTTCTCCCCTGGACCCTCTACTAAGCACAGAAATAGTATATCATGATATGCTCCAAGGAAACAAGTGCGACAAATAACAGAAACATCTTCGATTGGTGACACTATAATAAAATTAAAATATTTGAAATTTGACGGATGGTGTTAGTTCATACGACTACTGTGCAAGCATAATGGCTCGTTTGCAAAAAGCGTTCGCGTATCGCGGTTAAAGTTAAATAATACCAATAATGACAATAATTTATACTAATTACGGTGATTCTAAGCTGTAAAGTGAAAACCCTGAAAATCGGAGCTTCTAAGACGAATCGTAATCGAATTTTATGGCCTTTAACCGCTCACAAAGATCGGACAAGAAGCGAGAAGCCAGTATGTGAACGCGCCATGACTCTTCTGACTTTCATTTGACAGTTCGATTTTACTAACCTTCAAATAATAAAAAAAATTGCATTAATTTGAAGTATTTTATTGAAAACAAAATTTAATATCGATAAATAACAGAAACATTTTCGATTGGTAACAATGATGACATTGAAATATTCAAAATCTGACGCACAAGCGCGCCAAGCCCAGTTTACTGATGAGCGATATTGATATTTGCGATACCAGCGGTGAAAAATGCAATTTTGTTATTGTTTTTATTGGTTAATTTAAATCAAGCCACACTCTGAATTAAAATTTACTAATAAAATATTGTGTTTTAAAATCCAAAATCACTATCAGAAATAAGCAGGGCCAAACACTGCAGACTTTCATTTGACAGTTCGATCTTACCAACCTCCGAATGATAAAAAATGCATATCGAAACAGAGGCCATTTCGATACGCATTTGCGTTAAAAATATATATATGTATTATAGTGAGTTATAGTAGTGATAGTTATTAAAGAGGAGAGTAGAGTTTAATGACCACATTTACATATCACAGAGAATACTTGTAGCAGGTCACTTATTGTTAACTATTTGAAGTAAAACAGTGAGGTAAGTATAAGTAAAATAAATTATCTAAATAGGACATCACATTATTGAAACGAAATCAGAACATGAAACAGTAAGGTGTAAAATAGACATTCATAATTATGTATTATGGAGCACGATACAAGTGAAAAAGTTATTTAGAACCTAGCAAGAGCATTGTATTATCACAAATCTTCGTTTGCAAGGTCAAAGTTCAGAAACTCATTTTCAGTTTAGAAGCAGATTCTGAATAAAAAGGATTTCATCTTTGTGTTCTCAGAATTATAGGTAACTCACGTTGTTTGTTTACAGATACTATAATAGAGTATTTTAGAATGCTGTCAAATTAGACCTGCTGGACCAGAACAAACATAACCACACATATTTTCGCTGTCATTCGAGTTGATTTTTTTTCTGTTGGAAGTATTTAAAATCATTTCTTGAGACATGTTTGGTCCCGAAAGAGTCTAAATACTGATGTTGTCCAAGGAGGCAACTTTTGGAAACAATTCCACGTCAGTTTCCACTTCATCACTTTCAATAACATAGGGATCAACGGAATTCATGACTCTTATTTTATCGATCCCTATATTACTCTGCAGATTCACTACCAAAATTTTCTGAACCCAATAAATATTTACTTTTACCCAAGGTGGATATAGGATGGTGAAACAGCTTCCTATTAACAAGCACTAGAATAAACTGTAGACCTTTGCCCACTTGATTTCATACCGTAGTAATATTTCCTGAAGTTATCAGAGATGGCGACATACCTTGTGTCGGTAAAACAGAAACTGTGCATCTGTCATCCTTTTATCAGTTTCATCTATTCTAGATGAAAAATGATTGAAAAGAGTCAAAATATCAATATTCATTCCAGATTTATCGAAAAAATATTGTTTTAATGTCGTTTCAAGTCACGTCTGTCAGATGTGAACCACAGAAATAAGTAAGCAACAGAAATCTTCTTCGATAATCGATCTTACTGCCATCTTCTTTCAAGTCGTGGAAATATTAGTACCTTCTCAAACGGTCTACAAGTTTTTCGCAGAAACAATTGAAGAGCTGTTTCACCATCCTATATCCACCTTGCTTTTACCTTAACAAGCCATGAACGAAATAATCTTGAAAATATCATGAAAATATCTGCTTAACCAGCAACTATAACTTTCCTGTCACTGGCATTTACATTTACTTTGTATTGACATGATTTGGCGCCATGTTTCGTCCTTAGGTCACATATGCTTACGTTAGATACGGTATCCAGGTTATTCGTTTGGTAGGTCCAGGGGGATTTAACCAAGGTGGATATAGGATGGTGAAACAGCTCTTCAATTGTTTCTGCAAAAAACTTGTAGACCGTTTGAGAAGGTAGTAATATTTCCACGACTTGAATGAAGATGGCGGTGAGATCGATTATCCAAGATTTCTGTTGCTCATGTATTTCTGTGGTTCGCATCTGACATACGTGAGTTGAACCGACATCAAAACACAATATTTTCAGTGAATCTGGAATAATTATCGATATTTCGACTCTTCCCAGTCATTTTTTATCTAGAATAGATGAAACTGATGAAAAGGTGACAGATGCACAGATTCTGTTTTACCGACACAAGGTATGTCGCCATCACTGATAACTTCAGGAAATATTACTACGGTATGAAATCAAGTAGGCAAAGGTCTACAGTTTATTCTAGTGCTTGTTGATAGGAAGATGTTTCACCATCCTATATCCACCTTGGATTTAACGTACTGCCATTGATTTATCGTTTCAAAATTTCGACCATACATATGTTGTACCACGTGATATCATTGTACTTTTTACAGACCCCTCTAATACCAAACAAATACTACATGAAGCCGGATCTATTGCGTAAGCCTTTATGATCTAAGGTTTGGTCCAACAAGGTCACGTGTTCTAAAATGCTCTATTGAATAATGATTATATAATTCAATAGGAGTAGACAAATCTCTCTACTCACCACTGGAAGTACCTCCTGCCCGCCACCGAGCCGTCGCAGCAGCCGTCCGGGCTGGCCAGCTGCACGCCGACGTGCGGGTCTAGCCGCTGTCCGCCCACCGGCCCCACGTACCGCACCCGGCCGCCCCGCACCCTGCCCTCGGCCGTGATCACCTTCACCCAGTGGTCGGGCTTGAGGTCGCGCGCCGCCCGCGGCAGGAAGGGTAGCCAGCCGGCGGGCGGCACGTTGTCGCTCGACGGCTCGGGGGCGGACAAGCGGCGCGGCACCGGACGCGCTCTCGGATGGCTGGAAAGGGCGGACGGCTTTTTGAGTTGGGGAGAGATAATATCATTGCATAAGGACTAGATAGCAGTTTCACCTGATGGGGTTTTCATTGGATCCAGAAGGAGGCAGAATGTAGATGGCAGGACCATCGAGGGAGGCCAGCGATTTCATTGGCCGATTCAAGGTCGAGAATTGCTTGGCTCAATTCGCCTGACCCGCTGACCTTGAGATGAATTATCATTATCGATTATTTCGCAGATCATCTGGTCCGAATTTGTTGGAATTAGGATAGCTTTTTTCTTATGCTTTCAAGTGTCGTGACGGATTATCTGATAATGAATTAGTGGTTTGTGTTGAATATTTTCCTGTTTGTATTTGTTGAATATAAATAATATATCTGTTTTATATGCATTTGAATATCAACAGAACCCATTGATCCGTGTTTGTCTCGATTACAATTCAGATTCACAACAATTAGGCAAGTTCGAATGAGA
This sequence comes from Chrysomela aeneicollis, assembly GCA_029955515.1. Classification (NCBI taxonomy): domain Eukaryota; kingdom Metazoa; phylum Arthropoda; class Insecta; order Coleoptera; family Chrysomelidae; genus Chrysomela; species Chrysomela aeneicollis. The sequence goes on along the minus strand of JARUHQ010000011.1, from coordinate 12,440,537 downwards.
CTTCGTAGAGGTCACTACCACATGAATTTAAAAATCCAATATTCCCTCAGGTTACTGGCATATGGCACTATAAATCGTTTCCAAACACTTGATTCACAAGGGGTATCCTACTATCTAGTCCTTATACAATGATAATATTTTGTTGTCTATTGTAGATAATGCATTAGAATGGAATATATATAAGGTTCTTTCGTCTGCTTTTCGGTGTCGTGTAATCTACACCACACTCGAAATCAGCTGATTTTCAGTGCAGTTATCCCAATGATATTTACACGAATGAAAAACTTGAACTGTCACGTCGATATCTGATACGAAGATCAAGGAATAATATGAGAGAACCAAGACATCGCCTCGTTCAATCTACAAAAAATGCAGTGAATGTAAAACTTTTCAAAAAATTACCGGAAAATATACGGAATCTTGATTTCAACAGTTTTAAAAATAGAATGAGAATCATACTTTTGAATCACTGTTTCTATTCAGTAGAAGAATTTTGGAATACTGACATAGTGTAATGAAATATACTCACAGATATTTACACAAACTCTCATTTGTTCACTTCAATATGTTTCATTATGTGAAATATCATTTTCATATTTCATCGTATATATTTGATATTGTTTAAACTTCATTCTGATATGTATTTGTAATCTTAACTTCCTTTTTTTGTTATTTTTTTGTGTTTTTTTAGTGTATGCTGTAAATTAGATTTTAGACCTGCTACAAATGTATTTACTGTACATAACGTAGTCAAATAAAATATCTATCTATCTATCTACGATCTCCATAAATTTAAGAAGAACACCAACTCCCACCTTCTTTCCCTTGGTTCTCACGATGTTCTCAGAACATTACAGGTGTAGGGATTTTCGTCGATTACTTGATTGCGAGAATCGACGAGTGTCAATACAGCTTGATCAGCGACACACTTTTAATTGTTATGAGTTAGATACGTTACCTCATGACTGAATATCTATTTGAACATCATTATCAATTGAACCATGTAACAGTGCAGTACATACTAAATTCAATATATTAGTTATTAATCCGGAATAGACCTTTTTATTCCACACAACGAGAAAACCCGTCACATGGCGATCCTGCCAAACGTTAATTAAGTGTCAGTAGCACGAACAGAGTCTAACCATGGGAAAGACGAATTCAAAACACCAAGAAGTTACCGATACGGGCGTAGTGAATTCAAATTTCATAGTGGAAAAAAACAGTTTTCGACTAGGATCAGAGGAAAAGATATTGCTGTAAATCATTGTGGTAATCATGGCTTTACAACTGGCAATGAAAGCATTCAAGGCATATAGGAGAGATATGAAGCGGAAGATCAGAAGAAGTATGGCAGTCATCGAGGCATAAAGATTGCTTCAAACTACAGGCAGACTACAGGTGTGACTGGAGGCGATATGGACCATATAGTTCAGTGTTAGTGCGCGAGTGATAAAACAAGTACGTGAGTGATAAAACCAGTGGGCGCTTTCATCAAATTTGGATACTCCTCGTCATCATCATATCCAGGCATATCACATCATGTCACAAGTAGGAGCTGACAAGGCAATTCTTGCGAAATCAATTTTTCGCCTAGCTACCAACATGGACTTCGTATTGTAAGTTGTTCTACTTTTTGTTGTTGGAGCAATGACTTGGTTCGCTGAGGTGTATCAGCAATTTTCACTAGCTATTTATCAGTAGATACTTATTTAATTAATTTTATAGAAACAATGTTATAAACAAGTGTTACATGTTTTCAGCAATCTCATCAATATTAGAGTTTCAAATTGATTTTATTTTATACGCTGAATAATGACATATTATTTGTTAATTGCCACTATGCTATGGAATTTTGTAATTGTTTACCAATCACGTTCCTAATAAGTATCTGATTGGGATCATGATTTTTAATGAGTGTCTCCTGGGAAGAGATATCTAATAAGTTACAGACAATAAATCAGGATATTCAGAACGAATCAAAACGCGTTCTGAAAAAACAGGTACCAAAAAGCGAAACAGTTCGCGAAGAAGTCAAAAATAACTTACTCACATTGTTCAACAGATTTACGCAAACATTGGCTCTTTCATGGCACTCACTAGGCGAGCAACATAAACTTGCGGTTAAAAAATTGTTTTCGTCGATCCGAGATAGGGTCATCAGATCTTTTCAAGTTCTTGGTATTAAATATCGAGTACCAACTTCTTGTATCGAATCCATAAATATAAATATTTTTGAGGAAGATACTGAGGAAGACGACGTTGACACAATGCCAACATCAGTAATAGAGTTTTTCAATGCTGTCAGCAAAATTTTACCAACCGAATTCGACGGTTCGCACGAAAAATTACAATCATTTTTAGACTCGTTATCGCTGCTTCAGGTGATATCTGCGGATCATGCCGAAAACGCCGTAGCATTCGTTAAAACACGTCTGACAGGTAAAGCCAGAGATCTCATTACGGAAACCGATAACTCTCTGGATAGCATCATAAGTAAGATCAAAAACGGCATTAGGGGTGAAAATTCTAAGTTAGTCACTGCTAAATTATTAGCACTGAAACAAAACTCCAAAGATTCTGTTAGGTACGCTTCCGAAATCGAAGCTCTTTCAGCTAGTCTAAAACGAGCTTATATAAGTGAAGGTGTACCAGCATCAGTAGCGGATTCATACACTGCTGACGCGACAGTGAATTCAATAACTAGAAACACAGCCTCCGACAGAATAAAAATAATAATGACAGCCGGTAGCTTCGTCTCATATCAAGATGCAATAACCAAATTCGTTAATATAAATAATGACAATTCGAGTCAACCATCAAACCAAGTACTCCATATGAGACAAAATTTCAGACAAAACAATAAAAGATATAATAACAATTTTCGTCAAAATTCCCATGGTAGAGGTCAAAATAGATATCAAAATCTATATCAAAATAATAATAACGGAAACTGGAATTTTGGCAGAGGACGTGGAAATTTTCAACCAAACTATAGTAGGAACAGATACAGAGGAAATGGAAATTATCATGATGTTAGAGCAATTGATACACGGTCGGATCAGGGAAACGGATCCGACCCCCAACAAGCTCGAGTGGCGGAAATATAAAAATATTTAATGTAGATTTATCGCTTTCAAATTTTGTAATGGTTAGAACAGAAATGACAGGCAATGAACTAGCTTTACTCATTTTAGATACAGGTGCGGATATATCATTGTTTAAGAAAACTAAAATAAACTTCGATCAAATGGTAGATTTATCAACCGCCAGCAGAATCAGAGGCGTAACTGACGGTCTTGTGAAGTCTTTGGGTACTACAAAAACAACAATTTACGTCGATGGATGCGAAATAGAACAAAGATTTCATATAGTAGAGTCAAATTTTCCTATTCCCGCTGACGGAATACTAGGAAGGGATTTCATAACAAAATATAAGTGTAGTTTAGATTATGCAACATGGACAATGTCCTTCACTTTGAATCAGAGAACTTTCAATTTACCGATATATAATAGCCCCGAGGACGACATTTTGATCATTCCACCAAGATGCGAAGTTATTAGACACATCAAGAAATTAGAATCTCTCAAACAAGACGCTGTAGTATTAGATCAAGAACTAGCTAATGGTGTTTACGTAGCTAGATCAATAGTGAGTAGTCAAAACCCTCTTATAAAAATACTGAATACAACATTCGAAAGCGTTATCGTGAAAAAATTTGAAATTAGAACTGCTGATTTAGATCAATTTTTCATTTATCAAATAGAAAGCGAGGCGGATAGCAGGCAAGCTGTTCTGCTCGAACAATTGAGTCGAGACATTCCAGATTTTATTAAGGATGACATGATCAAATTATGCGAAGAATTCAATGATATTTTTGCGATAAAATCGGATAAGATAACAGTCAATAATTTTTATAAACCAAAATTGAAGATCAAGGATAACACACCAGTTTATATAAAAAATTATCGAATTCCTAAATTGCAAAAGGACGAGATCAATCGGCAAATTGATGGTATGCTTAAAAATAATATCATAGAGCCCTCAGCTTCGGAATACAACAGTCCAGTATTACTAGTACCGAAAAAATCGAGTACAGGCGAGAAAAAATGGCGCTTAGTAGTAGACTTTCGTCAACTGAATAAAAAGTTAGTTGCAGACAAATTTCCTTTACCGAGAATTGATGACATACTAGATCAACTAGGCCGAGCTAAATGGTTCTCTGTCATTGATTTGATTTCTGGATTCCATCAAATCCAGCTAGAAGAAGAATCACGAGATCTAACATCTTTCACGGTCGACAAAGGTTCTTTCAGGTTCACGAGGCTCCCATTTGGCCTTACAGTGAGTCCAAACTGCTTCGCGCGCATGATGTCCATTGCTTTTTCAGGAATCACCCCCGAAAAAGCATTTCTCTATATGGATGATTTAATAGTGATTGGATGCTCAAAAAACCACCATTTGAAAAATCTTCGAGATGTTTTTCAAACTTGTAGGAAATTCAATCTCAAACTCAATCCCGAGAAATGTAGGTTTTTTAGAAAAGAAGTAACATATTTAGGGCATAAAATAACCGATAAAGGTATATTACCAGACGAATCCAAGTATGATATAATCAAAAATTATCCTGTACCACAGGATGCCGATGCGGTCAAAAGATTCGTCGCTTTCTGCAATTACTATAGACGTTTTATCCTTTGTTTTGCAGAAATAACATTACCATTAAATAACTTAACGAGAAAAACTAACTCTTTCAATTGGACCGATAATTGTCAGAAATCATTCGAAATATTGAAAAATTCATTAATGAGTCCCCAAATTTTGCGATACCCTGATTTCTCAAAACCATTTTTGCTAACGACAGATGCCGCGAAAGAGGCATGCGGTGCTGTTTTATCACAAAATTTTCACGGTCAAGATTTACCAATTTTTTATGCATCTCGATCATTCACTAAAGGCGAAGTTCACAAATCAACGATCGAAAAAGAATTAGCGGCAATTCACTGGGCAATTAAATTTTTCAAACCATATATCTTTATGGACAAAAATTCTTCGTAAGATCAGATCATATACCATTGGTTTATTTATTTTCTATGAAAGATCCATCATCAAAACTAACCCGAATGCGTTTGGATTTAGAAGAATTCGATTTCGAAATTCAGTACATAAAGGGAAAAGACAACGTAGGTGCAGACGCTCTTTCAAGAATAAATATAGATCAACTGAAAGAAATTAATGAAACTGCTCATCAAGTTCTTGCGGTTACAAGAGCTATGAAACGAAACCTAGATGAGAATTCACGTTCTGCACATAAATCAGAAGGGTCCCTGGCGAATCACGTTCAAGAAGAAAAACTAAGAATATACGAATCATGTAACGACACAAGTAATTTGAAATTACCGAATTTGAAATTTCATTTCAGACCAACATATCTTAGGATATCGGTTGGCAATAAAAAAGTAAGCGCGCAAAAATCGATCCCAATCGTTCATGACAAATTTTCATTAGAGAAAATAATGTTCACGCTGGAAAATATAGCGGACGAATACGGATACGATAAAGTAAAGTTAAGAAAAGATGATGAAATTTTTAAAAGGTGCACCGTAAACGAATTGAAAGAAGTAGGACAAAAATGTTTGAGAAAAATGACTGTAGTACTACATATACCACCAATATTAGTTAAAAATAAAGAAAAACAAAACGAATTATTGGAAAAATATCATGACAATCCATTTTCAGGAGGACACTGTGGTCAGAAGCGACTTCTGAAAAAATTGAAAGCTTCTTATAGATGGAAAAATATGTCGAAGGATGTATACAATTATGTTAAAACTTGTAGCAAATGTCAGAAGAACAAGAGCAAATTGGGTCATTCTGAACCTTTCACTATTACAGAAACCCCTCAAACAGCATTCGATATCGTTTGCATAGATACGATAGGACCATTTCCCAAAAGCAATTCAGGAAATATATACGCCGTAACTCTGCAATGCGAACTGACTAAATATGTAGTGATAATTCCAATTCCAAATAAAGAAGCAATAACGGTAGCGAAAGCTATTTTCGAAAAATTCATAATTACCTACGGCCCAATGAGAGAAATCAGAACAGACATGGGCACGGAATATAAAAACCAAATTCTAGATAATCTTGTACAATTATTGGGAATTAATCACAAAATATCAACTGCATATCATAGTCAAAGCATTGGAGGGTGCGAAAGAAATCATCGGGTTCTAAATGAATATATACGTATGTATATTAATGAACAACGATCAGATTGGGATGACTGGATGTGTTATTACACATTTTGCTACAATACAACCCCTAGTTCTTACCATAACTATACACCCTTTGAGCTTGTTTTCGCCAAAAAGGCATTATTACCTGATACATTGTTAGGATCTCGGGTATCCCCTCTGTACAATGTAGATGCCTATGAACAAGAAGTGCGATATAGATTGCAAATTACTCGAAATAGAGCCAAAGAGTATCTTGAAAAAGCCAAGGTAGAACGTAAAATTCGATTTGATAAAAAAGCAACAGCAATCAAATTGAAAACTGGAGATCTCGTTACTATTACTAACGAGAATAGAAATAAATTTGACCCTTGGTACAAAGGTCCTTTCACGGTGATTTCATGTGAAGGTCCAAATTGTATAATTGAGAACGAAACTGGTAAGCAGTGGACAGTTCACAAAAATAGAATTCAAATCTATCACGATATACATAATATTAGGAACATATAATATTTCTTATTGTTTACGAGCGAATTTTCATGTATACGCAAATAATATATTAGATAAATAGTAGACGTCTACTCGAAACCATTTAGTTAACCTAGGTTAGGGCAAAACATGAGTAACCAACCTATATTATTATGAATTGGCAAATATGTGTAATAATAGTAGTTATTCATCCAAGATAGGCATAGTCAAGTATAATTTAAATGATGGAATTGTATTTCTTTCTTGGGAAACGATATGCATGGTCAACATTAAATTTATATACTGTATGTTTTTAGGGAATTTATATACATATGAATGTGTACTTATATTAATGGTTTTTCGTAATATAATATGGATTAATTGTAAACACTTGTCGAAACCTATATTTATACAAATCTGTATCATGTTTGATATGTTATGTTCTAGACTTGATCAAAAAGAAACTAACCTTTGAGAATGTCCTTCATTAATGGCCAAAATGAAGTCCATTCTCTCGGAAAGGAAGGTGTAGGGATTTTCGTTGATTACTTGATTGCGAGAATCGACGAGTGTCAATACAGCTTGATCAGCGACACACTTTTAATTGTTATGAGTTAGATACGTTACCTCATGACTGAATATCTATTTGAACATCATTATCAATTGAACCATGTAACAGTGCAGTACATACTAAATTCAATATATTAGTTATTAATCCGGAATAGACCTTTTTATTCCACACAACGAGAAAACCCGTCACACAGGATATCCCTATTCGTGAGAACCAGAACATAAAAAAAATTCTGAGCATATTCAATGATCTTTCCCAGAATATACCCTAAGATTTTTTGAGCACTTTCTCAACATATTCGTAGCAGTTTTGACGAATATTCGCATACAATCTCAGAATATTCTCAGGAGATTGACGAAATATTTCTTGACGGTGATCGAACTGAAATTAGCATAAATTTTAAATTGAGCAGTTCCAAATTCGTTTCTCCACTATCGTTCAATGAATAAATTAATTGAATATTAGGTGGTAAATTCGAGAAGAATCATCTTCCCAATTTCTATATGCTCTCGATTCGTAGTTACAAAATTACAGAATACTATCAGGATATTCATCCGCAACAATCCTTGCATATTCTGAGTACAGTATTTCATGAACATCTCGGAATATTGTCACGAAAGGACACTTTCCAAATTCTTCCTTGAATATATTATTACTATAATCTTTATTAGCATTGATCTGGTTCAGAATTGAATATAGTTTTATTTCATAATCAAACTGTCCTCGCTCGTGACAAAACATTTTTATAAAACAAACAGAGACTTCGTTCGAAATCCACGTACCAAGAGGGACTTGGTTTTTGGTCCTCTAAGTGGACGGTTGCGTAGGCAACATGGGATGTCCCAATTGGGACATCCCCATGATAGAGTGTATAATATGTGATAATTGCTGGTAAGTACTTTCTTATTTTTTATTCATTCCAAAAAACCCAAATGTCTCTTCAAGGATTATCTAAATTGTATTTTTCATATAGAATAAATTTGTATTTGTTTCTTGTTTCCTAAATAAGTCATTTCAATTGTGTAGAAACCCTCAGCAGAATCCCAACAAACCAATGATAAAAGTCACATACGTGACAATATTTCATCCCAGGAGATTATAAGAATGTCATATCTGAGAATATCATCAGAATATTCGCACAGGACAATTCTTGAATATTCTGAGAATATTATTTGATGAATATTCTGGTCAATTTTATTTCAGAAGATTATAGGAATGTTATTTCAGAATATTATAAGGATATTCTCAAGAAACAACCCTTGAATATTCTGAGAATATCATGTATCGAACATCCCGGAAATATTTCATCCCAGGAGATTATAGGAATGTTATATCTGATAATGTTATCAGAATATTCGCACGGAACAATCCTCATTATTCTGAGAACATTATATAATGAATATTTTGGTTAAATTCATCTCAGATGATTATAAGGATATTTTCAAGGAACAGCCCTCGAATATTCTGAGAACATTATGCATTGAACATCCCGGAATATTTCATCCCAGAAGATTATAATATATTGACGAATCCAATACAAATTTATTATTATTATAGGAATGTCATCCGAGAATATTTTCAGAATATTCGCACGGAACAATCCTTGAATATTCTGAGAACATTATTCGATGAAATGAAAATTCTGGAAAGGTTCATCTCAGAAGGTTACAAGAATATTATTTCAGATTATTAGAATATTTTAATGAAACATTCCATGAACATTCAAGGAATAATCGATGCGAATATTCTACAACATGACATTTTCGCAGATTATCAAAATATTCTGAGGATATTTGTGCTATCTTGGAAAGGGGCTAATGTAGATTTATCGGCATTTGCATGGATGGGTCTACTTCAGATAACGAATTGTATATGAATCATCGGGTAATTTGCTCGAATCTGATAATTTTTATGGAAAGAGCATCCCAAACTTAGCAGTTTCGTACCGGCAGGTGACCTGTATAGACGTATACAAGAGCATATTTATTTTTCTGATAGCCGCAGTGCATCTATAGATAAGTATCTTATTTAGTTATTGTTTACACTCACACGAACATCCTTTCCATTACGGTGAGTTTTTTACTAACTACACTATCTGGCGGTAATCCGCTAAAAAATGGGTGAAGAAACGGACGGCCTCGCGCCGTCCGATAACGAATTAAAGGATCTTTCTTCGTTCGATTTCACGAACAAATATTCTCCTGGGGACCGTTTCTTGTTAACGTTGAACATTTGAGGAAGAATTTTGGAAGGCTTTTTCCAATGAAAATTGGTTATTATCTTATGGAATCAAACACACTAAAAAATGATATTTTGGACATAGTTACAGGTAGGGATAAACAGAGTTAAAGTTGTCTTTAAAACCCACTCAGTTGCCAATCTTTTAGTACAGCATGACTCTATTACTAAAAACGATTTGGTTGCATACATTCCAAAATTTTTTAATCATAGAAAAGGTATTATCCGTTCGGTCGATACATTTTTCACTGAAAAGTTCCTACTAGAAAACATGGAATCACATAACACTAAGATTATAGAGGTTCAACGCATGAAACGAAAAATCACAGATGAAAATGGTACATCCCGCTTTGTCGATAGGCAAATGGTTGTTGTAACTTTCCTTGGGAATAATATTCCCGACAAAGTAAGAATTAACTTGGCGTATTTTTCAGTCGACCCTTATATTCAACCAGTTGTGCAATGTTTTAAGTGTCTTAGGTACGGACACACTTCTAAGCTATGCAAATCTAAATCTCAACGTTGCAAAACATGCGCCGAGGTGCACGAAAAAAACCAAATATGTGAAGCCTCTGAACCATTTTGTATATATTGTGATGCTAAATCACATAATTCTGTATCAAAGCAATGCCCAATGTATACACATCAGTATAAAATTAAAAAAGAAATGGCGACTCGTAATATATCTTTTAAAGAAGCTGAAAAAATTGTAAATAACCCTTCATACGCAAAAATTACAACAAACAATCGTTTTGCGGCACTGAATAACATTCAAAATTTTCCTCCCCTACCGGAACCCTCTTCATCCCAAAATTCTCACAGATCTTTCATGAGTCGACCCTTGAGACATCCTTCTCCAAATAGGAAACGTAAACAGCGATCACCTCCAGCATCTCCAGTAACCACAAAAAAATTTCATTCCCAAAAAGAAAAGAAAACTGTTCCGAATCCCTATAGGGAAGAATTCATGCAATATAAAGAAAAATTAATTGTTAGCTTAACAACATATATTCAAGAGCATTTACCTGGTAAAAACTTGGAAAGTAATAATGAAAAAATTGAAAATCAAGATAATATTAGGGATATCGTCAACTCATTTATGGAAATAGAAACAGATAAAATGTCAGAAACAATTAGTATAAGCGATAATGAATCATCCTACTAGAACACTCAAAATACTTCAGTGGAATGTTCTATCATATAATAAAAGAAAACCCAATTTACTTAATTTCTTGTCGAAAAATCATTTCGATATTCTGATTCTCTCAGAAATTTGGATGAAAACATCTTCGATAAACATTCGTGGCTTTTCCACCGTTCAAAACAATAGAGCGGACGGAAAGGGCGGTGTTGCTATTCTTATAGCAGAAAACTTATGTTTCAGACGAGTAAATATTATTGAAAACTTCAACGATAGTATAGAAATATGTGCAATACAATTAGAGAAACCAAAACTTTCGATAGTATCTGTTTACAAACCCCCAAATAAAGACGTTAACACGAGTGACTGGGAAAACGTTTTTTTACAATTCTCAAACAATACTCTAATTTGCGGCGACTTCAATTGTCAACATACCTTGTGGGGATCTTCCTCGAATCATAGTAATGGTAATCGTTTATTTAATGCTATAGACAGCACTGGGTTAGTTATCGTAAACGATGGTTCTCCAACTCGTGTAAGTAGACCTAATCAAGGCCCCTCTGCTGTGGATTTGACCATTTCTTCCCCTAACATAATTGGTAAAATTGAGTGGCATGTTTCACCGGATAGAATGGGATCTGACCACTTTCCAATTTTGATCGAGTACGACTGCGAATTCAACAAGCAAAAAATACTCCCAGTCACTAAATGGAATGAAAATTCTGCAGATTGGTCACTGTTTCAAACAGTTCTTGACGACATACTTCTTCAGTGTCCTTCATTTTCCCTAGTGAACGTTTTAAATGCGATTAACGACGCATTAATCAAATCGTTAAAAATCAATAAACCATTCACCCCATCGGTATCTCAACCAATCTGGTGGGATTCAGAATGCACGCATATGGTTTTGAAAAGGAACGAAGCATACAGAAAATACAAGCAGGTCTCAAATTGGGAAAATTACCTTTACACTAAAAATACAGAAGCTCAAACTAAACTCCTTTTCAAAACTAAATGCCAGGCAAGCTGGAAGAAATTTCTGAGTGGCTTGAATAAAAACACACCACCAAGTTTGATATGGAATTTCATCAAAAAGATATCGAATAAAAAATATTCAAACAAATGTTATATACCTCCAGAAATAATTGACGAACTACTGAAATACATTGCTCCAGATACCGTTACCAATATTCCCGAAGATCTTTCATCTAGAAGCAATAATATATTTCAGGAGGATTTTAGTCCTTCGGAATTAGAATCTGCTCTCAATATAACTCGTAGAAGCTCCCCAGGTAAATATATGATTAGTTACAATATTCTGAAAAACCTTTCGAAAAATACAAAAAAAAAAATTATTAGATTCATATAATGATTGTTGGCGCAATGGTAACTTTCCCGAACAACTGAAAGAAATAATAGTTGTTCTTATTCGGAAGCCGAACAAAGATCCCAATGTGATTACTTCTTATCGACCCATATCTCTTATATCTTGTCTGATGAAAACATGAAAGATTGATCAAGGCTAGACTAGATTGGCATCTAGAGTTTTATTCAAAATTACCAAACACCCAATATGGATTTCGTAAAGGCTTAGGCACAATCGAAGCTGTTTCTCATCTAGTGACTGAGGTTCAAAACACATTCACCAATAACAATTATATGGCATGTCTATTTGTGGACATAAAAGGCGCCTACGATTCAGTTGATTTGAACATTCTAGTTGAGAAGTTGACATCGATGAAGATTGGATCAGATGCATCAGCCAATATTGTAGATTTATTTAGAAATAGGAAAATATTCATCAGAGATCAGAACAATAACTTACATGGCCCCAGATGGGTTAATCAGGGATTGCCACAGGGAGCGGTACTCAGCCCAATTTTATTCAACATTTACACACTAGATCTCCATAGTTTTTTAGATGATGGCATCGAAGTTATTCAGTACGCTGATGATTTATGCTTCTATACTGTGCAGAAATCTTTCGATCTATGCGTGAAACAACTTAAATATATTGTTTATTGCCTGAAGAACTGGTTTACTGAGCACAATTTGATTATGTCACCCGAAAAGTCTGCAGTCGTTGTATTCACAAGACATCGACTTCGTACAACTGAAAGCATTACTCTGAATGGTTTGGAAATACCCTTTAAAAAACAATATAAATACCTAGGAGTCGTCCTAGATCATAAACTAAACTGGTATAAACATATAGAGCATATCAAGAGTAAATGCGATAAGGGAACCAATATGTTAAGATGTGTCACAAAAACCAAATGGGGTGCAGATCCCAATATCGCACTTCAGTTCTATAAGGCATATATTCGTTCTATCATAGATTATGGAAGTATATTGTACGGTACGGCAGCAAAATGTCATGTCAGTGTTATTGATAGAATTCAGTACAACGCTGTGAGAATATGTTTGGGAGCTTTGAAATCGACCCCTGTGCAAGCACTTTTGGTGGAGTCTCAAGAACCTCCTCTTGAAATAAGACGCGCCTATCTAGCATCCAAAGAAATTATTAAGTTGAAGTCCTTCTCTTCAGGGGGACCACTTTTGAAAAGCATATGCAAATTATCTGTGGGAAACCTCACTTTCAAGTATTGGAATCTAAAGAAAACTCCTTTATTGGCTGAAGCTTTCTTAAATGATGATACAGATATTCATACCAAACTGCAAAAATATCCAATATTCAGCATGGAATTTAATGCAGTGATGTTCAAACCAACTATTTTATTTCCAGGATATAACGAAATAGCTTCATTCAATAAAACAATCCTCCAATCCATATTGAGCAGTTATACTAACCCGCTTTGCATTTATACAGATGGATCCAAAACTAAAAATGGTACAGGCTTTGCATTTTATATCACCAATACCAAATATTTCTATTCGCGTAGAATCCCGGATCTTTGCTCGGTCTTCTCCGCAGAAATGTTAGCGATTGAAGAAGCGTTGAAGTGGTTAACTGAAAATAGAGTGACAGATCAATCAGTCATTATGTCCGATTCTAAATCCGTTCTTGAAGCACTGAATAATTATAACTTTTACAAAATGTTCAATTCCCCTCACTTATGCAAAATAAAACAACACCTATTCGCTTTATCAAAATTGAACGTTAAGGTAACGTTCGTTTGGGTGAAAGGTCACTGTGGAATATTTGGAAACGAAGCTGCAGATAAATTCGCAAAACTGGCAACGTCGTTCACGGACGTTACTAAAATATCTCCATATCATGACTTACCCTAATAGCACACATTGTTCCCGGAACGTACGATTAATGTCCCATATAAGTCGCAATGTCCCGGCCTTCCATGGGATATGCACGGAACATACACGCAGAATCATTCCGGAAACATATTTTTCTTGTCCTAGATTGTCAAGTTGAGTATTCCCCAATAAATCGATTGAAGATTTTTGTATTGGGTTTATGACTCAATTCGATTATTTTCGTTACATGAAAACAGTTTGAAATTTTTTAACGAAATTCAAATTTCAACATTTTGATGAGTTGTGTAAACAAAATCCGCTGATATCGAATCGAACATAGTATCATTGCCTTTTTTTTCATCATCATTTTATATCATTTATATATATCATTATTTGCATAAACACTAAGATGGCAACGCGGTGACGTCAGTTGAAAGGATTACGTTCAGAATAGGAAACTGGCCAACTTCCACAATAGTTGAATAGTGACTGACAAAGTGACAACTGACAAGCGATTATGATCTTCACTATTGTTTACTTCAGATTTTTTATAATAATTATGATGGTTTATTGAACTTCATTCCAGCATAACTCAACCAAAACCGGGTATGGCTGAAAATAAAAGTAGGTATATATTGAAGAAATCATCCAATTCACTCATGTGATATATTATTTCAGCAATGATTTTCCTGTATATTCTGAAGCTGTTCTGGTACTCTTGTGGATCAGATGCATTAACCTACTTATTGAAGCACAAGAACAAGTTCCTGTTGTGATATTGTGAAGCATTCTAATCTTTTTACCTGACTGAGTGGCCTTCAACTTGTAAGTATTATCCTATAATTCCTGCTAAACAGATATTGACTCAAATTCTATGAGTTGTACCTAGAAAGCAAGTCCTAAGTTTCAAATATTATTTTGTTCTTATGTGTTTTTCAGTTGAATCTCAGAAGAATATTGAGAAAAATAACCAGCCTTTGTGAAAATCCATGATAAAACTATGTGTGGAAGATGGAGTACCTTTAGCAACGAAGTTGCAGAGTGAATCCAGTTGAACATAAACTTTCCTCCAACCTTTGAGGAGCCACAGCAAGTTATTGTGAACAGTGAGTATTACAATTTTTGAATCTTAAATTCAGCCTGAAATATGTGTTTGTTTTTCAGTGAACTTTGAAGAATATATCATCTACATTCAGAGACAATCCAGAGGTTTGAATATGATTGAAGTTGAGAAACACCAGGGCTAGCTGAAAATTGTTTCATGTCAACACAGTTCATGCCAAATTCACTGAATTATCTGTATCATTAGTATTATTATGTATCAATAAATTTGCAAATAGTAACGTCGTGTTTCACTTCTTGGAAAAGTCAGTACCTACTATGAAGTGAGCAAAAAATATATTTGTCCCAAATATGTTCCCCCAATGACGTTCCGAGAATGTTCCAATGGAACATTCCTGGAGCGTACAATTTTTCCACAACGGATTCACCGGGAATGTCCCCGGAATGTTATGGGACTTTACGCGACATTCCCGGAACATTTCTATTGTCGCAAGGGGACATTTCCGGAATATTTTGGGAATACATTTGTGCTATCAGGGTAATAAGTTCAGTAAAAATAGAAATGCGCAACAAATGGAAAAGTCACTGGGAAAATTTCACTACCTCATCAACAAATCATTACACACTCATACATCCTACATTGCCTGCAAAAATACCTCATTTGTCTGATTATATTTCGAATCGTAAACACGCAGTCACCATAACTAGACTAAAATTCAATCATGGTAGGTTTCCTGCCCATTTACATAAAATAGGCTTATCCCCTACACCATATTGTACCTGTGATAATGAGTCCTTATGTGATCTCAATCACATATTTTTTTCATGTTCGAATCACACTCTGGAAATAACGACTCATGAAGTCCCTGCAATCCCATAATATTTCCCATCCCGTTAATATAACATCCCTACTCAGTTTGCAGAATAAAAGTATATTTGACATTTTATTGAGATTTTTAAAAAATATCGATATAGATATTTAACCTAATAATTCAATTTCTGACAAAAATGAATATACAAAAGTCTGTGGCAAATGGAACATTCCAATGCCAACCCCCCCCCCCCCCCACACACACACACACTCCCAAACTTAGTAAGAATCTATTTTTTGCGGGGAAAATGTCAAAAGTGTATCCATCGACACTTTTGCATTTTTTGCTCCCCATTATCATCACCCAACCTAACCTGCAAATCAACGCCGCATCCCGCCCACCCGCCAGGCAGTCGATCGACCGCCTCAGGTAGCTCTCCGCCTCCTCGACCAGGCTGTCGGTGGAGTCGCCACTGTCGCCCGCCCATTCGCCGCCCAGCTCGGGCAGCGAGCCGTGGGCGGGGCGCGCCCGTCCCCCGGCCGCCCTTCCCCCCTCCGCTTCGGGGCGCCGCGACGGCGACACGGGCGCAGAGCGGCGTCGCGACGCCGACGACGCGAACGGGGGCGCGCCCACGCAGCCGCCCTCGCTCGGTGAGGCCGTGCTTGTCCACGTGAACCGCTGCGACTGCGGGGCGTAATTGAACGATTTGATGGAAGGAATTATTTCATACTTACAATAGGGTTGCACACATTTTTTTTCAAAAATCATATACAGCTAGAGGGTGCACCAGGTTTTAAGGCACAAAATGAAATGGGTCTCATCATTTCAATCAAAACAGTTCGTATGAACATAATTCCGATCTCGATCAGTAGCGGAGATCAGGGGGTTAAGGTTTAATATTTGTTTTCTATTAATCAGAATATCTCGCCGACTTTTAAAGATATTAATTTGAAATTTGATATGGGTAATACTTCCTGGAAGACCATCACGTTGAACAATTTAAAGATCCTCAAAATCTACAGGGCGATACATTTTTAATTATAAAAAGGATTTTGTGGTACATTACAAAAAGATTGAGAACCGCTGTTCTAAGTGAACACCTAGCAGACGTATAATATTGTATGTTCACTGGAAAAAAATGATGTGTAACTTTTTCTGTAAGGCAGAGACATCTTCTGATATAATAACCGTGAACTATTTTGAACTTGAAGTGTCGTACTGGGCATAATCATTTTGTAACGCGCTCCTTTTAACACAACAAAAGATCATGTTTCATCATTGGTTCATTGATTCATGGGGCTGTGAAAAATGTGAAATGTCACAAAATTGAAAGAACGTGTTCAAAATTGAGAAACTAGTAAAAGTATTAGCATATCCGAAAGTACGATATGGGTAATAAAATGTTAATCACTTGGAAAAAATTTCGTTAACCACACTCCAACGAGTTGAAATGGTGATACCAAGGTGTTTTGGCCTCCTGTACACGAATCAAAATGCGGCAATCTCAAGTACTTTAGGAGATATGCATATATGGGCTCTTTTTGTTTTGGAAATACACCATTTGACTCGAATTTCTGATATCGAAAACATACAAATAAGTCCTTTTAACTAAAACACCAAACACCCTTACATTTACTTGTTTCCAAAAACTTTCAGCAGAAAAAGGAATATGTTAAATATTCGCCCTTCAAAACATTAACAAAACCCATCGAGAACCGATCCCGTCGGAAGCTGACACTATCAAGTTGACAGATAAAAGTAACGTGTT
This sequence comes from Chrysomela aeneicollis, assembly GCA_029955515.1. Classification (NCBI taxonomy): domain Eukaryota; kingdom Metazoa; phylum Arthropoda; class Insecta; order Coleoptera; family Chrysomelidae; genus Chrysomela; species Chrysomela aeneicollis. Next base: position 12,423,024 of record JARUHQ010000011.1, on the reverse strand, counting down.
TTGTTAACCTTCCGAAAAAAAAAAATATACACTAGTAACTTCTTAACTGGTTCCAGTCGATAGACTTATAAGGGTAATTACTTACTTCTAAAAATCCAAATATAACAAGGTCTCGAAAATGTGTTAAATTTTGTATTTTTCACTGGAGTAAGATTACCTACTATTTTTTAAATTGTAATTACATAAAAATTTTCTCATCAAATCGATCAATACAGTCGTAGGTATACAATTTCGACTTTATTTTATGTAGCAGATATGTAGATAGCAAAATGATGTAAAGTTACTAAGATGTTTGAGTTCTCGAGAATTGAATGATAATGAGTTACGTATTCAATATTGTATCATTTTTTATATTCTACTTGAAAAACCTAATATTTTTTAATCTACTTCAGGCGTTCTGTGATTGAAACTTACTGTATACGCGGGAGAATACAGATCTGATGTTTTCAAAAACTGCCCATAGTGTGGTGTCGTCCCTGCCATCTTGACATTCGGTGGGAACAAATGATCAGCAGATCTAGACAGTTCAGGAACCATACTGGTGAATCCTATGTCCGAAAGTAAAATACGTCTGGTTTCCACAGTTTTCTCGGATAGCCTTAGTCTATTTCCTGGCAGTGCATACTTTGAAGGAAGAGTTGTGAAGTTATCTCCTAATCTGGCCTAGCAATAATACATATACCTACATCAAAATAATAAACGAGGCATGATATGAAAATTGCAACAAAAGCATATAGAGAATATAGATGTAGCTATTACTGCGTCGTCCAGTATAATAAAAATGAATTCCTTACTTTGCTAGCCAAACTACTTTCTGATCTCCAAGACGACCCTGGAAGAGCAGAGATATCAGTCTGAGCTTCTGATTCCTTCCTAACAGCATTAGAGTGCGTTAAAATCGGCCTACTTTTTCTGTTAATTTTCGACAAAGCCTCTCTAAAAACGTGTTTAGTTCATCTTCAACAATAATCATTTGATTTATTTACCTGTGTAAGAGAGGTCGATACTGTATGGGGTTTGGACAGGTATTCCTCCTTCCTCCTGTATAGTCAATATCTTGTATCCCACACTTTGAAATATCCGTTTCTACAATTCTTATGCGTTCCTCGAACCTATCAAAACTCTCATCTTTTTCCAAAGATCTGTTTTCGAAACTAGAATCTTGAAATGAATAATAACTCTTCACACTCTTTTCTTGATTGATAGAATTATCGGATTTAGAGTCATAAAGCTGGGAGTTTTCCCGTTTAAAATCAAGAGACTGAATGTTCTCCTGGTTTTCATTATCGAAATTCTCATTGAAAACATCATCTTCAAGTTCCTTATCGGAGATATCAAGATTTTGATCTACTTCACTCAATGCCAGCTGCAATAAATTCGGTTGTCTTGATTCTTCTGAATCGATTGACACAAGATGTTCTTTGAAATCGGAATCCTTGGTATCGTCAGTAGTGAATATCAATTCAATATCATCAACTTCTTCATTTTGGTCCAAGTCATTCTGTGGGCTCAACGGCTCTTCAAGTATGGTATTTTCTGTTGAGCCTTTAACATTCCTATTTTTCTCGCTCATTTTCAAATTCGAAAAACTCACTGTTTTTTTTAAAGAGAAATGGTTGGAAGATTCTAGTGGGGATTTTATTACAGTGAGGCTCTCCAGAGATTTAGATAGGTTTTTAGGAGTGAAGGTCTCTGATTTAACAGTGATTCTTGCTTCTAAATTTTTCGGCACCTTCTTGGGACTTAGTTTCGGTGATACTATAGAAACTTTTTTCACCTTTGCATGTGAATTGGAATCAAAATTTGTATTATCAATTTGATGATGTTTATCTTTTGGGCAAGGAGTAATTTGTTGTGCATCACTCACATTTCCATTGACACCTTTAAAAAACATATTTCAATTGATTGAAAGTAGTGAACAGGAATATATTTCAGCAACCAATTGCATTTCATTTCAGATATAAGACTTGATTGATATTGTTCTTCACAAGTGTACTCTATATGTACGCCACAGATGTACGCTGTCTGAAATTCGTGCCTCATCATTAGGATCTTGTAAACGGTGGGAGATTAATATCAGTTGATTTATGGCAAAGTTGCGAAATTTGGTACCTAACAAAATCCCGTCTTGAAATTTGAAAAATTTAAAATAGGTACTTTCTGCAACATCCAAAAAAAAACGGAATTGAAATGAAAGACATTTAAAATAATTACCACTTATCTTCATCAACAGATTCGGAATCCAATAACGTTTCATCTTCTATATATGTCATCAGAATTGAACCGGACCTTACTTTTTATTGGAATTTTCCCACCATATGGTATCTTCAAAGCAATGATCCTTATGTTTCGATTGAAAAAAAATACCTGTATTTTTTGACCTTTTTGGAAACGCACAGATGATATAAACAAGATTAAATGCCTGGGTATTATCATTTTATATCCAAACACTTATTACAGCTTCTTCATCTTCAGCTTGTATTCTGAAAATACTTCAGAGACCAGACGATTGCATATGCTGAACAACCCTTCATTGTGAAGCTCAAGATTTGCCAAACTACAATCTATCAAAATTCTTTCTTGGTATTGTTCAAATTTCGAACCGGCCTTTTTTTAAATCAAAGTTACGCAACTTTGCCATCATTCAAGTAATAAACTATGCAGTGTTATTTAAAAAAATGATATGCTAAAACACTGGTGATATTTGAATTAAGCTATTATAACTATCTAGGCGATCGAGTGTCTAGGTACAGGAAAAATTACCAGAACGGTTGAATATCTCCAAAATGACAAGTGTGATTTTAAGGAGCAATTTGATGTGCCCTATTCAAAAATCTAATCAGAGATGTTGCCAGATTCAATATTTACATGGCATAACTTGGTTCTTTTACATTCAACATAAACTATTGTTCATTTTGAATATTCAGTCAATTCAAATAGTTTTTCATTAACCATATTCAATATTATACCAAAGATCTTTTGTTTCTAGATGACCAAATAAAGAATCTGGAATGTTTTTGAAAATTCAAGTTGAACCATAACACCTGTTCCAAGAAATTTTTGAAACTTGTGAAATTCACCAATATGGATGAATTAATATTCATATCACATTCAAATATACATTTATGATGTTGAGACCAGTGTTGAGATTTGACTAGAAACATTTGATGAATTGCCTCAATCAACTTTTGTGAACATTTGGCCAATATATACCTATATAGTGTCTTGTTCTGCATATGTGAAAAGTGAAGATATCCCAAAGGAGAGCTTCATAAAATCATACTGTGTGTCGAAAGGAAACTGTGGACAATTTATTTCAATATATAAAGTATTTTTTGAGCCTATAAAACAAATCTTCCATTATATGATGTGATCAAATGGAATTGATATTTTGTAATAGTTTATTCATATAATTATTGTGTATGCATTTCAATCTGATGAATTATAGACCCAAGATGATGCACATCAACAAAGCAAATAAGACTTATAAATAATTGTATACAGCCTTACTGTAGTCTTCCTTGGAATCAAAATATTCAGTTTCACTGGCTTTATCAATTTTCATCAAAACATTATTATCCAATAATTTCCTCTTCAATACATGATTTTCAATTGATAATGCCCTCAGAGCTTGTTCAACAGATTCCACAGGCCAGGCTTTACTTTTGAGATCTGAAATCACAGTCTTGCTCTCCTCTAAAGCAGCTCTTAAGGCTACAACTGTCTGATGCAGTGCTCGAACAGTTCCTAAACCAAGTCCCTTCTCATTATTCTTGTCTTCATAACATTCCATCTTGACAAGGTTTCATCAATTCCATCCATGCTGCTTTGGTTTTTGCACACTAAAAGTATGTTGAACACATTTGCTTCACATCAGAAGAGAAAATGCAGTTTAGGCCCAAACTGTCAATCTGAAAATCAAATCTTAGTACTCTTGACTCTCTTGAGCCCGCACAGGCCAGGCACCAGAGCCCAAACAGGAACAGCGCTAAAGCCCACTAGGGCCGGACGAGTCCCAAGGTGAAGAAGGGCAACCCTTTTCTAGGTGTAATGGTATAAGTAAGTGGCCAGTAATAAGATTTGTACTTATCATCTGGAAAATGCCATGGTGAGAGAATTCTGAGGCACCTCTCACAGAGCCAACACTCACCTATAGATTATTCTTTATAATTAACCTGATAAAAGCCTGATGAATAATAGTAGAACCTCCTGGCAACCAGGTAAACAATTAATATAATTAATCAGTAACAACATTGTACCTGTCATAGATCTAAGCAATCGATATTCATTATATTAGGTTCCTAGGATTTTGAAAAGAAATCCTACTTCTCTGGCCCGGGAATCCCGTAATCAGAGAAATACGTTTACATCAGTTTATCGCTGAACTCGCTGAAGAAACGAAATGGAAGCAAGCCTTCTCTCTCGTCGGTTCTGTCGGAACTCGGACGTTGTTAGATTATCGATCTGTTATCCTCGTTGATCACAGAGTAGACAACTAACAAGGAGATCTCAATCCCCATAAGGCAATGGTTCCGCGATAGAAAGAGATGAGAATACGCCTCGTGACGTCACAGAGCATGTCATGGCCGCCAGCTGCCACCAGCCACATTCTTCAGTGGCGGAGTCGAATGTGGTCCAACTATTCTATAAAGCAAGAATTTGTTTCGTGTTTTGTGTTGTGTCATCAATTTTCTATTTGATTTCACAACCAGAGTTTTGGCGGTTTGATTCTAAAACTAAACTTTGGATTCTTGCTGGCTTTGCTGTGTTTTTGTGTGTTATCACTCTGGAATTTGTAGCATTCGCAGTGTTGGTGTTGAACCAAAGAATATCAACGCTCACAGGAACGTTGAACAATATATTATAGACATATAGACAATTGTGAATACTTCTCAAAGTTTGATAGTTTTGGAGTGATCCTCGTGAGTATTCGAATTCTTATCAATAATTACTAGATTTCACCAATCTCCATGTATAGAAGATGATGGGCATGCACCTCCATGAATTCTAGTTTCAACTTATACTTTTTTCAGGAAATGCCGACTTGGTGTTGTGTTTCCTTCTGTGGAAACAGGAGTGATAAAACTTCTGATGTGTCCTACCATAAGTTTGCTAAAAATGAAGGGGAGAAAAAAATTTGGACATCATTTTGTGAGAGAGGATTGGGATGGGTTCCTTCATCAACTTCAAGGATTTGCTCATCTCATTTCCGAAAAATTGATTTTGAGAGGAATCTTCAGAGTGATCTCATTGGTATGTGAATTCCTTTTATTGAGCATATATACCACATACCTAACTTCCTTCCTGGAAGTAAACATTTTGTAGACACCCCTCTTTTGTTAAACTGGAAGAATAAAGTAAGGTTTTCTATATTTCTTGCAAATAATTGGTTTGGATTTGTCTTTTCTCAAAAAATAACATAGAAATCAGGATATATAGTTTGGTGAATAGTAACTTATTGGCACAAATTAGTAAATTAGCAACCCTACACTTACATATCTTCTTAATCAATTCCAGGGTTTTGTTTCTCAAGATGAACAAACAGAACCCTCAAAAAATAATACTCTGTAATAGCTGTTCTATGTAACTATTGTGAATGAATATATGGAATCTACTTGATAATTGATCATAGATTTTGTGGTTTTTTAATGAATCCTATTATATATTGTTGAATGTTATATATGACATCTTAGAATTCCATTGAAATTGTTATATGGAGAAAAAATTTGAAAGTTTTCAATGATAGGTAGGTATATATTAATTGCCTTTTTGACCCCAATTATATTTGAGTTTAATCAGCCTTCATTGTATTATTCAGTGGTTGAAATCAAGATAAAATATATAAAATAAAAAGATATTATACATGTGGGTCTTCAAACTAAACTCTAATTTTCAGGAGGTGTTTCAAGGAGAGTTCTTGAAAGAGGAGCTGTAACAAGTATCATCAATGATTCTGGAGAAGAACCATCAGGAGTTGATGAAAACAAAGAGAACCAGGAATTCATCAAAACTGTAATCAGGAACATTGACAAAGAGGAGAAAGAAAGAAAATATCTGATCTCAAGAGTAATGGAGGAAGCTAGAGAAGAAGAACAAGTACCTAGTACATCTTTTGGTAATCAAGATAGTGTATTGATCACGCAGTCCCCAGAAGAACCAAATTTAGATTACAAAACCCTCTATTCTATTCTTCTTCAACACAATAATGATTTACAAATTCAGAATTCCCAATTATCAAAGAAAAACCAACAAATCCAACAGAAATTGGTAGTTTCAGAAAAACGCATACATTCTTACCGAAAAAAAATGTTGATAGGTCAGATGAGGGAAAAAAAATAAAAGACATATTGGGGAAAGTTTTGAGTGATAATCAAATCAATTTATTGCTCAAGAAAAAGAAGAGGGTGAATTGGAAGCCTGCAGAAATAGCCAGTGCTTTCACTTTGAGGTATTATAGCAAGAAAAGTTATTTGTATATCAAGTTTACTATGAAGGCAGTGAATAATAAGATTTGAATAAATATCAGTTATAAATCTATATTGTAATTGCATTTTTGAAATTGAAATTTCTTAATGTACCTACTAGAAAGTGTATTGTACATACTTAGATATAAGAATTATTTTTGTCAAATCATAATGATTTATAGTGGTTTCATGAGTTTTTATGGGTTTTCCTCATGAATCATATGGATAATTTTGAAATAACTTGTTTTATTATTCCCAATATGAGCAAATGCGCCGCTATTTATTTTCCCACTAAATAAAGGCATTTATATTTCTTGATCATTTCTGAAACATTTCCACCTACCATGTTCATATTTTGTCCAAGTTGAAGCATAATCAGTCCAGAAATAATATTAATCATGACTTTATTAAGTATCCTATCCTTCAAAATGTAACATATTCTCATATCATTCCACTATAACAGTTTACTCAATTTGCTTTTTGTTATTCACCATAACTTCAATTCAATATTTTTTATTATAAACATTTAATTTCAATGTTTCTTAGAATTGTGGTTCAAGTAATCACTGGAAAAAATACTTTGTCGAACAGACTACTGATTAGTAGTAGATGTGACAGATATAAAAAGTACATCATTTTTATTCGAAGTTTTACATTTGCTTCATTAGAATTGGAATTTGTGGTAAGTACCCTACAATATTGATTACAAATAATAGTGTAGTTGGGCCACTGTATATGTGATTTTGTTTGGGACACCTACCGCATGCTCTGTTACGTCACTATGACGCGTTTTAGCTGAATGATTCTGATTGGCTAAAGCTGATCGGGATCTCCTTGTTAGTATACTCTCCTTGGTCGCCACCAACAGTTCACTCTGTCAAGGTCATTCGAGCTGGCTAGATTATTCATTTAGCCGTCATTGGTTCATTTGGTTCTCAGTTACTCAGTTGTCAGTTGACTGTGGACAGCATAGATCTTACTGCTCACGCTAGATCCGGCATCCTGTAGTAATTTTAAGGTCAAGAGGGGTCTGCAAGAAAGTAGGTACTATGGTCACGTGAGACAACACATTTGTATGGTAAACAACTGAAACGACCAATCAATGGCTTAGTACTTTCAACCCTCCCGGACCTACAAAACAAGTAACCTGATTCCGGATCTAGCGTAAGCAGTAAGATCTATGGTGGACAGTGTTGAGTCAAGTTGAGTCAAAGATTGTTGAGTAGTGTTGACGGTTGACGGGTTAATCTGGTTGTTGTTGGTGGTGTCATGGCTGGTAAGAAAGCTTTTAACAGAGATAAGTTATAATTTCATAAATTCATACAATTAAGTTTATTTATATTATAATGTCAGATTTGTTCGCAAAATTCAATTGTACCTATTGCCAAGAAGAAATAAATGGTGTACGAATACAATGCTGTGTTTGCCCCTATTTTGATATTTGCTTACAGGTAATGTCACGTGATCACAAGACCTTGGCGGTCAATTCAAAATTATTTTCTGTTTCTGATCGAAATGTTATAGTGTTTTTCCGTTGGTGCGGAAATTGGACCACATAGAAATGACCATTCCTATAAATTTGTTGATCACTGTTCAGTGAGCATTTTTGGTGGCAGAGGCTCATGGACTGAAAAAGAACAGCTGCAATTATTAGAAGCAGTTAAGTTATTTGGCTTTGGAAATTGGGATAGAGTCAGTCAGCATGTAGGAACCCGTACATCAGAAGGTACTGCCTCTATTATTTCTTGTATTCCTAATTCCTATTGTTAAAAGTTTAAACTGCCAATCATCTGATCTTCTTGGTGTATAATACCTGTGATAATATACTCTAAATGAAAACATCCTAAGCATACAAAATCAGTGAAAATAGGTTTTGCAAATCTAAAAATGCACAAGAAATCAACTCAAAGTTGGTCTCTTTTGGCTTATTTTTCTGTTAGGTAGCACTGTTGATTTTTTTAAAATTGTTGGCTGTACTCATGTATTTTGGCCTCTTGAAATTGAAGTCAAAATGTGGTGGTCTCAAGTATTTTTGTAGATATGGGCTTATTTTGTTTCAAAAGTACTCCATCATACATTATGGCTCATTGAAACTTTCCACCTATTTTCTGACCAAGACTATGTTCAGTCTTGAAGGTATAATTTTTAGTATATTATATATTCAAGGGTAGTTCATACCAATATCGAAGCCACCAAGAGATATGAATAAGAGCCGGATTTTGGAATAAATATAAAATGTTTATGAATTATTACTATATCTAACAATCTAACCAATATCTCCACAATCAGAACCATTCAGGTTATCAAGCAAGTTAGTTTAGTTTGTTCAGTAAAATAGCTTTTCTAACAACCCTTCACCAACTCTTGTTTGCCTAAATATCAAAATTAATTGGGGATAAGATCATGTCAAGTTTGATATCACTTGATATTGTCTGCCAAAATTTCATTAAAAAATTTTATTGTTTGAAAAAACTAAAAAACTGGCATAGCAATGTGAACTAATCATTATGAAATGAATTGTTATTGTAATGTTATAGCTCAAATGTAAAATAAAATCATGGGTGCTGGACATAAGTTGATTTGAGCTCTGTTGTGAAGTTAAAATTAGTATAATATGTATATAAGAATAAATTATTACAAGAGAACCCACACTTTTCTGCATTCAAGTAATATATCTGATTATAATCACAAAACTCTTCTGCCATCATTATTCTATGAATGTTCTCAAATAATTCATATTCTCCGACCTCAAAAACCCCTAAATTATTGAGTGAATCGGATCATAATCACATAATGGGTCCGCCATCTTGGCCATATTGAATTTATAATGAATGATATCCATATACCTTAAAGGTATATGATGGTATGAAGGTATATGATGATATCGGATCATAATCACAAAGTGCGTCCACCATTTTTGTCTTCAAAAGGTTTTATGAATTTTGACAGGAAATTCATCATATCCGACCCCGAAAAATCTACCAATTTTGGAAGCTAATCATACTATAATCACCTTCGATTATATAACGGACTAGATGATGATAATGCACAATCCCTGCCACAGTAGTTGTTTGAAGCCAACATCTAAATCAGTTACGAGGGTTACCTCATTCTAAAACAAGGATAGCAACTACATAATCCCCCAGTACCAGTGTCTTGCTATCTTGAAAGGGTCTGAATTTGAATAATTTAACTTACTAACCAAATTATCATATCCATTTTTCCTAAAAGTTTGTAGTAAAATGATGCGATCAAACTCTAGCGTCTTTAGAAATATTCTCTTTCCCGATAATATTTTTCCATATATCCACTAACTTTATGTATGTTACGCTGACACGACCACACCAACAAAATCAAAAAAAATCATACCAGAATTTAGTGCTTTTTTGTTGCTAATTTGTTCCCGTTTTGGAAAATTTGTTGCTGGTGCCGATATATAAAAAAATGGGCCCATGCCAGCTTCACGGGATGCTAGCACGGCAAATATTTTATTCCGCGGCTGTATCGAAAAACAAATATACCAATATAAAGCCCTAATTTGTTGCTAGTTTGTTCCCTCTTTAAAATTTCCGCATTATTTCCCATTACAGAAAAAAATGAGTTCATGCCAGCTTCACGATAAGCTAACACAGCAACTTTTTTATTCCGCGACTGTATCGAAAAATGAATATACCAAAATGAAGAGCTAATTTGTTGCTAATTTGTTCCCCCTTTCAAATTTCCGCATTACAGAAAAAAATGATATACAGCTGTACCTACCATCATAGGCATAATTTTTTCTATCAGACATGTTGAATTGAAAACTACTCGGAAAACTATCATACCAAAATAATTGTTGTTGCTGATTCGTTCATATTATAGAATATTCATTTGTTGTTCGATTTTTTTTTAATTGTAACCGTCATGCAAGATCAATTTCACGATAATTTCGTTATCTGACATGTGGACTGAAAAACTATCACTCTAGAATTTGCTGCTTTCTTGTTGCTGATTTGTTCCCCTTTCAGAATTTTTGTTGCTCTAGTTTTGAAAATTTTCGAAAAACAAGGTGCCATGCCAGATCAATTTCACGATAGTTTCGTTATCTGACATGTGAACTAAAAAATGATTATGCCAGAATTTGTTGCTTTCCGGATGCTAATTTGTTCCCCTTTCAGAATTTTTGTTGTTCTTGTTTTGAAAATTTTGATGTACCATGCTGCCATGCGTTGCCATGCCAGATTAATTTCACGATAATTTCGTCATCTGAACTCAAAAACGATCACACTAGAATTTGTTGCTTTCTTGTTGCTAATTTGTTCCCCTTTCAGAAATGTTGCTCTTGTTTTGAAAATTTTGATGGACCATGCTGCCATGCGCTGCCATGCCAGATTAAATTCACGATAATTTCGTTAAGAAAAGAGTAGGTATCATTCTATGCTTGTTGTACAATGTACTATTGCTATGCACTGAATAGAAACATTGATCACGATACAATGTATTGCTTCATTATTCAACCCATAATAATTCAAGATTAATTTATCAATTGTCTAGACTAGCTTGTGCCTCTCCATAAAATTTAGCATTCAATCGCCTATTGAAGGGATAGTGAACGATTGAAAAATTGTACGTTTTCATTCTGTTCCATTTTTTATCGCAAATACTTTAAAAAGGGCCCATAGGTTTAAATCAAAATACTATGTTATTAAATAACCGATTTTGTAGCTACTATAATAGGTAGCTCATTGGAGATAACTTCAATTCAGTTACAATGTAATGATATCAGGTTTCCAAATATCATTAGTGAATATCTACTAAATAATAATGTACAATTTCGAATAAGTATTGGAAATATGTCAAACACAACTGTGCTATAGCAATACACAGAATGACACACGCATATCGTTAAATAAAAGAAATATGTTATATGTTGTCCATAACCTAAAGATGTTTGAAACATAAAATTTTATTTTTTCTGCAACCAGAGGTGAAGGAAGAGTACATTGCCCGATACCTACATGGGAATATAGGTAAAGCAACTTGGGCTCAACTGGCCAACCACAGGCCAGTTTTGGTTGACCATGTTGCTGAAGATGATGGGCCCTTATCTCCCACTGTCACTGCCCGTTTGCCACCGCTTAATATCACCCTGGAAGAAGCCAGGTTGCTTGGTTACAAACCACACAGAGATGACTATGAAAGGGTGAGATTCAAATTTAAAGGTTACATATGAAAGTCAAAGCGTCAAAGGCTTGTTAACCGGTTGTGAGAAAATATATATGTAATTTAAGGCTGAACAACTGGTCTCCCAACTACACATGGACCCTGATGAAGATAGCGAGATTGAAAGGGCCCTTAAACTAGCAATGGTTGATATGTATGTAAGGAGATTGAGAGAGAGGGCTAGGAGGAAAAGAATTGTCAGGGATTATCAGTTGGTAGCTAAGCATTTTGCTAACATGAGAAAGGAGCCACAGAAACAGATACTTACAAAGGAACAGAGGTGGGTTGTCATGAAGGTAGTGATACAAGATTGATCAAATTTGTTTTTTATCATCAGTTTATTTAGTAATGTCAATCGAAATCACTCGCGCACTGACGTCACACAGGTTCTGTTTCTCTTTAACTCGATAAATGCATGAACATTTTTTGAAAAATAAATAGGTGAAAATCCGATATTTCAAATTATGTTTTTGCTTGGAGTAACTGGAACCCTATTACAACATTTGATTAAATTTTCGAAAAAATAATTATTTTAAACGTCATTTGATTTTATAAACTGTCTAGTAGTTGAAATATTTCCAATACCCGTTGTGGATTTTTTTCAATTCCTTTCACTAATATGTTATTTTGACAGTATAATTCAGATCCCTTAAATTATTTGTTTAGAATGCTTGTTAAAAAAATTCCAATATTGAAAATATTCGGCATTATTGTTATGATATTCAAATAAATACTTTACTGGAGACATCTTTCAACAAAGTTTGTTTGTCGGCAAAAATCATTATTTCTGGTACCTGTTGTATAAAATTTAAATATTTCAACAAGTATTTTCGTATTCAATTGAAAGAAAATTGTTTTTAGTATTTTTCTTATTCAATTAAAATAACATTATTTTTAGTCTCGGTTGTGGCACTTGGGCTGACATTAAATTAGAACGATTTTTTACAGGGATCTGAGAGAAAAGATGAGAGTTTGTTCCCAATTTTTATCATCAGGAGAGCACGAAAGACTTATCGCCAGTATAGAGAGAGAAAGAGAACTGCGCCACAGGCTGTCCGAGCTTTTGAAATATCGAAGCCTCGGACTGACTACTCAGGAAGAGATTATACATTATGAACAACAACAACAGATGAGGCAGCACAAATCTGTAAGTGTGTTTGCATCAACTGTCGTTTATTCATGAAAGTTCACTGATTTTTAAGTAAAAGACTGCCGATATTAATTCGTGATATTCATTATTCTTCATGACTTAGAGGGAGTGACGTTTTTCAACTCTTGTGCCAAGGTTTGTAACCATTGTACTCCCTTCTAGACCAGGGTCGATAATTTTTGAAACAAAAGAATAATGGCAGTTTGAAAGCCGTTGGAAAAGAAAGATAATATAATAAAAACGAAAGGAAAAATAATTCATGGGCGATCTGAGATCGGGAAGTGGAAGGGGGTGAATTTTTAAGGGCGAAAAATTATTAGTTCGAGAGCTGGCGACGAAAACAACTTCCTCATAAGTTACCAAAGGTTTGACTTGGGTCTTTGGGTCTACTTCAGATCGTTATTTTAAAACCGCCCGTCTGTTGGAGGTGAGCGGTCGCCTTCTCAGATTTGGAATTTGAAAAAATGATTAAAAAAATTCGCTCAAAACTTCCCAATTGTTACCAAAACAATTTTTTGTGAAAATGACCTAAGATCCTAACCTAATCGAAACCAGAAATGTCTGCCGCTGAAAATGGTCGCTATTTCGGAGCAGACGCTGTCAAATATATCAAAAAAACGCCTTTAACTTCCTCAAAGGATGTACCGTGCCTAATTTCTGTGTCGAAAGTTTTACTAAATATGTTATAAACCAAGGCTCGAAAAGAAAACCTCGGCAGACGGTCGCATTAAAATTGCAGACGAGGTTGAAGTTGATAAGTTAAAAAAAATACCTAATTAAAAATGCAAACTTTAGCATATAAAAAATTACCAATCCGGATTGACTATTTGCAAAATGTCTCACACTTTTGAGTTTTCCTGCATAAAATATTTTATTTTTGAAAAAGCGCTTAATCACATATGTCAAAAAACGCCGTCAACTTCCTAACAGGTTGTCTCCGTGATTTTTGTGTCAAAGTTTTACTAAATATGTAACATAATATGCAAGGTTCGAAAAAATAAATTCGGCAAACGGTCGCATTTAAACTGCAGACGGGGTTAAAGTTGAAAAGTTAAACAAAATTGACACCAAATGCAAATTTTAGCATATAATAAGTACCAATTCGGATTAAAAATTTACAAAATGTTTCACAATTGATAATCACTTGTTACTTTTCTCAAATATAAGTATTGTCATTTGGACAGCGCTATCGCACATAAGTCAATACTGTAATTAATATAAGTCGCGTTTTATTTGTTCCATTCTGGTAACGGTAGGAAGAGAGGAATGATGTAATTGAATAAAACGGTTAAAACACACTCCCTCTCCATGTCTGTTGTGAAAGCTACACGACCTGACTGTTTTAAAATTTGAAAGTAGCGAGCAAGGAAAAAAATCATTAATCCATAGATGGAAATACTAATTTAGGGGGTCCTGATTGCAGTGACGGGAGAGAGTATTACCAGGTCCAGAATATTCATTACATTTGGAAATGATGATATAGAACCAGTGCTGATAGACAAATTATTTTGATAAACCTCGATAACCTCAATCAATCAGCAAACATTTCATGCGGAAATCCCACCAGTCCTTCAGTTCAGTTCAGAGACCGAAGGAAAAGTAGCAACTGGAATCGGAATAAGTCGGAAATAAAACGACCTAATTACTAAAACCAGAAGCGGAGTTGAACAAATAAAACGCAGCTATAGACATATAAAAAAAACTTCATCTGACGGACGAGCAAATGATGCTGTATATAATAATATTAAAGCGTGATAGGCAGGTAAAGCTTTAGAAAGGATTTCTCCTATGTATTCAAGTCACAGTCGTTTCTGGTAGTTTAGATAAGTATATATTAAATAGAATTCTCTCGAGAATTCTAGTATTAGCTTCATGGTGACTAGAATATAGAACCTCATCAATTTCACAGGTCCATCAGTCTCATAAAACATGTAACATATATCTTCACAAGTGACGAAAAAACAGCCAGAGTTAAAGTTGACGACTTTTAGTATTATCGTTGGAACATAAGATTTATTTATTATAAATGTATTATCATATTCATTAAAGTGGTTTTCAAAGTGTGGGGCGCGCCCCCCAGGGGAGGCGTAGAGACCTTTGAAGGGGGGGCGCGAGCTACCTGTGTGGTTAAATATCTATAAAAAACCCGCGACTGCTAAGAGAATGCATTCTAGACTGCTCGATACGACCAATAAATATAATTCATTTTCGTTTCCTGAATGAACTTGAAACTTCAAGGCGGAGACTCAAATATAATTTATCACAGATACGCCATCAAGACTTTTACTGAAGAGTTACAACTTTGGGATCGCAAAGTATTAGCAGAGCCATCTAATTATGTATGTTTTCCTAAATTATACAGTCTTTCAGAAGAAACGCGCTTTATGGAGGTTTTTCACGATGCTGAAACGAAGAAAAACATATCGAATCATTTGCGATGCCTTACTGATGAGTTCAGTCGTTACTTTCCCAATTCATATGATGATAATATTTATCGATTGGCGACGGATCCATTCCATGTTAACGTAGATATCCTGCCAGAAACACTTCAAGAGGAAGCCTTGGACATTAAAAATAGTTCTGCTGCCAAATACGATTTTGAAAAAATCGGTGCATCATTGTTTTGGGTCAAGAATTTCTCAATTTACCCCAAAATAGCAGAAGAAGCACTTCAACTGTATTTACCCTTCTCAAGTACATATTTGTGCGAAAGGGGATTTTCTGCCGTAGTCGCAATAAAAACCAAGTACCGAAATAAACTTGACATTGGCAGTGATTTGCGTTGTGCGATTTCTATGATTAAGCCGAGAATTATAAACGTCGTCAAATCCATGCAAGCTCATCCATCTCATTCCAAAAAATAGGTACTACTTACCAATAGTTTTGTGTTATGTGGGGGGGCGCGAATTTTGTTTAATGGTCAAAAGGGGGCGCGAATTTTGTTTAATGGTCAAAAGGGGGCGCATCCACAATAACTTAGGGAACCCCTGTTCTACGTGATCTCCTGCAATTTATGACAGATTAGCAATTTACAGCAATATAAGAAGTTATTCAAGCAAAAGAATAGACCTAAGTGTATGGTGCCATCGTTAAAAGACATCGAAAGAGACAAGAGGCCCAACGATTTTTTGAAAACATTGAGGTGTTAATATTTTAAAAACTGAATTCGTTGAGTTTTTATTGAAACACTGGGAAACAAGTATTCCTCAGGGTATTTTGGGAGACAAAATTCTTCGGGTAAATTGTGAAGATATATTCTAGCCACCATGAAGCTGATGCTAGAATTCTATTTCATATACTCATCTAAACTACTAGAAAATATTAATGTTGTGATATGTGCCTCCGATACTGATATATTGGTAATAGCAGTGAAAAATATGCAAGTATAACTGATAAATATACATATTTGGATAGTAACTAGACTTCAGTCAAAAAATACTTCGAGATGCGTTTCTTTTAACGACTGTATACACAAATTAAGGAGATATCCTTCCTCAAGCGTTACCTGCCTATCACGCTTCAACAGGCAGTGACTATACAGCTCGAAAAGATAAAATAAATCCATTCAACATTATCGAGGAAGATCTGAATATTGCCAGAATTTTTGCTTCATTTGGCCATTCTCAGAATATTTCGTAAGAGCAAATTCAAGGCATTAAAAAATTCGTATGCTACATGTATGGTAGTCATAAATGCTAATAATGTGAATGAAGCAAGGCTACATTTTGTTCCTCAGAAAACATGGTGTAACTGTATCTCAAAAGAAGAAATCTATCAGATAAAGTTGAAAATTTCGATGGGATCTTGATGCCACTTTGTCGAAAAGTTCTAATTAATAAAATAATAAGGGTTGATCAAATTATCGCCATCTGGAATTATGCAACAGAAACTAATAAAATTTCTTTTAATCATGAAAAACAGCTGAATGTATGTTGATGGGAGATACCAACTGTAATGGTTTATTAAATCACAAATCCCTTCCGCACTGGAAGAAATGTGCAAACTTACAGCTCCGGAGATAGATGAAGATGAAATATTTTATGCAAGTAGTGATGGAGATGAATAGTACTTCGATTTTAAATTTCCATTCCCATATTTACGATATTAATTATTTATATTTTGTGTTTTTATTCCATCAATTTTTTTATTTTGGTTCAGAATTGAAATAAATATTTAATCTCATTTTTCACGCGTGACATTTTTGCTCCATAATCATATTAGACCCGTACTTTTATATCATATTGATATAGCAATTTAGGTCCGTCTATCCTTTGAATTCGACCGTCAGCTGAAGTTTGCTTATACAACTGAGGTAATTTTTGGGGGAGGCGTTTTATGATATATGGGATAGCAGCGCTTAGGTCAAAAATATTGAAGAAAAATCACAAGTGATTATCAATTGTGAGACATTTCGAAAAATTTTAATTCGAATTGGTACTTTTTATATGCTAAAATTTGCATTTGGAGTCAAGTTTTTTTTTAACTTCTCAACTTTAACCCCGTCTGCAGTTTAAATGCGACCGTCTGCCGTAGTTATTTTTTCGAACCTTGGTTTGTAACATTTAGTAAAACTTTGACATAAAAATCACGGAGATAACCTGTGAGGAAATTGACGGCGTTTTTTGACATAATTATGTGATTAAGCGCTTTTTCAGTGGTTATCAATTGTGAGACTGTTGCAAATAATCAATCCGGATTGGTACTTTTTATATGCTGAAATTTGCATTTTTAATCAGGTAATTTTCTTTAACTTTTCAACTTCAACCTCGTCTGCAATTTGAATGCGACCGTCTGCCGAGGTTTTCTTTTCGACCCTTGGTTGATAACATATTTAGTAAAACTTTGACACAGAAATTACGGTATAACCTTTGAGGAAGATGAAGGCGTTTTTTTGATATATTTGACAGCGTCTGCTCCGAAATAGCGACCATTTTCAGCGGCAGACGTTACTGATTTCGATTAGGTTAGGATCTTAGGTCATTTTCACCAAAAAATCATTTTGGTAACAATTGGGAAGTTTTGAGCAATTATCAACCAATTTTTCAAATTCCAAATCTGAGAAAGCGACTGCTCTCCTCTGGCAGACGGGCGGTATTAAAATAACGATCTGAAGTAGACCCAAAGTGCCAAGTCAAACCTTTGGTAACTTATGATGAAGTTGTTTTCGTTGCCAGCTCTCGAACTATATAGTGTAGAACTCTCTCGGAATGACCATTTCCTACTCGTAGGAAATGTTTGTCAATCCATGCTCGTTGTACAATATACTATTTGAATGCAATTCAATGTAGCTCTTGGTTTATTTATTTTTTGTCAATACACGTTCGCTACCACGCGTCCCATGTAGGTAATATGAGCCACTCAAGATTTTCTGCTGGACCGCCATTGCAAATGATATGAGCCATTCGGAACCGTCTGCTTTATTCATATTTTGCAGTAGTCTATAAGAAGGTCTGGCTCGTGAGTGTGTCGGATCGATTCACAGTTTGCTCATCAGTCACTAACCAGTTTCATTTGTAACTGATGACCAACTGCCGACACGTGTTATGCTGTTCCAATACCATGATTCGATGATCTAATTCAATTTCATCATTATGTATACTCGTTTTGTAACAGTAGAAGTAAAAACTTGAAAAAATAACAGTCAAAATTATCAATTTTAGAGTGGCTCATATATGAGACACATCCATACACATCACGGTCTATGAAAAATAAACTCATTTTATGGACCAGTTTCTCAAATTTGAGTCATGTTCAAAAATCCTTTCGAATCCCGTTATTTCACATCCGAATATTTTCTATATTGATTCAAGATATAACTTCATCCCAAAATTGAAAAAAGTAGGTACTGTTGGTCTCTCAACATCCAGAATTTTAAGATCTTGGTAGCGAACGTGTTGAATACCTTCTACTGCTTGCCTTCAGTTTTTTTTCCTTTATCATCACATATTATGGCATTCCCTATATGTTCAAATATGTTACTGATCAAATTTGTAATCTGAGGAAGCGAAAGTCACCGACCTACGCCAACTTTATAGATATAGTGTTATAATCTTTGTATACAATAACAAGAATATTTTCTAAGAAATAAAGCACTGTCATACCACTGAAAATAAACAAAAAGGAATGGTTCGAGCATATCTCTCGAATGAAGCCATATACGCCAACTTCACTTCATATACATATGAAGTAAATTATATAATTTTATTCCCGATATTCAAGTATTATCAATTCTATGAACTTATTTGAAAAAATTATAAAAACGTTTTCACTTTATATGCATACAATTTTATGTTTATGTTAATGGACAATACCACCTACAATCACGTTATTGTTTCGTGATACCCTAGTTTGTTGCCGAATAATCTAAGTAAAAAATATACAATATTTGATTTTTATATGGAAAAAAACAAAAATGTATCGATAAATTTACCTATATATCGATTTTTCCCAGGCCTACTCATAAACATGCTATATAATTTATGTTTCAAATGAATCGTTGGGTTAGTGGTTCTGATTTAGAATGTATCCCTGTGAGATGGATTTTTTTCCATTTCCATTTAGTAGCAACTTCCAAATAAAAAATGTGTTCAATGATCCTCGAATGCAATTTTTTTCTCAAAGATAGGCGCATAGACCTACCCGAGCTATGGTAATATACAGGCTGTCCGTTTTTCAAGCTCCACCATGGGAATCTCAGTTATAGGAGATACGAGGTCGGTTGAATTAGGGCAAAGTTGCGCATTTTCATGTTTAACTTTAAAATTGAGTGTTGTATCTCTGACATCAAGAAAGCCTTGGATAATACGATAACAGATTTAGATTTCTTGTGAAAAAGTGCCTGAAGACTACAAATTTCCGTTTTCTCCAATAATTCAAAAACGAAAAATGATCCTTCTGATTTTCTTTCAGATGATTATTCAGCGCAAGTTTGCCCCAATTTAACCGACCTTGTTTCTCTTATAAAAACTGAGATCCCCATGATAGGGCTCGAAAAACGGGTACCCTGTATGCTCACTGTTTAAATTGTGGAACACTAAGAATTATTTTGTATCATTTTTATAATTTTAATATCTCCGATATTCACAAATCCATCAAATATGCAATATAATATAGATGATATCGAATAAACAACAAATGAAGTTAAAAAATGTAAAGAACACTAGGGAAAACAATAACACTAGTTCTCGTCTATTTCATCTTCATCCTATATACAGGGTGCCTGTTTTTCGAGCTTAACGATCTCAGTTATTCTAAGAGAAACGAGGTCGGTTAAATTGGGGCAAAGTTAGTTTTTGGATAAAAAAAACTGAAATTTGTTATTTTCGTTTTTATTTTTTCAAGTGAAAACCATAAGAACTGGACATTTCTAACTAAGACGTTCTTGAGGTACTTTCTTACGAGGAATCTAAATCTGTCATCGTATTTTCCAAGGCGTTCTTGACGTCAGAGATACTGCAGTCGACTTTGGTTTTATCTAATGGGCGCCATATTGGATTTTAGCATTTTTGAAGTCTGTCACTTTTTTAATTCAATAATTTGACACAGGATTCTTACATGCTAATATAATAATAACGCCAGCAACTTTTTTAACAAATACTAAATTTTGATAGTTCAATTGAGGATAAGGAACGTTCACATTTCTGTCAAGCTTACCTTCTTGAAAGCTAAGGTTTAAACTCGGTTTAAAGTTAGGAACAAACTTGACAGGAAAGCTAGAAGTGTTTTCTCCACAAAACTAAACAAAATTATTGAATACATCTCAAAGTTATAAAAGATGCTTGAATACTCCACCATTTTGATATAGACACAATTTCACTGCTTCTTCCTAGCTCAGCAATATCATCGATGGGTATAATTTTAAGAAATCTTCCTTTATTCCCCATAAACAATAATCCAGTATTACTTGCACTCTTCGCAAAAAACGATTTTTTTCCAATTTTGACCAGCATGTAAGATTCGAACATATCGAATCAAACTAATACGATAGTAATCAAAAATAAACAGACTTTTCAAAAATGTGAAAATCCAATATGGCGACCATAAGAGAAACCAAAGTTGAGTGTTGCATCTCTGACATCAAGAACGCCATGGAAAATACGATGACAGATTCAAATTCCTTGTGAAGAAGTGCCTGTAGAACGTCCTAGTTAAAAACGTCTAGTTCGCTTCGTTTTCGATTGAAAAAATAAAAACGAAAACTACAAATTAACGTTTTTCTAAAATAATCCAAAAAAGATAAATGCTACATAAAATTTTCTTTCACATAATTGTTCATCATAAAATTGCGCAACTTCGCCCAATTCAACCGACCTCGTATCTCTTATAATAACTGAGATCCCCATGGTTAAACTCGAAAAACGGGCACCCTGTAGTAGGGGAGCCCAAGCAGGGATTTCGGGATTTACTCGAGCGCGGCAGATTAACATATGGGGGATACCTTACACCCTGTTGAGCACCACCACCAAATCTCAACCCTCCATATAGAGCCGCGCATGTAGGGCAGCCAATCAGGATAGTAAAAAAATCGATCGTTGGATATACTCGAGCGCGTCAGATTAAGACAAGGTGAGTTAATTACAAGCAGAAAAGTGTGCATTTCGAAAATTTTACGCTTCACTGAAGCCGAAATAGTTAAAATAGTCCCCCTCCGCGCGTATCTTCCCTTCTCACTCTCTCGCACCATCTCCATACTTTATGTTGCCATGATACATGTGTGTACAACGCTTTGGTATGTTTATTGTTCTCTAAAAAATATTCAGTAATTAAAAATACCGAAAAAATTAAATTAAATTTCAAACCGTCAGATTATGGCTCAGAACAACAAGGACATCAAGCTGAACTGTCTGTATAATAATCGCGCTCGAGTATTAAAATGTTACAATTTTTTTTCATTATCAAACATCGGCTATGACTTTCGGTCGCGTTAAAATTGTCAGTATTTTGAATAGTAGCTTCTTTAGGGTTCACTCAACATCTCCACAAGGAGGCTCCCGGCATCTCCTACTAATAAATAGTGAAGGCAATAGATAGTAGATCTGTGATTTCCCTAAAAATGAGATAGTTTCGTAGGTGACACTAATAAGATATGATGGATTCACACCCAGTACTTTTTAAACTATGTTTTGTTTGTTATAATGTATGATTTTTTTAACCAAAGGCTGGAAGTCGGTCTTATAGATTACCTACTTATGATAAATGATATAACATTATTTGATTAATGAACTGAAATTTGAACTGTTTTTCTTTCAGATAAGCAATCAGAAACCACTACTCAACAATAAAGTCAACACTTATTTGAATACTGAAGAAGGTAAAGCGATGTTTTGTATAGTTCATGAGTTTTTGGAGTTCTGTGATTTGAAGTTTACTTTATCGGTTTATGAACCCGAATCATACTTAGAAACCAAGATTCATCTGGAAGAAAGGCAGCGGATAGTGGAGAAGCTAGGCATGGAATGTGATGAAACAAGGCCCATCCTGTTACACCTTTTAAGAAGTGCGAGAGCAAAGTCAAAAAGCATAGAGATCAATTTGAACATGGGATCTGAAGTAGACCAGGATAAATCTACTAGTGAAGATAAATCTGATAGTCTTGTAAGAACCATGACAGTTAGTGATTCAGATATTATTGAAAATAAATCTCTAGAACCTAAGACTGTTCTTGATGAACACAAATTTAATGCTACATTCGACCTATCTAGTCCAACTGTTGATATTTTGAAGCATCCTGAAAAACGTAAGAATCTAAATACATGTGATGAAACCACTAGATATCAAAATAGCATTGACAGATTTACTGATAAAAAAAGTGAAAACAAAGAATCTACTAGTGATGACACTAGCAATCTACTCATTGACCCTGCCTCTTCACTTTGCTGTACAAATGATATTGATAAAGTACCTAAAATTACCGTCAGTGGATCAGACGATATATTCATGACAGATAAGGTTTCTGACATATTCAAAATATCTCCTCCAAAGGCTGATAAGTTGAAGGCTAAAGATGGTTCGAATTCAATGGCTGATCTTCCACCTCTGCAACTCAACAAATCTCGTGTCAACGATATCCTGCCATCATTATATAGTAAGGAATTCAAGGAAAAATCTAACTTACGTGAACTTGATAAATTATTTGAGATGGAAGCAGAATATGAGGAAGACTTTATATTTGATGCGGATGACATATCCTTAAATTCAGAAAGGTCCAAGGTCAATTTATTGGATGAATTGCAGAATGCTACTAGGAATGACTCAACTGAATCTATTACACTAAGGAAACATGACACACATAGATCACCTAATGGACAAATATCTGAAAACAAAACTTTATTCAATCATTTTGGAGGAAGTCAGATGAGTACTGATATATGCAACTCAGAAACAAATCCAGAATAATTCAGTAACACAAGTAGGTAAAATTCATTCTTATATTTTCTCGATAAATTACATATGAGCTTATATTAAATTGTTTCGCATTTTCTAAAAGAACAGATAGGTATAAATATAGCATGAGCTGTACTTCTATTTATCAATAAGAAAGTAGGTAGTAGAAGTTTATTATTATCACAAATCTGTATAATATTTTGTACCTAGTTGTCACAGTAATTGGGCATACATACTACTCTACCATTTCTGAATAAATGGATGAAAATTCATGCTTTCCGTTTATATACAGGGCTATTCAAATTCGAGTCTATGCATGGGGATTTCGATAACGGTAAGCGATAGAGGGTTGGTTAAATGGGGGCAAAGTAGCGTATTTCAGAGGTTAATTATATGGATGAAAAAAATCTGACCTAGCTTCTTCAGTTCTGGAATTATACAGGAAAAATCGAAAATTTCGAAATTCTTCTTTTGCCTACACCTTTTTATTTTACGAAGATTTTTTAAAAATGTTGCCACTTTGCCATAGTAACTTTTTGTAGCCTTTCCAAATATCTGAATAAAAATTATATACAGGGTATCGTATAAATTGGGCCACCCTCAACTTTTAATTTTCAAATACGGACCTGTATTTTTTATTGCATTTTTTTGAATGGCAAGAGTCATGTTTCATATTCGCCCTTCTTCAAAATGTAAACAAAACAACTTTTTTCACTGATTTTCTGGTTATTTTTATTTGAGATGTTGGCAACGTCTTACCATGAGCCAAACAATCACGTTGCCAACATCATAAATACAAATTACCAGAAAATCAGTGTAAAAAGGTTGTTTTGTTTACATTTCGAAGAAGGGTGAATTTTTTGAAAAACAACCGTTTTTTCTGCTGAGAAGTGTTGGAAACAAGTGAATATATGAGTGTATAGTGTTTTGGTTCAAAGGGTGAATTTTGTGCATTCCTAATAGCAGAAATTTGACATGTCAAATGGTGCATTTTTGAGACAAAATGGGGCCGTATCTCCGAAAATACTTGAGACCGCCGCGTTTTGACTTCAGATTCGTGATCAGGAGGTCAAAATACGTAAGATCCACCAAAAAATTTTTCCGAACTCATAGGAGTGCGATAAACGAAGTTTTACCTTTTATGTGTCCGAATCTGCACAATGTCTCAATTTATACAGGGTCGCTGATATGTATGGAAATGGTCCCGAAGTAAAATAGCTAGCGAAAAATGTTATATTTAAATTGTGTTTGGAATTCTTAAAATCCATTACAATAAAAAAACATACAGGGATCAGTTAAAAAATCATTACTAAAAGTTATTTTCAAAAATCTCGAATTGAATTTAAGATATAATGTGCTGCATCCATTTTGTTTATAATTCCGAGCATAATTGACATATGTAATAATGCGTATTCCATTAAATAAAAAACAACTTTGTTACATAGCAAATATATTTAGAGCTATTTCAATATCAATACTAATAAATAATGTATACCGAGTTTAAAAGCGGTGGTAGCTTTCATCAAAATTCTGAGCTGAAGAATTCTTTAAAACTTGTATTACGGAAACCAATTCTAAATGTATTAGGTATATCGATTCTTAAGTCAGCGCGGTTAATTTCGTTAACCAGCGGCGTAGTTACATTTTTTTAAACAGAATGGACAAATTTGTCATATCGACATATTTGTCCACCTCCTTAACAATTTTTGAATATTTAGAGAATTGAAAAATTATAGAAGGGTCAAAAGAACATAGACATACTTCAATTTTTTGATAAACATATTTTATTAAAACTACTAAAAATTTCAATGGTACCTATCTACAGTTTTTCTGGAATATTATTTCAGACTAACTCTTATCTGAACCTAGATAATAACTCTAAATTTTTTCACACAATCTACAACTTTTATCTTATAGGTTTCACTTCAAGATATACCTTGATATGAACTGTTTAATTCGAAAAATGGAAGGAATTCAAAGTTTGTCGGTCCTTTAACCCACTCCTTCTTTCTTCAGTTCCCTCAACTTTCAAAATTCACGTCGTAAAGATAATCACTATGCGACTATTACAGCAAATTACGTCTCTACTCAATATTACCTGGAAACATGCTTCGCGAATATCCCATAAAACTACATTCGCCGTATCTTTTGACCTTATGGATGGATTTTTCTATCAAATTACACTCTCAAGTAAAGGTGGATTTATGCAGCAACATTTAACAATTATCAAGTAAGATTTATCAATTAACAATTATCGATTAAGAAGTGGTAAAAATATTGGCATTTATGCATGCCAAATTAACAATTCATGAAGAAATAGTACGCAGGCGTACTTGGCCCTGCCATAACCTCATATTTTATGTTTGTTGATCTTTCGGAAAGTAAATACAAAATAAATAACTTGATTATATTTCCTGATCTAGAAGAAACTGAGTCAGTTCTTATCATAATCATGATATTGACTGCGAGTTTTTTTATGTTAAAACAGAAAAGGCAAAAGGAGGTGGTCTATCAAGCCTGTGAATAGACAGAGGAAAGAAAAGGGGCTTTTCAATAACTTGATCAAATCAATGTACTTGCAAGATTTGGAACCTTACCTTCTGCTACCATATGTCAAAACAAAGTTCGGGCCAATCTTATGCTTTCTCCTATGAATCATGGAGCCAATCAGCGATCATCTGCGTACTATTTGCGCAGGAGAAGGAAATTTGGTTCAATTAAAGTAACAAAGTTAAAAGTTGGCCATCTTCTTACTTGTTACTTCTAAATTGATAATTGTTAATTGTCTGCATAAACACATTCATTGAAAACAGGGAGTTCAACTTATGATTGCTAATTGTTAATTGATAAATCTTACTCGATAATTGTTAAATGTTGCTGCATAAATCCACCTTTAGTGTAAGAGATTTTAAATATAGTATGAGAAACCAATTTTCTGTTTAAAGTTTATATCATTGTGAGAAAGAGGTAGGAAGTTTCATTGAAGCCATGTTGTACAATATTCAGGCTTAATGTAAAAATATATGGTCCAAATTTTGAATGAGTTGATAGATCCTATTCACATGAAACTATCTCACTTGGCTAGGCTGTTTCTCCTCTAATTTTCCAATTTTCCTAAACCCTATTCACTAAACCTTGCTTATAGGTAATAAAAACATTATTCTATTTATGTGTAGAACATTTATTCAATTAAAATGGATCCTATCAACTTCTTGAAATCTGGGTTATGAGTTCTACCTCCTATTCTACAAACATGTTGTTTGTAAATAATTCATTTCTCAATGAAGTTTTATTTTTCAGCAGTTTCTGGAACATAAATCATGAATGCAGTCAGAACTGATGGAATGATTCCAGGGCATTCCATATATGTATGGATAAAGCAAATTCACATTTCAACTTGTGGTGAGTTGTGCATTGCTTAGTAATAATTAGTACTATCTTGTAATATCTGGCAGATCAATAGTGATAATAGATATTACTTCTATCAGTTCAACCTATTTATCAATTTTTTACCATCTGAGGATGCATTTAGTTTTATAGGCAAAGTTCTTGTTGCTAATGGCTTATCAATTTAATGTTCAATGATATTTATCAAATATTAATGACAATGAACATTTAAAAAACATTCATGTAAATAATAATAAATAAGTTTGATGAATTATCTATGTACTCTTTCAATTTTGCTCACCTTATTATCATGTATTTATTCATTACAGGAGTTTTTCCAGAAACAGTTGCTGAAATACCCTTAAGAACTCCTGATGGCCAAGGCTCAAGTGTGAGAGAAACTCAAAAATGTGGCATTCAAATAAGGATGGACTAAGAAACTGCAACTGCATATACAAGGTGGTCCAAAATTGTCTCATGATATTTCATGGCTAATGAAACATTGAAAAAAGAGGTACCTTTTCATAGAAACTTTTTGTCTGAAAATGGATAATTAATAAATAATAAATATAGATTTGCCACTTCAAAGGGGGTAAATAAATATCAGTTTTTCTTCAATATATTTTAACCACCTTGAAATATTGAACCTATTGTTTGAACTGAGATATAGGCCATTTGGACAATTTTTAGATAACATCTGTCAAATCCTATCTTCCATTTTAAAGCAAGGAAAATATTCGGAAAATGAAGAAGTTAGGGATGACATACTGATTGTTGCCTCCTGAAATCACTCCTTTAGCAGAAGAGAGGATTTAACTATTATTATATATTAATAGGTGTTTAGATGGTCCATGTGAATATTAATTCAATATCCCAAGGTGATCAGGAAATATTGAAGAAAAACTGATATTTATCTACCCATTCAAAGTGGCATATCTCCTTTACTAATCATTTTCGGAAAAAAAGTTTACATAAAAAGGTATTCATTTTATGATATTATTCTTTCAACCACAGAAATATCAGGAGATGATTCTTGATGACCACCTTATATTGCACCATTATTAAACAAATTTATTTGGGAACATTTGAAATATATGAGCCTTCTCAACTTTGTATATAATTTTGAAGTTCCTCTATCTATTCAGGGAATCTACACATGTCATCCAACTGTACATAAACTGAAAATTCATCATGTGAAATATTACTTGTGAAGATGTTTAGATCTTTTTGTTATCACTCCATAACCTATCCTGTAAAATCTAATATCAGTGTATTCGTTACATAATTATATGCTTAATTGTTTCTTATATGTTTTCAATTTAATTTATTTTTATACAGAAATAAAATACATTAGAGCTTGGGTCTATGAAAATCCATCACTGAAGATCAAAGAAGCATGCTGCTAATAAAAATATAATTACACTGCCAAATTGTGGGAAAAGAGCCTTTTTTAGGTGATTCTTTTTTTAATATACTTGATTGTCTACAGATGTACATTCTTGTTGACAAAGCATGATTAATATGTACTGAGTGAATATAAACTCACAAACTAAATATTCAAAGTCAGACAGAGCAGAACATTAAGTAGAAAAACGAAAACAGCAATAAATATTTATTAATAAAAGCTATCATCCATAGTGTAGTATGCTTATGTTCATGATGGGTTCCTGAGGAAATATCTGATAATTGTTTTATGTGCCAAATACATTGTTTCTATCTTGTTTTTGAAACAGCTCTTTCACATTCATAAATAGGTATCTGGTGGCTCTCTTATTCTGTAACACCATTTTGAATAGATGTTTGGTACACGTGCTCCAGAAGGAAATTCTTAATTTTAGATGGGAATTTAACTCCCACCCTTGTATGTATCAATACATTCTTTTCTCAAAATGCTTAATACAAATACTTACCTGAAAATACACCAACCTTTAATATGTCCCAATAATATAAAATCATTATGAATGGTAGGAGTAGGAATGGAGTAGGAATAAAATTGTCAGAAACTCTCATCCCTGCCTTCCAAAATTGAACCATTTATTTGGCAAATAGAAATCGTGAGACTCTCAGCTTCATCTATGAAACATTGTGATCAAGAATTGAAAATGTTAATACCATATAGGTATAGAATCAACTGATAATGAAAACAATAAAGAAAGCTAGTATAAGACCGCTTATAAACACTGGAGAAAGCTACTATGAAACCACTATAACTATGTAAACAAATTGTTAGTCATCAGATCACTGCCTCTTTCAGATGGTCTAGACTACTCTACACTTTAGGCAAAGTTATCAGAGCAGAGAATGCTGAGACACAAATATCTGGACAGGGACACGGACACAAGACACAACACTTCCGGACAAGTACAACAGACGAAATGAAACACAACACTTCAAAACCAAAAACTTACTAAAAATAACGTTCACATCAAGCAAAAAAGGGGAGAAACCTTGGTTGGAGATCCCTGGAAGCTCAAATTTGTCGCGAAATTGAAATAAAAATAATTCACAGACAGAACGAATCTGACGTTTCTCAAAAAATATACATAACCTGAAAACCCCCAAAATGACGGAAAATCGATTAAAAACAAATGACTGCACTAGTGGACTGTTGGTGGCGCCAACAAACGATCATACACTGAAGCTGCCGATTGAACAGTCATGTATAGTCCTCCAGCTGGCTAGATTATTCATTTAGCCGTCATTGGTCCTCCAGCTGGCTAGATTTTTCATTTAGCCGTCATTGGTTCATTTTCTGTTCATTTGGTTCTCAGTAGAGAGATATTGCAAATTCCGATAGCGCATGCGGTGTGTTATTTACTCCGCGGTATATATTACGTTTACGTCTTAACATTTGTTTGGGACGGTACACGTATTGCCATCAAGTTTTGACTTTTATGTATGCGCTGTTTTATTTGGAAGTAACCCCTAAAACCATTGTGCTCTGTTTTGATGGATGAGGTATTAGAAGCAGTAATTTTAGCTGATGCTGATGACGATGGTGGAGCAAGTGATTTTGTCATGAAATAAAGAAACTACAACCTACATCTCAACCCCGAAAATAAAAATAAACACATCTGCTGTTTCTCATCAGTCATCAGCTACCGGATCTATCCGATTCAGTCCGAAGTAGAATAGCGCAATGTCTTACGTGGGGTGTTATTCTGCCGTAAATAACGTGATGCGCTAACGGTATTACCGCAACGTGCCTCTTGACCCGTGATATGCTGCTTAAACATCTCAGCAAGGACCTTGCGGCTTGCATCTCAGCTTAGTCACCCGCTGCATGTGCTTTGACAACTAATGAGATTGGGATTGGATACGACCCCATGACAACTCTCACATATTTATTTTCAATTCGATGACTCGACGTGTTTGAATATTTCCCGCTCTCCCGGACCGGGTTTTTGATTATATCACCAAAATTCAAATGTACCAGAGAATAGTTAGGCAGCTTAGCCAACTTAATTTTCGTCTCGACTAAAATCAGCTCATCAAAATCGCATCAGAAATCAGAATCGCACTTATAGTATAATGAGTGATTTATAGGACATGGTAGTAATCCTTTCTGTGCAATTCAAGTTCTGAGAAGTGAAAAATTAGATTGAGCATGATTTATGGTGCTTTTTATTTTTTTGAAACTGCAAGTCATTGGCTATACTGGTTCACACCACTGTTCACACTGGTTAACAATGACAAATGACATTGTCATTACTGTCATTATGACATGACAGCCGACAGGTGTGTGATGTCTCTGCCGTATTTGGAAGTTTTGGGTTTTGGACTTTTGGAACTTGTTTGTTGTTCGCTTGTCGTTTGTGTTGTGTTCAAAAGAACCCAGTCTATTTATATTTTTCATCAATTAAAGTATTTTACTACTTCCAGAATTAATTGAAATAATACGCAAGAATTGGAGAACCACTTCTGAAGAAGACGAAAATACATTGAAATTGTTGAAATGAGTGGAAGGCACAACGAGAATGACAGCAGTAAAAATTATGGTAATACCTGCATGTATCATATAAGAAGTTGATTTTTAATGTATTATATTTTATTAGAACATTGTTGATTCTTGGAATTTTCTAATTAAATGCTTTAAAAATGTCAGTGTTTAATAGGTTCACACAAAATAAGGAAAGAAAGGTCAAGGTCTCGATCTCCTAGAAGTAAAGAGATTACAAAAGAAGAACCTAAAGATAAAAATATTGGTCTGACTGCTAAAAATAGGCTCAAGGGGATGAGCATCCAAATGAAACTGAGTTCATTAAAAAAAGACATATCTAAGCCCAAACTTAGTGTAGCTGCTGCATTCAATCAAGATAGTGATAGTGAACCTGAAGAAATGCCTCCACAAGCTAAAATGAGAATGAGAAACATTGGAAGGTATTGAATTGTATGGTGCAATAAACATTATGGGAAGTTGAGGAGAAGAATTGCATTTGGTTACTTCAATTTTCACAGTACTTGGCTTGGTTAACTGTTTACTGTCAGTGCTCTTGTAACTTGAACACACTTGAGTAAGATTGAGCACATCAGTTTGTTAATATTCACAAGAGAATCTTTTAATCCAGTTAATTTATAAATCATCCTGTTACACTCATTTAAGGTTTATGTGGATTTGATGCCAGGAATATTTTATTTTCTAGGGAAACTCCAACATCATCTGGTCCCAATTCATTTGGGAAAACAAAACATGGATTTTCAGATGCTCAAAAATTGTTTGAAAAATCATTGAAAGAAGCAATGGATAGTGCATTAGCAGATGATTAATAATAGTGGACAAAAATTTACATACATAGATGATTTTTGAGCAATTCTTTTTATCCTTGCTTGAAAGGCTGAAAATAGATTATGTATCATATGAATCAATTTATCCTCATTATTGAAAGATGATCCAACAATTATAACTTATGAGTTTTAGTGATTTTAATAAACTATTGACATTATAAGGACTTTGTTTTGCTTCTGAATTTAATATTGTTTGTGTGTATGATGGACTGTAACACTTTGTTGAAAGAATAAATCTATATTTTCAAAATACGTTTTATACAAATTTCTGAACATTGACAATTCATTGAAATAACAAACTTCGATCGTCTTTTTTTCGTCTGCCTGGTTACAATACGAATCATATCGTTCATAGTCCGGGAATTATTTTCAAATTGATAAAAATACAAAACCAAACATAAATCCCGCCAGCCTTGAAGAGAGATTCTTCAATTGTTTCTTCAAATGGTATCATGATGGACAAATGTAGGTAAAGGACAAATTCTTGATACAGCTCTCTTGATTTCACCATTGGCAGTTTTTATGGAAACTACGCGACTAACATTGTCTTTTCCAGGATGCAAGCAAACAACGCGTCCGAGACACCATTTCATAGGAGGCAAATTATCTTCTTTCACTAAGACTAAGGTGTTTTCTTCGATTTTTTGCTGACTTTGTCGCCATTTATTCCTTTGTTGAAGTTCGGATACATACTCTTTATTCCAGCGATCCCAAAAATGTTGCCTCAATTGTTGTATCCTTTGATAAATTGACAAGCGATTATCAGGGATATGTCGGACATCAGGATCAGGTACACTTGTTAAAGGCTTTCCCACCAAAAAGTGCGCAGGGGTTAATGGGTTTAGGTCATTTGGATCACAGGAAAAGGGATGCAGAGGTCGGGAATTGACAATTGCTTCCACTTGAACTAGAAGTGAATAAAATTCTTCAAAAGTGAGGTTTGCATTACCCATGATTCTATGAAGATGATGCTTTATACTCTTTACACCTGCTTCCCACAGACCTCCGAAGTGTGGTGAATTCACAGGAATGAATTTCCAATTAATACCCTCATGTGAGAAGGTGTCTTCAAGTTGATCATTTTTAGAAATTAAAAATCTACCCAATTCGATCAAATCCTTATTGGCACGAACAAAATTTGACCCGTTATCTGAATAAATCTTGGCGGGTTTACCGCGGCGTCCAGCAAATCTGCGCAATGCAAGTACAAATGCGTCGCTCGTTAAATCAGATACTAGTTCTATATGGATAGCTTTTGTTGCGAAGCAGATGAATAAGCAAATGTAACATTTCGACAATTTTGACCCACGACCCTTGCGGTCTCTTATTGTGAATGGACCAGCGTAATCTACACCGGTAATAGTAAAAGGAATATCCAAGATCAAACGATCTCTTGGTAAATTACCCATGATAGGGTTTATGGTTTTTGGATTCGCTCTGAAACAACGTACACAACTTCTAACCGTCTTTTTGGCCAGATTACGACCGCCGATTGGCCAAAATCTGTCTCTTATGGAGGCTAGCATACACTGAGGTCCTGCATGAAGTAATCTCACATGCTCACTAGAAAATATCAAGATGGTAAGTGGATGCTTGTGGGACAGGAGCATTGGATGTTTTTTATCAAAACTAAAATTAGAATTATTGAATCTTCCACCTACTCGGATCAAGTCTCGTTGATCAATGAAGGGATTGAGACTCAAAATTTTACTCTTTGAATGAACTGTATGGGTTTTGCTCAAAGACGCATAATCTAAAGGAAATGCTTCCTGTTGAGACAGTTTGACTAACAACAAAAGGGATTCATTAGCTTCAGACTGTGTTATATATAATTCAACTTCACGTTGATCTTTGGATTTCAAGCAATTGCTCTTAAATCTCAGTATGAAAGCTGTTACTCGAATTAATTTTGAAAGACTTGAATACCTTCTGAAAGGAAAGTCGTCATTATTTTGAATTAACATGCAAGTCTGCTTTTGATCACGCATTTCAGGTAGCTGATCTTCAGTTATATTATTTTCTGGCCAAAAAGATTCGTCTTTCTTGAGCCAACTTGGTCCCTGCCACCACAAGTTAGCATTTTTTAGTTGATTTGGGTATACTCCTCGCGATAACATGTCGGCTGGGTTATCCTTGGTTGGAACATGGCGCCACTCGAATTTTTCGGTGATTTCTTGAATTTCAGAAACACGATTGCTTATGAAAGTTTTCAATGAATGGGGGCTTGTTCCTATCCAACCAAGTACAATAGTTGAATCAGACCATAATATGCATCTAGATGGGCTCAATATTGGACATAGCGCGGATAAAACCTTTTGCAGTAATCTGGATAACACTAGCGCTCCGCAGAGTTCCAAACGTGGCAATGTTTGAGTTTTTATGGGTGCAACTTTAGATTTTGCACATAATAGATTGACAGACACTTCACCTTCTTTGTTATTACTTCGAACAAAAACACAACCACCATAGGCACTCTGCGATGCGTCTGAAAATCCATGAATCTCTATAGCATTATAATCCTTGCACAAAACTAAACGAGGAATATCCAAAGAATTCAAATTAGGTAGGTCACGTTCCAAACTAAGCCATGAAGAGTGCATACTGACCGGAAGGGACTCGTCCCATGAAAGTTTTTGGAGCCACAATTTTTGTATGGTCATTTTTGCAATAATGGTGCATGGAGACAAAAGGCCTAATGGATCGTAAATTTGAGATATGTGAGAGAGAATTCGTCTCTTTGTTACACTTTTGAATTCTGTGGAAGTATCTATTTTGTACATCAATCTATCAGAAGAACAGTTCCAAATTAGTCCTAATGTTTTTGCATTTCGATCCTTCCCGAAATCAAGAATGTTGTGTGATAATTCAGAAGAATTAATATTTTGTAAAACTTGCGGCTCATTTGACGTCCACTTTCGGAGTTGAAAACAACCTTGTTTTAATATATTCGAAATAGTTTGACAGATATAAGATGCACCTTCAATGGTATTTGATCCTGTTAAAAGGTCATCTACGTAAAAATCATTTTTTATTATATCAGAAATATACTTATCATCATTATGTTCATCTGCCAAAGCGAAAAGACATCTTATAGCTAAGAAAGAAGATGCAGATTGCCCATATGTGACCGTTTTTAAATTATAAGATTGTAGCGGTTTTGAAGGATCATCCCGCCAAACGATGCGTTGCAATGATTGTTGATTGGGATTTATTAGAACCATGCGATACATTTTATGTATATCTGCAGACACGACGTAAAAATGCACTCTGAATCTTAGAATGATTGATAGAAGTTCATTTTGAATTGTAGGACCTACCATTTGTAGATCATTCAGAGAGACACCAGTAGTGCTGGGTGCTGACGCGTCGAACACTACTCTAAGCTTCGTGGTAAGGCTGTCTGCTTTAATTACGCCGTGATGTGGCATATAATACGTTTCGATTTTAGAGTCTGATGAGTCAACAACTTCCATATGATCCATTTTCATATATTCAGTCATAAAATCTTTATAGTGATTCTTTAAATCTGGATCTCGCTGAAACTTTCGCTCCAATGCTAAAAATCGTTTAACAGCTAGATTTTTAGATTCGCCAAGATCATTCAAGGACCCTTTTAATGGAAATGATACCACGAATCTACCCTCTTTATTTCTTGTCGTATTATTCAAAAAATGCAATTCACATTCATGTTCTTCACGCGAAAAAGCAGTTTTTTGGAGGCATTCCTCTATTTCCCAAAATTTTGATAGTTGCTTTTGTAAGTCGTAATTTGTGCTGAAATGGCATTTCACATTAGTTTGAGTTTTTCCATAAGCTCCGGAAATAACCCAACCAAACCGGGTTTTTTGCATAATCGGTTTGTTGTGGCCTAACTCTATTTGACCAACGCATAAGGTTTTCCAAAATACGTCCGCACCTATCAACATGTTGATTTCTCCTGGTTTATTGAAGTTAGGGTCAGCCAGTTTACCTATATTTTTTGGAATATTCAAATCGCCTTTATTGATTTTTATGTTTGGCAGATCACTGGTGATTCTTGGTATTATTAAACAGTTCACTTGTGTATTGAATTTACCATCACAAGATTGTAGAAAAATATTACATTTATATTGTGCCCTAGAACAAGATTGATTTAATCCAGTGACGGTTATATCCATTTGATGTTTTTCTAAATCTAGGAGATTTGATAAATCGTGGGTGATGAAACTGGATTGACTACCGCAATCTAAAAGTGCTCTGACTGTAACCGGGTTATTGAATTTGTCGAGGACCTGTACGCACGCTGTTGACAATAGTACTTCGTCTATATCATTCGTGGCAGAGAGGCTAATTTGATGTTTACCAGTAGTACTATCAGATTCACTAGCCCTTTGTTCACTTGAACTTGTATTTTTCAAGTGCAACAAGGTATTATGTCGTTTGTTACATTGCCTGCAAGGACCAAATTTGCATGTTTTTTCAAAGTGACCACTCTTTAAACAATTAGTGCATAATCTGGACTTGGAAATGAAGTTTATCCTATCACTAATAGTCAGATTTAAGAAATCAGCACAGGTGTAAATGAGATGATCTTTTTTGCAATATAAACATTTCGGACTTGCGTTGCTATGAAAGCTTTTTGTTGTGTTTTTCGTAGATAATTTGTTATCATTTTTTACATCGACAGTTTCTAGCATGTCAGACCTGCCCTTAAGAAATGTTTTTAAGTCGTCCCAAGTAGTATATTCCTTACCTATTTTGTGCTGCTCCCATTCTCTGGTAGTTTTGCTATCCAACTTTGTAGTTACTAAATAGTTAATCAAAGTATCCCATTGATCAGTGGGTTCACCTAGCTGTTGCAATGATCTAAGATGCTTGGAAACATTATCCAATAGATTTCTAAGCTTTGATGCACATTCCTTTTGAATTGGCTCCAAATTGAACAGCGCTTTTGTATGAATATGCACAAGCAATTGATTATTATTGTATCTTTCACATAATGTTTCCCATGCCACTGGATAATTAGAAGCTGATAATTCTATTGACCTTATAACCTGGGAAGCCCCATTCGTAAGGCATGCTCTTAGATAATGATATTTTTGTATGTTGTTTATTAACCCATTGTCATGTATCAAACTTTGGAAGGTGTCCCTGAACTCTAACCAGTTATCCATATTACCGTCGAAGTTTGGCAAGCTAATGACAGGGAACTTGACACCTTTCAAAACTTGTACATTATTTTCGTCATGATTAGATGAACCACTAGTACTTGCATTGGCACTAATTTGCTGTTCATGCTCTTTTTTGTATGTCAGAACCATTTGTTTGGCACGTGCAATGGTAGCAAAAAAGGTGTCTTCAAAAATAGAACGCTCCTGATATTGAGATTCAATTTCAGATTCAGACACCACATTTTGAATCTGGTTTTGTAACTTATCAAAGTCTGCAAAAATAGTGTCTGCCTTTGAAATCCTTTCCTCTAAATTGATTAACTCTGCCTCTGATAAAGATTTGCCCTCTAAAGTTCTTAGATGATTCGAAAACAACGTTAACTTGGACTTCACAGCACCTCGCTGTCTGTTGAGAAATTTAGTTTCTTCTTCGGACATTGTAGAATGATATTATTTGAGTTGGATTCAGAAAATACCAAACAAAGACAGATGTTGATCAAGTGAAAACAATTGTATTGGATGGGAATAAGTGGAAAGGAAATTGAAACGGACTCACCCCCTTTGCACTACGACGTTGTACTTCTCTTTTTCTTCGAATGAATTTTCGGTTTCTATTGATATGCCAATTTCCTATCTTCAGCAGGAGGTTTTCAGCTCAACGTTTTGCCTAGTGCGTTCTTTCGATTGGTGTTTGATTGCACTCAGAAGATCTCCGTGAATTTTCAGATTCACGAATTATTGCAAAGAATATCGGCTCGATAAGGACCAATGTTTCCCATGCCACTGGATAATTAGAAGCTGATAATTCTATTGACCTTATAAATATAAACAATAATTTTCAATTCATGGTTTTTCTAAGTTTCAAAAAAAGTTTGGGTATCTTGAAACATATATTTGTAAATGATTAACAAATAAATTATTTTATTGACCCCTATATATTAGTATTTCAAAAAAGTATACAAACCACAATTATATTAAAGAATGCAGCAGAGAGTCACAAACTATGAATGTAAAGAAATATACCATCATATCTTGTATTATCCTATAAATATAATATAGATACTTTTGAGTAGCTTGTAGAAGAACAGGATCAAAAAATCTTTTCAAGTTGATGAGAGATATTATTGTTGAAATCAAAGGTGTAGGTTCACTATGATCTGATCCAATACAAAAATATAAAATTTCAAAAGTTATAAACGGGATAAAAATTTTGTTAACATGTAAACTCTCTGTGTCAATTACAAATGTTGTGCTGCACATAGTTAAAAGTAAATTGGAAAAAACAGAAATAACAATCACATAATAACATCTTGGATATCCTTTCCCTTCTATATGATCTGATGCAGTATTATTTGAATTCAAAAGTTCACCATTGCAAACATTTTCTGAATGACTACTGGCACTTGGGGTAGATGAGACAATAGAATTGGAGTTTGTGAAAGCATCTGCAAATACTGGAATTCACTAGTTGAAAGTTTTGAAAAATCACTTACCAATCTCTGACTTGGTAGATCTATCTTCTACTCCAGTAATCTTCTTCAATCTGCTATCACTATTTTCCAGAATTTTTCTTCGACGGGCTTCTCGTCTTGCATCTATATCCATTTTCAAATTTTCACCTTGATTTTCTTTTCAAAAATTTGTTATTTCTTACCTGTCACTCCGTTATGACAACTGATAACATGTGACAAGTCAGACAAATGTCAAGACCACGTCAAGACTCAAGACTGTCATGTCAAGGTCAAGACTGTGACTGTCACGTCAAAACCACAAGTGTCACAACTCTGTCTGAATTCTGAACCACAGAAATCTTATATATAGATATATAAGATTTCTGTGTTCTGAACTGACCTGCTGACAAGGAACAAGGAACTGACAACTGACAGTGACGACTGACGAGTAAGTGACGACTGACGACATGGACAAGTCAACAACTAAAAATTCTGCTTGTAATTGTTGAATTTGTTCTTGAAGTCGGTTTCGAATAATCAAAAATATTCCTTTATTTTGTTAACCAATATATAATAAATAAAAAGGAAAATGCCTGATCATTTGGGAAATGATATGAGAAAAAGTAAAGACAAAGATGAACCAGAGAAAGAAATAAAATGTAAGTTTTTTATACCCAAAAATGTATATTTCTTCCTTTCACAGTTTTAGCAATAATAACCTTTCGAATTCTCTTATAGCCTTAGATGAAGGCGACATCGCACTTCTCAAAACATATGTAAGTAACTATATTATGTATTTACCATTTGATAATCTAGTATTCTACCTTCATGTACAACATTTTAGGGACAAGGGCAGTACACCAAAACCATAAAAACCTGTGAGGAAGATATTCAGACTATTATCAAACGAGTCAATGAATTAACTGGTATCAAGGAATCTGACACAGGTTTAGCACCCCCTGCACTCTGGGATTTGGCAGCAGACAAACAAACTTTACAGAATGAACAACCATTGCAAGTTGCACGCTGTACCAAAATCATTAATGCTGACACTGATGATCCCAAATATATCATCAATGTTAAACAGTTTGCTAAATTTGTGGTTGATTTAGCTGATTCAGTTGCTCCAACAGATATAGAAGAAGGAATGAGAGTTGGGTGAGAATTATTCATGATTGATGAAAAAATCTCAGGATGTTGAATTACAGCTAGTGGAACTGAAAATGGATAATTTCAATTGGTTACTCTATTGTTAATGATACATTGCATCAGCTAATAAGGCTGGATATGTTCTGTTGTATATGGCATTCAAGGAGATAGGCTAGGAAGCCTTCCTTCCTTACTTGCATTTTCAGTTAATAGTAATTTCTGATACAATGAATTGCCAGATTATTGAAAACATGAACAAATAGTGTTTATTTTTGATTATCTATTCAAATAATCACCAGTATAATTATGCCTTATAATTTTAAGAAGTGAATGAAGAACAAAACACATTCAAAATCAGTTCTATTGGTTTTATTTGGATATCTCTGGATGTCAAATCGATTAAAATTTCATGACACCAATAATTAAATTAACTTATTACCATTCATGTGTAAATCTCTAGCAGCAAAAAAATTGCATTAGGAAAAATAATTGAACTTAATTTTTGGTACTAGGAAATAATCAGTATCAATGACATATTTTTGGTATACAACATATGACATACATTCTCAACTGATGAGTTTTTCTTTACCTCAACTATGTTCATTACAGAGTGGACAGAAATAAGTACCAAATCCACATCCCACTTCCTCCAAAGATTGACCCTACTGTAACTATGATGCAAGTTGAAGAAAAACCTGATGTAACCTATAGTGATGTTGGTGGTTGTAAAGAACAGATTGAAAAGTTGAGGGAAGTTGTGGAAACTCCATTATTGCATGTGAGTATTCTGTATTTCTTTGGAGTTGGATGCTGATATAATTAATAGTTCTTCAAAGCTCAGACATTGCCACCATCTGAGGTATGTATATGCCAAAGTGAAGAGAAAATCATGTAGGATTATATTATCATTCTGTTTCCTTTATTGAAAATGCTATTCCAGGAATCATTTATTTTCATACAATATAATATAATTAACAAATGTACTATGTGATTATTGCTGATAATTTTATTTGATCTTGAATTTACTAGGTATTCCTGGTTCCAGGAAAGGTTTATTTACAGGAAAAATATGCCAAAGCTTAACACAATTAGTAAAATCATCATCAACTGTATCAAAATATAGTTGAATATCACTATAGTATGAATGAATATTTTTTTCACAATGAAAGAAATGCTCAATCAAATCTTGACTACTGTGTAATTATTACTGATAATTTTTTCGATCTTGAATTCACTAGGTATTCCTGGCTCCAGTGAAGGTTATTTGTAGAAAAAATATGCCTAAACTTAAAACAATTAGTGAAATCAACCAACTGTATCAAATAGGTGAATTTAATTTTTGTATGAATGTATATATTTTTCACAATGGAAGAAATCCTTAATGCAGAACTACTTGGAGATTCTGGCTCTGACGATTATTGTATTAAACATGCACCATCACATTATTTGTGATTATTTTTGATTATTTATTTTTCTGATGGATCTCTCAATTACACCTACTTGTTGCATTTTAGTACCTTAGAAATTGAGTTTCATATTATTTTCTCATGTTTAGTGACAATATCTGAAATTTTAAGTCTGGACAATCTCTCATTGACTTGATATTTTGTATTTATCCTGTTATTTCGATTTCTCCTTCATTAAGCATACAAGTGTGTTACATCGAATTGGTAATCCTATGATCAATCCGACGGTTTAAAAATCCAATATAGCTACCAATGGATAAATAATTCGAATCTAGGCTGACTAGAATTTTTTTCATATCACCGTAAATTCAGCATGTGAACTTTAGGAAGTATACCAAATTTCAAAACCCTAGCAGCAATAGTTGAAAACTTATCGATTACCATAAGAATCAAATAAATCGAGATATTCTCTATGTATTCTAATATCCGAGTTGGTCATGAAATTGTAATTTTTTTTCGTAGTATAACCATCGTCCTAGTTCATATCTCTCCGTTTCCGATTTAACAATAACAATTTATCAATAGTGCATTACCCTGTATAAACTGTCGAAAACTGTCGAATTATGAATAATCTTATTCCAATCGAACATGGAAAGGAAACAACAAAAAATGTAGTGAAAGTGTTTTTAGCTGTTTTTGTCTCTTGTAAAATTTTATGTATGTACAGGGTGATTGTTTATATTTTACTCAATAACTATCTCAGTTAATATTGGTCCTACAAAAACGTTCAAATGGACAAATATGCAGCATTTTTTATGGGCATTCAGAATTCAGTACTAGGAAATGGAAAAAAGCATCGTTAACCTAAAAATTTTACAACAACAGGTATTTTTTTAAGTTCGTAAAGTTGATATTGTGTCAGTTTTTATAACAAGTAATCATAACGAACGTTTGGAGCATCGTGAGTATAGACGACTATACCCTAACAGAAGATTTCCTAGTGAAAAAACATTTGTTGATTTTTATAAACGTTTACGAAATACTGGTTCATTGAAACGAAAACCAAGAATTATTCAAGGAAATGAAAATCTTTTTCTACCTCAATATATCATTTTTGCTATAACAACTCCCAAACTATGAATAAAAAGAAATGTCAGTGTCAAACAATACAATTAAATTTGTTTTATTATCCATGGCTACTTTGATATAAGCCAATCGCAGCATTGTCGTCTGGCGTTTTACAGCTGCCTTAGATCTGTACGAAAAATTAATATTTTACGAAAACCGATAAAGATAACACCAATAAAGTATATATATTTGAAATCAGAAAAAAGAGTTCTACCGATTGGGTAAATAAAATACAGGGTGTCTCATTAAAAAAATACCAGTTGTGAAATTTTCAGGTTAAAGATGCTTATTTGCATTCCCTTGTACTGAATTCTGAATGCCCATAAAAAATGCTACATATTTGTCCATCTGAACGTTTTCGTAGGACCAATATTAACTGAGATAGCTATTGAGTAAAATATATACAATCACCCTGTACTTGCGAAAGTGACAAGCGGGTACTGCTTCAGGCTCGAGTTCAGACTGCAGCAAATGTTGGGGAAAAAGTATCGCTCCAGCAATAAACATAGGAGGATAAATTACCTTCGGGATAGCATAAAGATGACGGTAAACAGTTTTTCTTTGTTCACAAACTATACAAAACTTTATCTAGCACAAAAAATTAAAACAACAAAACTATCACTAAAGAACACAAAACGAACAACTAGAAAAGGTCTAAAACTCAAAAAGTATACACAGCAGTGTGAGTACGTTGAGCAAAAACTCGAAATTCGAAAAGGGAAATAATACTTTCAATTTTAAAAGTTTTTGACGTAAAGAGATTGATGAACTGAAGCAATCGAAAATTCAAAGAATAAACTGTTCTAAACGCAAAATCTTAGTCATATCCAAAGATCCGGTACTAAAAAATCTAAATCTTCAGATTTTCTGTGTCCTGTATGCAAATAAATACAGGGTGTCCCCTCTCAATTGGAAAAAACTTCTGGGGCATATTGAGGAACCATAGACAAGCAGTTTGAGATAAGAGACTGATGTCCGGAAGTGCATGGTTTTCAAAATACAGGGTGTCAAAGTTTTTTTCAAAAAACTTTTTTTTATTAATATTTCAAAGACACGTTAACCGATTTTCTTGAAATTTGCTAGTGATGTAAGCTTTAATAAGACGCTCAGTTAGCACTAATTAAATGTTAATTATGACTTCCAGTGGCGCCCCGGGGGACAGTGTCACGAATAAAAATGACAAAAAATGTACGCTGCTGACTTTTTTAAAAAATTTTATATATTTTTTAGAAAGCTCAGTTAAAAATACAACTTTTTTGTCACTTGATATTTTTTCGTATCTCTCCGTTTTCGAGAAAAATTTTTTATTAAAAACTTTATTGAAAGGTTCATTATCTGAAAATCTAAAACAAAACAATGTTGTCATGGTAACACATAAACATGTCAAACTTTAGTAAAAGTGTCAGTTTCTAAGTACTTAATTATCTTCAAACGTTACACTAATTGCAAAAATGAATCGGTTTGAATTAGCCGAGCTTGCAGATATGCATCTCTTGTATGGGGAAGCGCGGGGTAATTCTTTGTTAGCACAACGGTTGTACGGGCAGCGGTTCCCAAATCGTGAATTGCCAAACCATAAGATTTTTATCAAAATTCATCAAAATCTACGGGAGACCGGCTCATTCGTGGTAAGTATTGCAGAAATGGCAACTTTCTGTTGAAGATTACGACAAAATATGAATAATCGCCCAACACATTGTATTTTTATATTTTCGTTGTTATGAAAAACAGAAGATAATGTTGATATAATTTTGAAATGTAATTAATTGACTTATGTCTAAATAAAATAAAAAACTTCTTGGAAAACCTGCAGCAAAGGGAACTCGCACCGATTTCGATGAAATTTTCACAGAAGCTTCCTAACATGAATATAAAACCATACAAATGAAAATTTTTCCGCGGAAACACTTCAAACTATTTCTTTTTTGGAAAAGTTTAGAAAATTTTATCACTTTTCAGTCCTAAGAATGTGCTTGAAATATCAGTTACATTGTCAGTGGGGAATATATAAATTATACCAAAACATTAAGAAGGGGTTAACCTTTACAAACATGTCAGAGTATATTTGCGGTGTAAAGGGGGAAGTAAAAATCCCGAGCGAAAGGGGCGGAGACCAATGTCGAACAAAAAACGCTAAGCGCTGTTGGCGTCTCACTCCAACTCAGTGTCGCGTAAATTCGTAGTAAATAAATAGTCTTGCCTGGTCGAGTGGTCGCTCGGAATCTGTGGCTCGGGATGGCTCGGGTCTGCGGCCGTCGGCCGGCCGTTACAATTATTCTCAGAATAATAGGCCTCCGGCTTTTCATCACTCATCAGTATATTTTGAACTTACTGTGTCTATGAGGATAATTTGATATGATATGGGAAATATAAAAAAACTTGTCGAAACAGATGAAACCCTTTCGAATATCAAAAACAGTAACACAAAAACGTCTACACGAGCTAAATTGAAACTTATAAATACACAAATTAGAAAATGTCTCTCGGTCGTGGGAGAAATGGGACTTTCGATTGGACAAAAGAGAAAATTTCAAGCAAAAATTGGTGAGCTAAAACGGGTTAGATTTCTCATTCCAAAAATAAATCGGGGGCATGTAGGT
This sequence comes from Chrysomela aeneicollis, assembly GCA_029955515.1. NCBI lineage: Eukaryota > Metazoa > Arthropoda > Insecta > Coleoptera > Chrysomelidae > Chrysomela > Chrysomela aeneicollis. The sequence continues at coordinate 12,378,769 of JARUHQ010000011.1, read as the reverse complement.
TCAGGATTGATACCCTCTGTTCGGTGGCTAAATGTAGAATCAATTTGCAACTCGAGAATTCAGACAGGGCTCGATATCAATTTGAATCACGATGAAATTGAATGCTTTCTCATTGATGCATCGTATGATGAATATGGACACAGAATAAAAAATGCTGTTTATGGAGAAACTATACTGAACATTTTTATACACAACAAAATATATCGAAATATTCTTCTTCGATAGGTATGAATGAATGACATTTTTCAAGGTATTCAGTATATATCTTTACTGAACTTGAAAACTCGAAAACTCACATGATATATTTGAAAACAAAATTTACAAATAACATCCTATTTGTCTCTTATATTTTGACCCTTACCCACAGCATCAAGTATACGAGGTGGAAAAAACATTGAATATAAAAGTTGTAGGGTTTCATCGGTCCTATATTTTATCACTTCCAAAACGAACAAATGCGAATCGCAATTTTTTTTTTCAAATGGATCACCCCCGGTCATATGTTTATAGTCAGAAGTCCACTTGTTTGTTTTATCTTCTGGTTTCCATGGTATATTGTATCCATATGCAAGGAAAGGATCAAAGCAAAATTTCATTGGAAATTTTCATTCAATATTGGAATTGAAATAAGTGGAAAGCGGCTTGAGGGAAAAAAAAGTATTTCATTATGGTTGAAAAAAAACTGTATTTTTTTCAATTTTGCGATTCGCATTTGTTTGTTTTGGATGTGCCAAAAGATAGTACCGATGAAACAGCCCGAAGGTAGTACAGAAATATCTCTTATTTCCATATTACTCTCGTATCTACTGGTCAACTATTTCAGGCAGCAAATATTTCATGTAAAAATCTACTAATTTTGATTCCAATCTTATCTTGCCAAAATCTATCATCACGATGAATTTTTTTAATTTTTATTCCTTTATTTGTCCATACCGCGAAATAACCTGCATGAAATTTCGAAAAAAAAAAAAAAGTCGATGGCGACCCTCGAATGACGAAACGTCGTATTATAAATTCTATACTGCTAAGTTATAGAGCATGAAATACAGTTTCAAGAAAATGTCTGCTCTTTTCGTATCTATTAAAATAAAGCCAATAAAAAATTTAAATCTAAAATCTAAAATTTGTATTTCTTTGCGGCTCATTGTTGCGCACATGAATACACAACTTTTTCTTGATTCAACCGATCCTGTATCTCTAACCGTTATCGAATTCCCAATGTAGGGCTTCGATCGATTCCAATTATTTCTTATAAAAACATTCGAAAATATTTACGTACCTTATCAATCTCAATATCTTTTTTTCGACTGACAATTTCCTCACAGAAAGTCTTTTACGATGTTTATCGCCAGTTCGATAATTTGAACTCGACATGCTTGATCGCAATAATAATACTAGTTCACAAACTAACAATAGTGTCACCATCTGAATGCAATCGCAAACTATGATACATGCATATCTGGACGGCCCTTTGATGTGCACATAGCGCCTGCCGCCGCCGTTCGCAAAAAATGTTTACGTTTTCTTTCACCTAATTAGTCTTATTCGAGAATGCAATGAATCCTTTTCGCAACTTCCATTGATATCATCACATGTGCTAAAATTATTGGAATAGCTTCAGTGCTATTTTTGGTTTTTATGAATGAAAATACGATTCATTCATAAATTCATAGTATCCATGTAAAAGTGCTTATTTGGTGCGAGGGCGCTCGAAGCAGTCATGAAAAATGCTCCGTAATTGAGTCTGCAGGGGTTCAGCAAAAATCATTTTTGAGCTAGTAATTATTGATGGATCGCGATAATTTTTTATTTCAATAGAGACAATTGTATGATTGAGGCATCTCTCGGAGTACTTTTTCGAAATACGATATATCTTGTGAGATAAAAAATAGTGAATATGGGAGAAATTTCGCAACTTTTTTACTAGTTTTTTTTCAAAAAATCAAAAAATTACTACGAGAGATGCCTAGATCCAACCTTCCTCAAGCAGAAAGTGAAAAAAAAATTCGATTTTTTTCAGCGAGGTCCGAGTAATATGATTTTTGCCATTCCTTGTTTCACAAAGTTTTACCATCAATCCCAAATAAGGTTAACCCCCTCTTAATATTGAGTCCCGAAATGGATTTTACAGGAAATTTCATGATGGAAAACTTCAAAAACTGTTATTTTCGCATTTTTTTTCAAGCATAAATATGCAAAAATATCATTTCGCAATATCAATTGTCAAGTCACAAATGGAGAAAGCAACGTTGCCACGTTTAAAAAAAACTTATGCGCTCATTTCCTGATGAGTGCAACTCGTGTTTATGACTACTAACCTGAACGTACTAAACTATCAGTGACAGCCCAGATCACTATTTTCAGTGAATTTTTGAAGAAGGAAAATTTGTTGAAAAAAAAAGGATGCTGAACGGGAAATTTCAATGCGTTCTATTCATTTGTTGAGACTACTTACCTGAACGTACTAACCTGTCAGTGACGGCCTAGATCACTATTTTCAGTAAAATTTAGAAGAAGGAAAATTTGTTGAGAAAAAAAAGTATGATGAACGGAAAATTTCAACGCGTTGTATTTATTTATTGAGACTACTAACTTGAACGTACTAACCTATCAGTGACGGCCTAGATCACTATTTTCAGTAAATTTTTGAAGAAGGAAAATTTGTTAATAAAAAAAAAATGTCTGCTGAGGGGGAAATTTGAAGGCGCAATCACGCTATATTAATTAAATTAAACCCTCGATTAAACCTTACCTTACCTGGCCTCAAAATACTAACTTATCAATTGAGGGCTGATAACTATTTCCGTTGCTTTTTTAAAGAAGGAACATTACATTTAAAAATCGGAAAACAATCAAAAAATTGTAGAATCTGTGCATTTTTCAAAACTTGGCAGCGTTGTCCCCTATATGTCATGATGTGAGTACCGTGACATTTGACATTGCACATCATCTGATACTTGGAATATGGAATATAATGAATAAAAATTCGAAAATAATTCATTTCGAAGCTTTTACTGATAATGTTTTTATTGAAATTGTTTTTTGAGACTCGATTTTAACGTTTTGGTATAACTAACATATCCCCCACTGACAATGTAAGTACATAAATCAAGCACATTCATAGGACTGAAAAGTGATAAAATTTTCTAAACTTTTCCAAAAAAGAAATAGTTTGGAGTGTTTCCGCGGAAAAATTTTCATTTGTATGGTTTTATATTCATGTTAGGAAGCTTCTGTGAAAATTTCATCGAAATCGGTGCGAGTTCCCTTTGCTGCAGGTTTACCAACTTCTTATAGAAAATATTATTGATTATAAATAATATCTAACAGGTTATGGGCCCAGTCACTGGAATAAATTGAATATTGACTTATGTCTAAATAAAATAAAAAACTTCTTATAGAAAATATTATTGATTATAAATAATATCTAACAGGTTATGAGAAGCTGATCTTACTATGGACATGGTTAAAAGTAAATTGATACAGGAATATCACAGAAGAAAAGAAAATCACGAGACAGTGAATTAGCTCTGAGCATAAATAAAAAACAGTTCAATAAAAAAGTGTTAGAACAGAATAAGAAGGGAACATTGACATGCTATTTCTGCAAAAAGACTGGACATATGAAGAAAGATTGTTATCATTTCAAGAAACAACAAAATATGCATTCAAATGTAGCAAATGTGGTATCTACGGAGAATAACGAGATCAGCAATACAAATGTTGAAGAAACACATCATGTTTGTTTCAGTATTAGCGGAACCAATACAATTCAAGATTGGTTTATTGACTCTGGTGCTAGTAGTCATATGAAAAATAATAAACAATTTTTCTCACATTTTGTTGATTCTCAAAGTGAAGTAGAGCTTGCTGATCGCAGGAAAGTTCGTTCTCACGGTGTAGGTACTGGAAAATTGAAATGTCTTTTGGATGATAATAGCGTGTCAGAAGTTATTCGCGATAGGTGCTAAGCGATACGCCACCTAGCGGTGACTCGTGAACCACTCGAAGTGGTATAACCACTGAACTCTCTGGATGATAACCCACAGAAAAACTTAACCTCTGTTCTGTTTATGTTCGCTTCTGATGTGAAAGGTGTACTTCCAGCAGTTTTTCGAGAGATGTTTTGGTGAAATACATGTGAAATCTTATCGTTTTTCTCGTTTCAATTATTGTTTGGTGGCAAGACATCTATGTCACAATGACACAAACATCAAAAATATGAAAACAAAACAAAAACGATACCACTTCGAGAAGTTCGAGTTGTTACCATGAGATAGTGCTACGTGTTATTTTCTATCGCGAATGGTGAAAAACGTCTTGTATGTTCCTGATCTAGGTTCCAGTTTACTGTCAGTAAAAAAGTTGACAGATTTGAAATTCAAGATTGAATTTGACAAGGATAATTGCAATATCAAGTTGAAGGATAACGTCATTGCACAAGGTGTTTTGAGTGGAAATTTGTACAAACTCAGACAATACAATAAAACTATGGCAGTATGGGATGGATGTAATGATGGCTGCATTCACATTTGGCACAAACGTTTCGGTCATCGGGATCCTTCTGTCATAAAGGATATGGCGAACAAAAATTTGGTGAATGGAATGAATTTAAGAAATTGTCGACACATTATGACATGTGAAACCTGCATACAAGGAAAAATGGCAAGGCAGTCATTTCCAAAAAAGTCCTTCACTAAAACAACAAATATATTAGATATGATACACACGGATCTTTGCGGGCCTATGCGTACAGTTACACCAGGAGGAAAGAAATTTATACTTACTTTCATAGATGATTTCAGTAGATACTCTACCATATATTTATTGAGTAAGAAATCCGAAGTATTCGACAAGCTCACAGAATATGTTAGATTGGTGAAAAATAAATTCAAAAAAAAACCGAAAATTTTCCGATCTGACCGAGGTGGAGAATATGTAAATTCGGATGTGAAAAATTTTCTCAAATCTGAAGGTATTTAATTGCAATTAACAGCTCCCTACTCTAGTCAACAAAATGGGGTAGCTGAAAGAAAAAATAGATACTTGACTGATGAGATGGTGAGATGTATGATAATTGGTGCTGGTCTACCGAATACGTACTGGGGAGAAGCAGTAATGACAGCGAACTATCTTGAAAACTTAGTTCCGACGAAAGCCACTGATAAAATTCCATTTGAAGTTTGGAACGGAATGAAAGGAATCGTTAGTCACATTAAGGTTTTTGGAAGTACAGTTTTTGCCCATATACCAAAAGAAAAACGACATAAACTGAGTGAAAAAGCAAAAAAGTACAAATTGGTTGGATATGAAACTGGTTCAAAAGCATATAGACTCCTTGATGAAAGTACGGGAAAAATTTTAATCAGCAGGGACGTGAAAATTCTAGAAGATTATCACAGCGGTTATCATCAATCAAAAACTATTGAACATCCTGAAAATGATCATGAACTCCAGAAAAATGATGATGAAGTTGAAATTTTCTTTGAAAATAAAAAGGAAGCTGTTACTTCTAATGAATTGTTTGCTGAACAAGAAATATTCGATGAAGGAGAACAAGAAGATATGAAAATGAACGATGAGAATTCTGATTCCAATAGAAATAAGAAAGGTGAAAATTGTGAAGAGGGAAATGAAAAACAAGTTAGAAGATCAGAAAGAAATAATAAAGGTAAACCTCCGAGGAAATTCACCGAACAGAAAGAAGTCGAAGAGATTTCAATAGAACCGAAGACAAGAAATGAAGCACTCACAAGAAAAGATGCAAGCAATTGGATTGATTCTATGGACGAAGAAATATTGGCAATGAAACTAAATAACACGTGGAGTTTATCTGAATTACCAAGAGAAAAAACTGCAATTGGAAGTAAATGGATTTTCAAAATTAAAACTGATAGTCAAGGAAATATAAATAGATACAAGGCCCGGATAGTAGCTCAAGGATTCTCACAAAAATTTGGATATGATTATGACGAGGTATTCGCTCCAGTTGTAAAACAGTCAACGTTTCGTCTATTTCTTACTATTGCTGGGAAAGAAAAAAATGACTGTTTACCATTATGATTTCAAGACTGCTTTCCTAAATGCTGAATTGGAGGAGGAAATCTATTTGAAGCAACCTCAGGGCTATGTCGAAGAAGGACGTGAACACTTGGTATGCAAATTACATAAATCAATATATGGTTTGAAACAAGCTGCCAGAATGTGGAATTCCACTATTAATAAATTTCTTATTGATATGGAATTCAGAAGGGGTGACTATGATCAATGCCTCTATATAAAAAATGAAAAAGGAAATCTCATATATCTCTTGATATTTGTTGACGACATCCTTATCGCATGTAAAGAAATAAAAATGATTGAGGAAATAGCTACAAAGCTAGAGAAAAAATTCAAGATAACTTGTTTGGGACATATAGATAATTATCTTGGAATTCAAGTAAGAAAAGATGTTCATGGGATATATTCAATAAACCAGAAACAGTATATCATAAAATTATTGAGGAACTTCAAAATGGAACATTCTAAAGCTGTAACTATTCCATTAGACACAGGATACTACAAGAACAGAAATTCCAATGATGAGAAATTTAGAAATGATGATATTTACAGGAGCGCGATAGGTGCCCTATTATACCTATCGGTGAACACAAGACCAGATATCTGTGTTGCTACTTCAATTCTTGGGAGAAACGTTAGTGATCCCTATACATATGATTGGTCAGAAGTAAAAAGGATTATGAAATATCTCAATGGCACCAATTCTGATGTTGATGATGACATTTTGTACGGATTTGCAGATGCTGACTGGGCTGGAGACAGGTCAGATAGAAAGTCAAACAGCGGTTACTTATTCAAATTCATGGGGTCCATGTTTGACTGGCGTTGCAAGAAACAAACTTGTGTGGCACTATCGTCTACAGAAGCTGAATTCATTTCATTGTCAGAAGCTTCTCAACAAGCAATTTATCTGAATGGGTTGTTGCAAGATTTTCAACGAGACATAACAAAAATTATCATGTTTGAAGACAATCAGTCATGTCTCAAATTGCTTGACAATGAAAAAATGAGTGACAGAACTAAACATATTGAAAAAATCATATTTCAGTACTGCCCATCCCATTCAATGTTGGCTGATTTTTTTAACAAAACCACTAGGACCCGAAAAATTGCGAAATAATATTGGAATGGTTGGTATGAAGATATATAATTCATAATGTCGAGAAGGGGTGTTGAAGATTACGACAAAATATGAATAATCGCTTAACACATTGTATTTTTATATTTTCGTTGTTATGAAAAACAGAAGATAATGTTGATATAATTTTGAAATGTAATTAATTGACTTATGTCTAAATAAAATAAAAAACTTCTTATAGAAAATATTATTGATTATAAATAATATCTAACACTTTCTGTGTTTTTTTTCTTGCGCGTTTCTGTTTTACAGCCAATCTAAGAGGCTTTGTTATCTTTGCAGCCTATTCGAGAATTTGCAAGGCAGTTTCCGATCAGAGATGCCGTTGAGGATGAAATCATGGCACGCATTCAGAATGAGCCCAACACTAGCACTCGTCTGATTGCGTCGCAACTTGATTGCAGCAAAAATACTGTCCATCGGGTATTGAAAATCCACGATCTCTATCCATTTAAACTGCATAAGGTGCAGCATCTACTGCCTGACGACGCTCCTCGGCGGCTCGAGTTCTGCGAGTGGTTGCTCCGTCAAGCGGATGAAAACGCTGATTTTTTAAGTATAATCTTCACGGGCGATGAAAAAGGATTTTCGCGCGAGGGGACATTCAATCCTCGTAATAACCACGAGTGGAGCGAACAAAATCCCCATGCTACGCACATCAGAGGATATCAGCAGAAGTTTGGTGTTAATGTTTGGGCAGGTATTCTTGGCGACCATTTGATTGGGCCGTACGTTCTACCTGATCACCTCAACGGGAATAACTATCTAGTTTTTTTGCGAGATATTCTGCCCGAGCTGCTGGAAGATGTACCCCTCCAGTTGCGTAGAGAGGCCTGGTTCCAACACGATGGTTGTCCAGCGCATTTTGCGCGCACCGTGAGAGGTTACCTCGACCAAACCTACAACAACAGGTGGATTGGTAGAGGTGGTCCCGTCCCTTGGCCAGCAAGGTCGCCGGACTTGGCCCCCCTGGACTTTTTTCTTTGGGGCGAAATGGAACGGTTGATCTATGCAACTCCTGTGCCGACCATGGAGGACCTAGTTGCTAGAGTTGTGGTGACAGCGGAATTTATCGCGAACAATCCAGGCGTGTTTGCTCGAGTGCGCGAATCCTGGCTCGACAGGTGCAGAAAATGCATCGAAATGCATAGTGGACACTTTGAGCATTTGCTCCACTAATTAATAATAAATTATTCGTAAAAAAGCCTCCTTGTTTTTCTTTCTAATAATAATGAACCTTTCAATAAAGTTTTTAATAAAAAAATTTTCTCGAAAACGGAGAGCGATACGAAAAAATATCAAGTGACAAAAAAGATGTATTTTTAACTGAGCTTTCTAAAAAATATATAAAATTTTTAAAAAAAGTCAGCAGCGTACATTTTTTGTCATTTTTATTCGTGACACTGTCCCCCGGGGCGCCACTGGAAGTCATAATTAACATTTAATTAGTGCTAACTGAGCGTCTTATTAAAGCTTACATCACTAGCAAATTTCAAGAAAATCGGTTAACGTGTCTTTGAAATATTAATAAAAAAAAGTTTTTTGAAAAAAACTTTGACACCCTGTATTTTGAAAACCATGCACTTCCGGACATCAGTCTCTTATCTCAAACTGCTTGTCTATGGTTCCTCAATATGCCCCAGAAGTTTTTTCCAATTGAGAGGGGACACCCTGTATATGAAGATCTGCCCGAATTCCCGAAACCGATTGGATCCAACGAAACCGAAAGAAACCGATTGGATCCAATGCAACATTCGTAAAAAATGGTACTATGAAGACTGTACGACATATTGTGGACTGAGAGAATGTTATTGACACATTTGTGTTGATTGATACCAAACATTGTGGAGTGCGTACTCTTGGACGTCATGTTTGCTTATGCTGAGTCCATACTGACAGTACTACGTCGTCGTCACGACTGCATGACCACTAATCTGCGATTTTGCTGTTGTTAGGTTAGGTGTGAGGTTACCAAATGTTATAAACAGCGTTGAAACGTTGAAAGTCAGTTAACTTTCGCGGTTTCTAACTTGACGTCGTGCCTGTGATTGGCCAAATGGCAGTGCAGTCACGCAGTCCGCAGTCGTGGCGTTGGTATGGAGACTTACCATAAGAGTACGCATTACCAAATGTTCTAACAATATCAAAGGAGGAAAAAAGCTCCAAGTCATCTCCACATCATTTAATTAGAACAAGGTTATAGGGAACATGTTTCGAGTACATATGTACTCATCATCAGCCCGAATAAAATATGATTGTTGAAGATGAAAAAATTACATAACAAATTGGAAAAATTATTACAGGAAAATTTGTATACGGGGCCCTGTACCCACAAATTAGGGATTACCGTCCTGATATCCCTAATTTGTGGGTACAGGGCCCCGTATAAAAATTTGTTATGTAATTTTTTCATCTTCAACAATCATATTTTATTCGGGCTGATGATGAGTACATATGTACTCGAAACATGTTCCCTATAACCTTGTTCTAATTAAATGATGTGGAGATGACTTGGAGCTTTCTTCCTACTTTGATATCTACCACTCCACTTTGAGATGCCATGAACTTCTTCCTGAGATTCTAACAATATTATTTTTGGCATTTGTTCCCAATTTTTTCAGTTTTTTCACTAGTGGAATAGATACTCATATGGTGTGAGTTATTTCTGAAAGAAAATAAATTGTATTTCGATCTCAAGTTTTGAATGTATTTTCGAAAACTGCGTACCTACTTTCCGCCATCACCCTCTGACCTTTTGCTTACTCGCCTTCCAGCCCGAGAAGTTCGTGAAGCTGGGCATCGAGCCGCCCAAGGGCGTGCTGCTGTTCGGCCCGCCCGGCACCGGCAAGACGCTGTGCGCACGCGCCGTTGCCAACCGCACCGACGCCTGCTTCATCCGCGTCATCGGCTCGGAGCTGGTGCAGAAGTACGTCGGCGAGGGCGCGCGCATGGTGCGGGAGCTCTTCGAGATGGCCAGGTCGAAGAAGGCGTGCCTCATCTTCTTCGATGAGATCGACGCCATCGGGGGGGCGCGGTTCGACGACGGCGCCGGCGGCGACAACGAGGTGAGCGTCGGACGTTGAATCATGTTTAGAGACGCCTAATTGACCATATTCAACAGCTTTCGGTGGCAGCTTTTGGAGCATTCTTAAGTTGGTAATAATCTGTCATCAACGTCAATAGTCATAAATGTCAGTTGTGAATGAGTTCAGATAAGCCCATCAAGTCATCAATATTTTTCTATTCATATACATGTTTGATTATTTCATATTTATAATGAAATATAATATAAAACCAGGATATCAAAACGATCAAATTAAACGACAGTTGACATTAATGATAGTTGACATTGATGACAGTCGACATTTATGACAGATTAGTACCAACCCTAGAACGCTAAGAAGCTGCCACTAATATCTATTGAATATGGTTAATCGGGCCAGCGAATATTTGGGTTTAATCTCCCTAGCAGAAAAATTATTACCGATAAATTAACTCGTATATGAAATGTGTAATTTAAAGATGACTGGTTTGTCATTTTGACAGCGATAAAAAAGGTGTATCGTTTTTTATCACCGATAAAAACGCCTGTTTCTCTTAAGCCCAGTTTATTTCTAGGCGATTTTGCGTTGGCGATGCTGAGACCTTGAAATAAAACAAAAGCGATTGGCTGCGATTGTTCTTCCTATTCAAACTGACCAATAACAACAGCGAATTTTTCACCGCTAGTATCGCCAAAGCCAAAATCTTTTAGCAATAAACTGGGCTTTAAGCGAGCTCTTAAGCGTCTACATCTAGTATCCTTACGTCACTTTAATGTCTGCCTGTCATTTATTTAAGTATTGTTGATAATTGATACTGAAACATGAGTAGTTTTGGGGAAGTTTCGACTCAACAGATGACAAAAAATATAGAAAAAGCAATCCCGCAATCCACAGAAAATACTAGAGCGTCAATATGGAGACAATTTATGGAGTTTTGTCAAGTACGAAATAACGACTGTCGAAAATTACTCCGTTACAAAAAGTAGCAGATGTATTAAAGGATTGGGTCTATAATATGAAAAAGAAGAATGGAGAAGATTATAAAGAATATGCATCCGAAGATTCCAATAAATTTGAAATGTGGTTCATAACACTCTTTCTGATTATCAAACATTTTCCGAATGTATTCACCTCGTTTTTATTTAATTCAATTAGTAATTCTTTAATTTGATTGATATTATTGGAGATAAAAGGCGTTTTTTAATTGACTTTCAGATATGTTTGTATCATCCGGCCATTAAGAAATAATTCCGCATCAAAAACATAATCAATCACAACAGAATATGTAATTACAGGCCCTGGAGAATAAGACAATTTGAATAATGTGACCTTGCAAATCGATAACTTTGAACCACTTTTCGGGCAACTGAAAAGACTAAAACAACTAGAAATGCTCGAAAATCTATGTAGCAGAATTATTTATGGTAATTGTCGAATTCAGATTTACTTTCAATAATTGCTTTTGACAAATATTTAGTCTTAGACTTGGACGTGATTTCACATCTTTCTATAAATAAGTTGGACACATAGGAAATCGAGAAAGAACAACATCTCGTTTGAGCCTTGGAATCTTCAGATCTATTGTTAGAGTTTTGCTAGTTTTCGAATCGGTTGCTGAAGATGAAGTTATAATATAATCTTCGGTAAAACGTAATTCACAGACTTTACTGTACTTAGTTAGAGAGAAATTCTCGTGGTGAATGGCCGCTATCCAATTTCTAGATAGGTCAGCATCCAAGGGAAAACTAAAAACATGAACTTTTGGACCATTCTCATAATTTCCTCGGCACTCAAGAAACAGTATTTATTTTGATGTGTATACGGACTGTACACCGTACGCGATGACCTAAGGTCATCGCGTCACGAGGGTGGTGACGTCAAAGCTTTCTGCTGGTCTTGTTTTATCGGCGGTAACGGCGTGAGCCCCTCTCAACCCCCGCCATTCCCCGTTCCAGGTGCAGCGCACCATGCTCGAGCTGATCAACCAGCTGGACGGCTTCGACCCGCGCGGCAACATCAAGGTCCTCATGGCGACCAACCGGCCGGACACGCTCGACCCCGCCCTGATGCGGCCCGGCCGCCTCGATCGCAAGGTCGAGTTCGGGCTGCCCGACCTCGAGGGGCGCAGCCACATCTTCAAGATCCACGCGCGCTCCATGTCGGTGGAGCGCGACATCCGCTTCGAGCTGCTCGCTCGGCTGTGCCCCAACTCGACCGGCGCCGAGATACGCAGCGTGTGCACCGAGGCGGGCATGTTCGCGATCAGGGCGCGCCGCAAGGTGGCCACCGAGAAGGACTTCCTCGAGGCCGTCAACAAGGTCATCAAGTCGTACGCGAAGTTCTCGGCCACGCCGAGGTACATGACGTACAACTGAGCGGGTTGCGTCGTGCTTTCGGTTTTCGTTTGTAATACGAGTTTCAGCTGATTTGAAGGAATATATGTGCGTTTGATAATATGTGTTTTTTTTTCAAAATGGCGGTCTCCGGCTGATCAGGGGACAAACAAAACTTTGGGTCTTAATCACTGAACTCAAACAAGAAATGGAACGACAATATAGCAGGATGCGCGAGGATTATTTACGGCCAACAGGCGAATCATAAACCTTGAATCGAGCACATGCGCAATATGTGCCAGGGTTAGCTGGGCATGTCTGAGACTACGTTTTTGATGTATTATGTGAACGTATGTCTAAAATTATATATTTCAGCCACAGAACTAAGAGTTGGCGTCAGCCCACTCGTCAGCCTATAAGTTTTGTTTACATAGTATTTTATTGCTCTTTGTTCTCGAATCTTGTCCATTTCGATTTTCAGCAAGCTGTTTTCGGCTTCATATTGTGTTTTTGTGTTCTTGTTAAATAATCTGTTGTTTTAAAAGCTGTGTTATTGAGTTTGTCATCTTTGGTAGTGCCGGTCCTGTGCCAAAGGTTTCTGCGCAAGATCCACATTCAATTTTGCTATATGATCACATGGTATGCGCGAATTCAATTTAGCGTAAAACTACTGAATTGCATTATCGTTCAATTTCTTGTTTGAGTTCAGTGGTCTTAATGCTGAGTCTCCATACTGACAGTACAACGTCGTCGTCACGACTGCATCATGACCACTAATCTTTGATTTTGCTGCTATTAGGTAAATAATTTGGTGAATAATGATTTAAAACTGTATTCCGAGTGGCTCCTAAGTAATGAACTTAAAATAAATATTAATAAAACTATCTTCATGTTGTTTAAAAACAAAAATATGGAAACCCTTGATTTGTCCATAAACATTGGTTCCCAAGGAATAAATATAGTCGAATACACCAAATATCTAGGGCTGGTTATAGATAATAAGCTTAACTGGCAGGAACACTCAAATCATATTTCAAAAAAGGTAGTCCTTATGATTGGTGCTTTGTATAGATGTAGTGGCTATCTGAATGCTCAAAATAGGCTTATGATTTACAATGCATACTTTCTGTCAGTTTTTCGCTATCTTATAACAACCTGGGGTATATGTCGACCAACACAATTTAAAAAAATACAGACTTCAAAATAAGGTACTGAAATCTTTATTTGCATATAACTACAGAACTCATACAGAGAAAATATATAAAGAAACAGGAATAATCCCCCTGGAACAAATATTACAAATATAACAATGCAAATACACTTACAAAGTACAAAAAAATCAACAACAATGTAACACTAAATTCAACTTAGCGAAACTCACACATATGAGACTAGAAGTCAAGATAACTTTTACCTATCAAATGTAAGAACAAACTTGGCACTCAATAATCCTATATACAAATGTCTAGAAATGTTCAACTCATTGCCAAATCCTGTAAAAAATATAGATAGCTATTCATCATTCAAAATTAATTTGATTCAGCAAATAAATCAACAAACTACTGTACTATGATATATTCAAGATTGAAATTACTGTTTGTGTATAAATTATATTAAATGTATATAGATATAGTGTATAGAAATTGTTATCAAATTATATTTCACTTATAATGTACCGTCACCAACATTTGCTGATTAGGAACAGAATGCTAAAAAAAAAGGTTAGGTGTGAGGTTACCAAATGTTATAAACAGCGTTGAAACGTCGCGCAGTTGCTGTTCAAAGTTGAAATTCAGTTAACTTTCGCGCTTTCTAATATGACGGCTTGCCTGTGATTGGTCAAATCGCAGTGCAGTCGCGCAGTTTGCAGTCGTGGCGTTGGTATGGAGACTTACCATTATGCAGAGTACAAAATATTCGTTGAAACACTTGAGCATAGCATCATACAGCTCCTTTCTTGGCTGCCAGAAAGTGAAAATTCAGTTTTTTGAAAAGTATATCCATGGTTATCAAAAACATTCTGGATTTGGCTCAATCATTGCAGTTGAAGATGTAGCCTTTTCGGAAACTTTTACCCTCTGGGTCTACAACCCAATTCGATCCATTGGATCACTTACCCGGAACTGTAGTTTACGAACTAATATGTTTCTTCACTAATTCACTATAGTTGGGTTACGAAAAACGAACCTGGGTCAGTGATTGAGACAACTCGGGATATGTAAACGAACGTGCAGGTTATAGTAATAATAATATTTATTGATATTAATGTACAGTGAAGTACTTACATAAGTCAAAAAGGAGAGAGTTTAAAATCGATTAATCTAAGAATAAAATAAGCTAACAAATAAGACAAAAATCAGCACGCAGAATCTCTTCGAATGAGTATAGAGAAAGAACAGTCTAATTAGACTCTCAAAGATTTTTAATTCCATTACCTTGACTGAAGTTGGTAAGTAATATTGAACAAAGTGACGCCATAATTGTTACACCATCTTTCGATTTTTTCAGCCTTTGAAATTCCGTAACTAGATTATTCTGAGAGGTTAGGTGTCAACCAGATCGAGTAGGTTTCCGAAAAAGCCTTACGATATAAATTGAACAGAAACTTTCTGTCGATGGTGCATTTGAGTCGATAGTAAATGTTCAAATTCAGCAATAGTATTCAGATGTGAGGAAATTGAAGGCGGAGGCTCTATAGAGGAATAAGAAAGGGAACAAGAAATAAATTTCATATGATAACATCACAATTACATGTTTGTGACATGTCAAAATATATATAGGGTTCAAATACAAGAAAAACCATGTATATTATCAAGATATGAAAATATTCTTTGTATTTATTTAGTTTTAGTATGTTCGATAGAAGTGCTGGAAACATCAATTATACCGGGTGTAACAGGATCATGGTACACTCCCCGTATCTCCGTTAGTTTCAAAGGTAATTTATTGAAATTTGGGACATGCTATGAACATAATAAGCGTCACTTTTTGACCTACAAATGATTCCTTCCTTCCTTCCTTCCTACTTCGATATGGGCTCAACCGTTTCGGTTATTTACCCAGGTACTTCGTATAGGGATGAGGCTGCACCTAAGATGCGTCTGGAATTATATCCATCACCTCCTCCCTGTTGTGGTTTATATAATTTATTTATATTTTCTTCTTCTATTGGCTTATGCTTCTGACTCCTTTCGGTGCCAATTTTACGATACTATTTTGGCTCCTTCATTCGACAAATCCGTTGTCATCCGGCCTGGGTACCGGCGTAGAAATGATGGAACCAGTTTTTTTCGATACAAGTAAGGCCCCTTTATCCGACAAATCCGTTGTCATCCTGCCTGGTTACCGGCGTAGAGACACAGGAACCTGTTGTTTTTCTCTAATATTCACTTAGTTTATCATTTGTGATTGTATTTTCATTAATTTGCACGTTTCAGTAGACGTTCACAACATTCACTTGACTTCCAACCTCGAGGACGCCGCCTGTCCTCTACCATGGTCGGAAGGCCAATCAACCCCTCACCTACAAGTGATTGGTTTTTCACTTCCGGTTTCGCCGGAAGTGATACTAACTTTCGATTTTTGAATGAAACACTCTGTATATTATTGCATTTCTGAAATCTGCAAAATTTTCTGAATCGGATGATATCAAATAAGTGACATTTTAAACGTCAAAATTTTTAATAATTTTATTTTCTTATTTTCTTTTAGTTGTAATTTCCATTATATTTATTGCACATTTCATTACCAGCTATGAATGAATTCCTTATTGGTAGTACTAATGAATGGTACCACGGTATCAATATGGTTCCATTTGAAAAATAAAAAGTTTTACCGCAAAATCGACTACGATTAACTTCATTATTTGCTCATAAAAAACGCAATTTAGTATTTTTGACGGGATTTAGATTTTTCTAGCATTAGACGGATCAATTGGAATAAATCGAAACCATCATGGCACACCTAAATGGAAAACCTAAAATTGAATTTAAAAAAACTTTGACGTTTGAAATGTCACTTATGTGGTATCATTGGATCCAGAAAATTATGCAGATTTCAAAAATGTAATAATATACAGTGTGTTCCATTTAAAAATCGAGAGTTGGTATCAAAAAAATCATTTGTAGGTCAAAAACACAAAGTGACACTTATTATGTTCATAGCATGTCCCAAATTTCAATAAATTACCTCTGAAACTAACGTAGATACGGGGGGTGTACCATGATCCTGTTACACCCGGTATACGATTGTCGACATTTACTATGCACTAGACTAGAAGCGAGGCATTATTAATAATCTTTTTTTCACTTCATCTATCCAAATTTCACTGCATTCAATGATTTTGTCAACTGCCTTCCTGCTCAGGTGAATCAATGGACCTCCTTTTTCCTTACAAGATTTCAAAACACTCCGCCATCTTCTCCACTCTCGATATGTAACCATCAGAAAGTTACAGAAATTTTCAAATTCCATAATTTTTTGCAGCTTTTATGCTGAACTGAGGAATTATGTAATTTTCCTCCCTCTATAACTAACCATGCATTCATTTAACGAAAAAGTTTGTTCTTCAGAATTCAATGTAGATCATTTTCGTATATAGTAAAGAATAATATAACGTCCCAACACGATACCAAAAAACCAAAAAAAGCGAAACATCAGGGGAGCCACCTGAAAAATTCAAGACAGAAGAATATCTTATTTAGTTATCTGAACCTAGTAGTAGAGGATTTGTACCCTGTACAAAGTGTCCCAAAAGAATAGTGAAAAATTGAAAAGGAAGATTCCCCTCGAAATATCCATTTTCTGAAATGTCCTTTGCGGAAGATAATAATGAGCTTCATCTCTGAACAATTTTTTGATTACTTTTTATATATTATTAGTATGTTTTGTATCCATAAAAGCTCAATTATCTTGAAAACGCTTTGCTTTTTCCGTATTCAAACAATACATTTGTTACTAAAAATCGAATAATTTTCCTGATTTCTTCAGTGACCTAAAACAAAGGAGAGAAAAAGGACCATTATATCTACCCTTCTTGTATGTATGTAAACGTCGCTGGTGGCAACTGAAAATGTGATTTTTTTACCAAATAAAGCAATTTCGTTGAACAAAAACATTCAATCATGAAATTGAAACATTTTCAAATAAATCGAAAACGCAATTTTCAATGATTTTTTGTTAGCACCACGTTTATCAGCTAATTAAACCGACCTCATATCTTCAATAGTGCCGACTTCAGTTTGATTAGCCTGAATTTTACGCGTACTAGACCCTAGACCTTCGCATGTTTATTCATGGAACTGAAAAGTGTACCTATAAAGCGTTAGCCTTATAATTATTATTGTCAAAGGTCTCCTCGTCTCCTCGCATTGATTTCTTGAATTGGTCAATCAGTACTAATCAGTAGGAATAATTGAAATATTTGCCGCCAAAACTATATCTTTTTGTTATATCGACGTTTTGAAATTTCATTCAGTATTTCTCATGTTTGTTTATTATTATACCAAATCACGAGGTGTATCAATTAATGAGTGTACAGAATTCTGAGGTTATTAATCATCAGCTTGTTATAACAGGTCACGAAGTGTATCTATTAATGAGTACACATTATTTTGAGAATATTGATTGTTTCGTATTTGTCAGATTTACAAATATTTCCGCCTACGTTCACATTCATCTGAGAATTCTTCGTTGGTATTTTTCCGAACCGCATTCAGTTAAACAGGTCACCTACGCATTTTCAAGAATGTTAAAAATACGACATGAATTTCACACTCAGGGATTCCATTATCACTATAAAGCGTCCGAAACAACAGGGAACGGCTCCAGAAATATCTTCTTTTTGATACTTAATTACAGCTCGGCATTGACTTTGACAGGTAACAATGCGTAACACTTTTCTAGCAGATTAAAACGGAAAATTCTGAAAATAATTCGCAAACATTTTTCTCCGATGATCCGGCAAATAGTGGGAGAAGTATAAAATAGTATCTTTGAGTAGAAGCCGCTAGTGTCCGCGTTTGCTCTTAGTGACATTCGAAAAATTATCAAGATGGTATGTACGTGGAATCATGGCTTTAACATATTTGTTGAATTATATGTTAGCAGCCTGTAAACCCGTTATTCTGTGTGTGCTTTCATTGTTTCAAAAATACAAAGTTTTTTAGTAAAAATTGTGTTGTGGTAAATATATGATGTGTACCTATAATATGGTAGCTAAAGCTTTTGTCCGAAGAGGCACCTAAAGAACAGTTTGATAATGGCTTCCTCCAGTCCCTTGGAATCAATATTGAATTTGATATTTGAAAAATTTTGTTAAAACTGCTTGTAGATTATTTGCTGGAAACTACCTAACATTTTTCCGGTGTAAATCAAGAAGCAAAAAAGCTACAGGGGATTTTCAGTACAGATATGTCATTTTGACCCCTTTGTAAATAACTGAATTATTTTAATAAAGAACAAATTTATAATAGTTGTATATTCCTGTAGACTCTTCTGCTGAGAACGTTTCATCAACAATATACAGTGTTTCGAAGTTGAAAACAAAATTATATCAACTTTCAATCCATACATTATAAGACACTAAAAGAATTCGGAATATCGGCATATTTTCATGGAAAATGTTTTCTTGATCTTAAGACTTGATAGAGTCCATCCGACTAAAGTTGTGAAACAACTAAGGTTATTAGCACAAATCGAAGGTTGGAAGATGGAAACATTTCAAAATACGACTGTCCAACAATGCCATTCATAATACACTGAATTTGTCTCTTATCTCGATATCTCAGTTTCTTCTGCTAGTAGTTTAGTTAGTTAGTTAGTAGCTGAGTTATCATCTTCGCCACTCCAGCCAAGTTTAGGCTTTTGGGAATTGATTCCCAATTTTGAAGTAGTGATATAAAAACTTCAACATTTTTTTCAGACGTGGCTTGTTTCAGAGGAAGAAAAATATTATATAAATATCACTAAGAAGCTTCTATACTTTATACTCTATATAAAATATATGCAATTAATGAGAAATTATCAGAGGCACGAAAAACAGGGGTTGATTGAGGTAAATTAAGGAAATAAACATTATTCCCTTGATTGGTGAGTTATTCCCTGTTATTCCTAACTAAGACTTACAAGTGTTGCTTCTCAACTGAGTTTGCGGTTGAAAATACTTCTAAGACATCAGTGTCAAAACTCAACAAGAAACAAAATTTTGCAAGAATAAAAGGTTTTTCGGTTTTTTATACGATCAACCACACGTTTCACCAACAATTGTTCGTTTCCCTTAAGAACACGTTTTTTTTCATTTGATTCTCTTATTAATCACAATGAATGGGCTTCTTTTCTTTCGAAATGAAACATCTTCAAATTCTTTCGAAATCTTCAAAACTAACTTTCAAAGAAATAATTAGTTTTCTAAGACGAGGAGAGAAAACTCGAATACTTTTACCTATTTTTGAAAATAAGAATGCATATCTCAGCATATAATTTTTTTCAATCTGAACTCATCCGACCTGAGAAGGTATGCTTTATTGAAACGAAACAAGACTTACCTACTCAAGTTTTGGGAAAAATCAATTCGTATTATTTTTCCGCGTGTAGGATGGAAATCTATAGGAAAACGATTTCGATAAAGTATCGAAGTGGTTACGTAGGTGTGTGTGTGGGTGAGTATGTTTATGAATGTGGAAAAAATAATGGTTAGGATATCCACGATTTTACGATCTTCAACGACGGATGTGAAAAATATTACACCAAAAATAAACTGCACCATCACTCTGGGATATGAATAGATAAAACTAACCAGATAAAAGAATGTTATAGAGTGTGTACCAATTCGGTGAAATTTGCATTCAGATGTGTATTCCAAAACAGTCTTTACATTTTTTCTAAATCATCTCAATTTTTTTAGTTAATAGGTATATCTTGAATATTTGTTTTTTTTTAGTTATTAATACAGAGAAACTGATAATGCTTTTTCCTAGCAACTTATAAACCAATTCAACATGATGATATGGATCTCTCTCCAACATTTCGTATTCGTGAAACCATCAACATTGAATTGGTTTTTTTAAATACGTTCCAGATTACGTGTTACGTGTTCCATAATGTATATTATTCAGAATATACAATTCAACCTAGTTTTCGCATTTGAAGTTTTTCGAAATTACAAATCAAAAATAACATCGAATTGCATTTATTTTGAACAAAATCGAGTGACATATTAGATGGATTAAAAATATCGTATCAGTTTGAACTTACACCTTCAATTGTTTATAGTCAGAAATAAGAAAATATTTATAATATTTTCAAACTCGATTTTCAGAAAACTGTCCTGGTCAGGCATATGGCATTGCCAAAATTTGAAATTGATATGATATTACTGAATTTTTTCTATACAATTTTTCATACAATTCGGGAAATGGTCTTTTTTTCCTGATGATTTATCTTTTATAACGAGCTTTTGTTTATTTGAATTATCCTCATTTCTAGATGCTATTCAGATATTAATTTATTATTTCCTTAGCGCTAAAACTTATGAGTTGGATCTGTCAAGAATCAAAGGTCTACGAACCATTGAATATCTGTAAGTTCTAGAACAAATTATCCCTTTTTGGGGTTAAAAATATTATCCGTGGGTACTGCACCCCTACTTGATCATCTCAATTCAGAGAATATTGAAGAACATTCATATATATATAATCAAAAACCTTGTTGTACCCGAAGGTGTGAAGGTATACAAATATAATTATGTATAAATAAATTTTGCCCAGTTCTTCTTGTTCTTATTCGCGAGTTCTTTTCCCGCTCTCCACGTTTTTTTCCTCTTCCTCATCAGACTTTCCGTCACCTCGTTATTCCATGTCTTCTTTGGTATTCCCCTAGGTAATTTATCAATTGTCTTTGTCTGCCAAATTTTCTTCGTTTATCTTTCATCTTTCATTTTTATTATCATGTGTCCGAACCATTTAAAACGTTGTTTTTCAATGTTATACAGTATGGGTTCGATTTCTTTCCTTATCACTTCATTACGTATTTTGTCTCTTATTGTTATTCCTTTCACAGCTCTTAGATATTTCATTTCCATTGCTTGTATTTGACTTTTTTGTTGTTTTGTGAGCACCCAACTTTCACATCCAAAGATCAATGTTGGTCTATATATTGTTTTATATATCGTAATCTTCGTCTTGGTTGATACTTCTTTTTTCTTGATGAATGCGTTTTTTAAGGCGTGGTATACTTTTGATGTGTTTTCCAGTCTATCATTCAATTCTGTACCATCTTTCTGTATCTTTATGCCAAGATACTTAATATTTTTAGTTTCTTCAATATTTGTATCGTTTATTTTTACCGCTGTTTCTATATCTGTTTTTCCTATTACCATCACTTTTGTCTTCTCTACATTTATTCCCAAATGTTTTTTCCTCAACGACGTATTCCATATTTCTAAATTTTCCTGGAGTTCTTTTTTTAATTTTTGCAAATATTATCAGATCGTCGGCGAATGCACATTCTGTTTTGTATATTGGTTGTAAATTTCAACTCTGAATGCCACTAATAATCGATTCAGCGAATAAATATATCAGTTGATTCGCAGTATTGGTGTCCCTTCCTAAGGTTATTCGGTTAAATTGTATTGCCCAAATCTCCGGCCTGTGTCCTTATTGGGTACATTTGGTGTTTTGTGACAGACAGAGATAGATCATAGAATCATCCATGAAGACTAAGACGGTGACGTCACTAGCTCATAAATTCGAGTGTAATTCTCCTCCTTGTCCTTGAAAACATCCAATGATGAATCACGATATCCTGCAGAGTGGTGACGATGACCAGAAGATGGCCATCATCCGCAAGGCCTTCCAGATGTTCGACACCACCAAGTCGGGCTACATCGAGACTATCAAGATCGCCACCATCTTGAACACTATGGGCCAGCTCTTCGACGAGACGGAGCTCAACAACCTGATCACCAAGAATGACCCCGACAGAACCGGCCAGGTCAATTTCGACGGCTTCTGTGACATCGCCAACCACTTCTTGGAGGAGGACCAGGACGATGACCAGACACAGCAGGAGCTGAAGGAAGCTTTCAGGTTGGTGAGCTCTACTTTCATTGCCTAATTTCATTCAACTTTATTTCCTATTGAAAAATACATGGAGTATGAATATATACCTAAGGTTGAGCTAAGAGAATCATCTTCAATATTTAACAGCACAAATAAAGAGATGACATACTTCTTTCAATAGTGTTGAGTGGTAACCTAGAAATACAATTATACAAAGAGCGTGGTTTATAGCTATTTGTGTATTTAGATCTAGAGCGCAAAATGATAGATTGTCGCTCTAAAAGGACAGTTATCTTTAGAGAGCGGCAAGACCTCGGGCAAGACACTTTGCACTCGAAATACACACAAAATTTTTCCTACAAACACAGTTCCTAGACAAGAAAAGTCTATACTTCATTCAATTAACTTACATTCCATGATATATTCTTCATCTGAATTATTAATTTCATTAATTATTCACTATCAGATTGAAACTCAATTAAATAATTCATATATCTAACATGAAAGAAGGAAAACATCACTCATAGATTGAAAAAGAATTGCCCTGCCAAGAGATCGATCCCGGACTGGCGGCTTGAGAAGTCGCGCTCTGAACCAGTTGGCTATTGAGGCTACTTGAAAACGTATGTTTATCCCACTGTTCACAATGTTCGCACTTTCTGCTACATCAGAAGATGTGTTAGATAATTAATTCGCTGTCACTATATTATTTTCCATCATGCAACATAATGATCAGTTCGTTTTCAACAATGATGAATTCGGGCGCAAATATGCTGTCACTTAATGACATTATTTCCACGCACGAGCGGCAATGCTGGCACTTAATGACATTATTACAGCACACGAGCGGCAATGCTGTCATTCAATGATATTCCTCGAAAAACTTCAACTTTGGAAGCGTCAAAGGCTACTTTTCTAACCATTTGTAGAAAAAATACATTTTATAGAAAAGCAATAATCTTTACATTATTGTTACGAACTGTGCTTCCAAGAACACCGTACATTATCTTGGAGGCTCGCGTCTAGGTTGTGATTTATGGCCTCGCGATAACATCGGTCACCGATGTATCAATTAGACTAATTAGAGGACAATAGCGGATGACTCATAACTGTCACAGTTTCTCGATAATAAACAGAAAGATTTTGCTACAATGAGTATTTTGTCTATACGGAGTATTTTATCTAAAAGGAGCGCAGTGGCGCATACAGTCAGTTATAGTTTGGAAAAAAGCTAGTATTGTGAACATTGAGATTTGTAAAGCGAATATCGTTGTGACTAAAGTGTCTATTGAGTTGTATTTTGAGTGTTTAGTGAAATAAATTGTTCAGTTTTGTACTGAGTGTTTCAAATTCACGAACTCAGGTAGAAATATCGTATAACAGTATTAATACTGGCTGTCTGGTTCATGAGAACTATAAACTGTTATCAATGGGACTTTGTTTCAACAACAACCGAAACCTCAAGAATAATCAACTTTTTCCTACGTAAGTGTATATTCTTATTGTCCTATTAGGATTCAATTTTTTTTAGATTCCAACGATTTTTCGGTGTTTGCGATTTTTCATAAACAAGAAGTCGTTGAAAGGGTGATTTCACTTTAATATGATTTACAGTGCGGAAGTAAATGGGCCCCTTATTATCTCTTGAACGGATAAATATTTTCCAACCACATTATGCTTCTGTTATGAAGCACAAACATGACGTCATTTGAAGGACAAATGTAATGTGGGGGATTCTGTATTCCCTCAAATGACGTAAAGCTTTCGCAAATTACGTCATAACAGAGACAAGTACCTTAAAAAGTAGTGACAAAGTGTGACAAATTTGGTTGAGAAATCATCTGATGATTATGGGGCTACCTTTCAAACGAGGTGTGGCACGAAGCATACCTCTTCTTCAACCCCCCAAATGACGTCATGCTTGTGTGTGAAGTATCGTGAAAAGTAGTTATTATGAAATGCAAATTTTTTGGAAAAAATTTATCTTCGTTTGAGTAATGACGTTTTGTCATAACGTTTATTGCATTCAATTTCTGGAATATATTTTGAGCCGAATAAAAAAATATATCACACATAAATATATTTTTGATCAAATTGTGCTCTCGAAAATACCGATAACGTCATTTCTCCTACACAAATCATTCTGTATGTGTTGATTGATTCGTTTAATTTTGTACGAATTCATTCACTGCTTTACGAGAGCACTAAATTTGAAAAACCTATATGTATGACATATTTTTTAATTCACCTTTCCATGGAGAATCAAAACATTGAATGAAATATAGGATATTTCCCTCAGAAAAAAATGTCGCGGAGGTCATTATTACTCAATCGTGAACTAAAACGATTCAGTTATATTTACAACAAGGTGAAATAAAGCGTTAAATTAGGGATTTGGGCACATTTGTATACAAGAGAAGAAGTAGTTAAACATTAATCAATTATATAAAAAGTAAAAAAGTATCCGTTATAATATGGATGGCTACACAGTAAACAGCTTTTTCAAAATTACCTACGCTGTTGAGGATATAGACTATTTTATAAAAAGCATTCACATTCAAAATGATTGACAACCATAATAAGATTTCCATTATCATTTGTTTGTTCACACATGTCGGAAGTTTCTGAATATCACTTTCATTGAACATTCAGAAATGCCTGATATTCTTGAAATATCTTATTTATTTTGGCAGAGAAACCTCTATATATATTTCATTGGTGGAATGTATCTATGTATATGCATGATATAAAGTAAACATATCGGACAACATGAAAAAATATAATGATAGCGACTGTATTATGTACTCACGATTTCATTATAATTTCTTTGGAAAAAGGCAAATTGAAAAATACAGAGAAATTCGATTGGCTGATGCAAGACAGACAATTTCGGCCCTTCAAGTTTCACTAGACCAGTTTATTTTAAAACTCTTTCATTGACTAGGTGGCGTATAAATTAGAGTTATGTAGGGATGCACAAATATAAACAAATACTAAAAGGTCACCTTCTCTCCCCCTAAAATGAATTGATTAGCATTTTATTTGAAATCGATATGACTTTTTGATACTAAAAATTCGTTGAAATAAGTCCGACTAAAATTCTGAAACAGTTGGTTGACGATCTTGTCCCAGTCTCTAATGAAGATACAGATGTGGCGATAATCTATATAATTTTGTGAAACCCCACCAAACTCATTGACAATTCTGAGTTGTACTTAATTTTGGAGTTGTAAATGTAAAAACCAAGTCTTGATTCGTATCTCGAAACAATAAATCTTCCACATTACACATTCACTTTATCAATTTTTCAATTATGTAGAGTAAAAATTCCATAACAACTCTGATATATGTGTTTGTACTTATAGGTTATATGATAGAGAAGGAAATGGTTACATAACAACTGGAACTCTCAAAGAGATTCTTGCTGCTCTTGATGACAACTTGACCAGCAGAGATCTTGATGGTATCATAGCTGAAATTGATACTGATGGATCAGGCACCGTAGACTTTGATGGTAAGTTATTATGACATATGATTCAACCTTCCTCCTTGAAGATGATAGTTAGAACTTTTGAACTGCTCGATTTCAGTAATTTCAGAAGCGAAATATCTTTGTAAGCAAGTTCCTGATGCTGAAATATCAAAGAAAAAATTATGATACTTGTCTATGAACCTTTTAAAAATATATATGAAAGTTCTGATAGGGAGTATTTGATATAGAAGATCATCAATAAAATGTTCTAGTTAGGTATGCGAACACACAAAAGATGGTCATTCATTTCGAAAATTCCAACAATTTTCGGAAAATAATAAGGTCAAACAGATGAATCATCCGGTTAACAGGTAACAACTTTTCTCAATATCGACCATAATACGTATATATGAATACCTATATATAGAAAACCTTTGAACAATAAAAAGTTATTGTAAAGCAATAACATAGTTATTGCTCGACAAAATAGTTATGATTTTAAATATAAAATCGTCAATGGAAGTGAAAAAAGATGACTAACCAATATGGATCGTTATCTGTCACTCATCCTGTATATCTAGCTAGCTGAGGAATACAATAATTAGCACAAACAGAGTTTTAACCCGAATCTATATTTCTGGCTTATACCTATACACTTTTACCTTTGAGTTTCATCATTGATTGTTGAATCAATGTTACATTCAACGTCAATTGGCGTTTATTTTGATGATGTTAACTTTGTTACAGAATTCATGGAGATGATGACCGGAGACTAAGCTTCCCAACAGCAGCATAGCCTATGAAGAAATTACTATATAGACTAATGTATTAGTATTTTAACACGATTCCAGTTTACATTACCTGATAAAAGACAATGAAGATCTATACAAATTCATGAGTATGATATTTAGTGTAACGAAACTATATTCTTCCTCATATGTGGCAAAATAAATTCTATTTTTAAGAAAACTGTTTCATTTTATTTTCAACTGGATATTATATCTCAAGAGATTTAGAACAAATATATAATCTCAGGAAGTAGTCCATGGCATCTCAAAGTGGAGTGGTAGATTTCAAAGCAGGAATGAAGCTCGAAGTCATCTCCACAACATTTATTATGAAAAGAGGGTTATGGGGGACATGTTTCGAATGCATATGCATGCATCATCAGCCCAAATATAAACAGTTGCTACAAGAAAACATATGGGGTGAAGTTAACAATCTCAACAAGAAGTGTAGTACTTACTTGAAGATGACAAATATTTTTACATAACTAGAATATTAATTAAACAGGTATTTTCAAAACGGGACCCTGTGCCCAAAAGTTAACAATATCAAGATAGTAACTGGTCAATTTTCATGATGTTACCATCTTGAAATTGACGACCATGCAAATATTTATAGAAAAGGGAGAGATCGCCAATATTTTTGCGATTTTCTAGAGTTCGTGAGTGCAAGATCTGGATAAACTCTGTTGCAATAATCTCCATGCTAGATTATCAGATCCTGATTTCAAAATAGCTGAATCTTCATCAACAGTATTGACCTATCTCCGCCTTGCATATTGGGCTTCGTTGAAGGGGCTTTAGAGGAGAAGGTGATTGTTGATGTGTAGCAGTAACAAAGTAACAGAGTTTGTGCCAAAACAGATCCTTGCGGAACACCAGCGTTGAGAGCCATTTCAGATGAGAGATGAGACGCTACTGCATATGACTATTTCCCATCAGAAGGCCGTAATGCCAAACTCACAGATATAATGACAGCTCATCTAGAAAATCTAACTGGCGCCACTAGATTCTTCATAAAAAGATGTATGAAATGCAGTTTTTACTTTCTTCATAAGTTGAAAAATAGCTGAGATACAGGGATGTCTCAAAATGCAATATTTTCAATTCCGCCTCAAAACCAGGACGGGCTACGATAGTTCTGTTTTCGGCAATGTTTGTTTCACAAAAAAGTAGGACATTAATGTGAGAACCGCAACTTTCTATCCCCAAAGACAACTGAGATATCGAGCTAAAGTGTCTAAAATTGTATACACTATACAATCTTAAAATTTTTAACTTTGCAGTTTTTTGGGTTATTTGATAAATGGACTCATGATATCATCTCCAAAGGGTACTTATACCATATTCTTGATGCTTAATATCAATAAATCGACTATTATCGTTATGACTAAAAAACAGCGTGATACATCCTCAATCATATGTCAGTATCATCGATAGCATAACAAACGTATCAAAATCGTCTCACATGCACGTAAGATATCCAGTGATCTGGGAAGATTATTTGCCAAAAAATTGAAAGTAGAAGAAGGTGAAATTTCGATCTTTGGCATAGAATATTTCTAGGAGTAGTGATTTGTTCATGGTTTAATGATAATTTGTTTTCCTGCGGTGAAAATGCAGATAGGCTAAACAGGGGGAATGACGCTGTCCGTGTAATGGCGCGCACCTCTGTAAGTCTATAAAAATGGTGCAAAACAACATGCCACCAAACATAAAACGGGGGAGGGAAAGGGCCCTGAAACGTAGCCAAAGTCCAAAGATCAGTTAAGGGATATTTTGAGTAAAAATATATTGATTTTGGTATATACAAATCCCTAGTACAATCACTTTTAAGATATGGCATACAAGTTTGGGGAGCACTATATGAAAATTCAGTAAAAACCTTGTCTACAATACAAAATAAATTAAATACAAAAAAGGTAGATGATGCCCAACCAGACTTTCATACATTGGTAATATTTATGAATAAAAAAGAACATCTGAAAAATCATATCTCGCATAATATTGTGACACGTAGCATGACGAGCAAATTGCTGAAAGTATCTAACTCTAATAAAAATGTACATACAAGATTTGCTTGCGATTTAGCCCCAAAGGCTTACAATCTATTACCCTTGAGTATTGAAAAAATTAAAAACCATAAAACATTTTCAATGCAATGTAAAACATTTATAAATGACAACTATTTTTCATATGTAACACTAATCAATTAATTTACTTTACGTTTTAATTATAATTATAACAGTACATATTATTCAACGAGTGTGTAATGAAGCTATTACTCATGAGAATGAAGTTTGCGACGTGAGCTTAAGTGAACGCCATTCCACCTGTTTACCCTACAAACAAAAATGTCCATAAAAATATAGATTGCATGATAAGTGCATAATCAGGTTCCCAACATTCGGAATAATATTAAATTTAATGGTTTTTAAATTGACGTTGGAAATACTAAATTTACTTTTACACTTCAAGATATTTCTGGTCGCGGATCTGACAATTGATCTCTTATCTTTGA
The DNA here is from genome assembly GCA_029955515.1 of Chrysomela aeneicollis. NCBI lineage: Eukaryota > Metazoa > Arthropoda > Insecta > Coleoptera > Chrysomelidae > Chrysomela > Chrysomela aeneicollis. The sequence continues at coordinate 12,349,358 of JARUHQ010000011.1, read as the reverse complement.
ATGGATTCATTAATACTAGGAATTGGAATATTATGTAATTATACATAATATCATAGATTAGATATTTATAAAAAGTTCGTTGATAATATCGATATCCCATTTATCACTTGAATGTGAATGACTATCATTTATTCCAACACTCATTCTGCACTATAGGCTTCGCACGTGATTTCAATCTTGTGAATAAAGTTATGTTTGAATTAACTGAAGATATCATAACTAACTGTTATTATGAAGGTTTTTTTATTCGAATTGATTATCTGGCAAGACTTGAAAGACGAAAATCTGGTTAGTTGATTACTAGAGCATGAATCCACAGTCACCGAATAATATGAAAACGAAATAACTCTGGAGCGGGGCCAGCGTATTTTTACCTGGTAGAAATGATGAATAGCCTGTTGATCTACCGTAATAACATTTTTCACATATTTATCGTTTATATTCATAGTGGTGGCGTGACTAATTGCTGTATATTTCAATGTTGACCGGATCCTGTTTATGAAGCTGGGAAGCGCAGCTCAATTATTTGTTTGAATAGCTGGCAGACACTCTAAATCATAAACGTTTTTGGCAGAACAATGTGCATTTCATTTTTCATTCCGGAAAATGAGATGCAACGATATATCGATTCCCGAAATTAGTGGGCGATGATTCAGTGCCATAATAATTAAAACGTTAAAAACTTTCACACAGGAAATAGTTGGCTATAATTCAGGATCGATTATAACTTCACATGAACAAAACGATATGCAATTCTAAGAAGTTTATCAGTTGAAATTGAAGTGCTTGATAGTCGTAAGAAGCCATCAAATGATGGAGATGTTAATAGCGTCTGCAATTCCTAATGTTTTTAATCCAAACCGCTACCTAATGTAGGTATAGTTTTTTTATAAAACTCTTTATTCAAATCAAGAATACAGTACGAAATACATCTTATAATTATAGTTCCTATTTTTTTCTACGAAATCACAGTTTTTTTGCACTGATGAGACTGGTTGGCATGAGTCGGAATCTTTCTTGATGAATCATATCTAAAAAATCGTCCAGAATACCCCTTACTTCCAGATTGAAATATATTACCGCAGAAGTTCGAAATTTATTCCAGCCCTATTGTAGTCTATCGCGGTCTAAAAACTTGGTGCTTAAGGTCCAGATCGATGGGCAAAATATGCATGGACAAGATCCAATTGGGTGTCGCTAGATGCAAACATGAGATATTTTGCAGGAATTGTAACGAGAGGAATTGAATACTTATCATGAATTACTCGTTATATACTTGCTAGAATGCCTTTCGATACTGACCCAACAAAACAACTGATGCCGCTCTGGAAGGCTCAATTCACTGTGTGATCGGATAACAAGAAGATAATTCACACAACGAGGCCAGAGATTACCAGACAGGTAACCACCAAGAGAGGAGTATTTCAAGAGGATTCTCCCAGCCTTTTTTAATCTGTTCAGCTCAGGTACGCCAAAGGGTTCTATTGCGGATCACCTAGTCATCATAAGCATAAGGTTACCCTGTTACCCACTCATTCCATATGTGGACCAACTTTTAAAATGTCACGATTACATCTTTTAACTGGACAGGAAGGCCAAGCAATACTTCCATAAACACACCAGGAGCTCGAATCTTCATCAAAATCAGCTGATGGGTTCCCACAGATTTTTTCATTTTAACAAACTGCTTGGAATAATGCCAGCATCAAAGCTGAAGGTGGCAACTAAGCAAATCGAAGAAACAAAATTTTGCAGCTCCTCAGCTTTCACATGCGATATTCTTCAGCACTATTGGAGATCAAAATAGCAGGCATCTGCTGTTTTTATTCAAGATCGTAGAATGGCCTTTTTTGTGTATTTGTTTGGATTGTTTTCAATAATTGAGGGCTTTTGGTGTGGTCGAAAATGTTACCGATTGTAAAATTTCCAACTCTAGATACACCGACGTCGGTTTCTATACGTATGCATCCATCACTCCATCTCATTTAGTCACAAATCAACCGAAATCGTATTACCATAATTAAATTCTCTTCTCAACGTCAAAAAAGCCAATTAACCTACTTCGAATCGCTGTTACAAGACAGCAGAAATTTGTCCTCGTCTTGTCACTGGACGAATTATTCACCTCACTAATGATTTTCTCTATGCCAAAGCCAAATTTTTCTCACCTAATACTGGTAACCTAACTTTGCGGTAATATTTTCATATTTTCTAGCTGTTTATTCGTCTGGAAACGAAATTAGAATCGACTAAGTAAAATAACTCAGAAAGCAAGTATAAGTGGACGAGTAATTAGTAATTAGTTCTGCTTCACCAATTTGTGATTAGTTTAAGAAATATATTAGGATTAAACGTTAGTAGAGTTGGCAATGCAACTATAATACTGATAATTGGAACTAACATATTAACAGAATTTGAAAATTCCTCTCATATAGTCAAAGACAGCATTCATATGTTCATATGACGCCATCTTGAGTAACTTTTTTGTATCAATTCTATTCTCTTGGATGTTCAATATAGCTACCAGGGCCGTAGCCAGAGTGGATGTTTAGGGTAGGCCAAAAATAATTCTGGACAGGCTAAAATTTTTCTCAACTCAAAAATTCCTATTTTGGTGAACAAATATCACAAACAAATTCTGATTGAATGATTAAACAGGAATCAAAATAAAATAAAAACAACAAATCCTATAATAAAAGCAAACTCTAATAATAATTGCAGTCGTCGATTGTTTCGTTCACTGAATTTTCGCAGAAAAATATTCCTGTCTAGTACTTTGGTGCGACGTCTTTCAAACGCAAGAAGAATTAAATTGGATATTCTTTGTTGTCACATAGACAGGCGTTGTCAAAAAAGAAAAACTCGATTCACACGTCGCTGTACTGCAACCAAAGGTCCTGTGATACAAGTAGGTATTCTGGAATGCTTCTCTATGTTTAAAAACTTCATCAAACATGCAATCTTCAAGATTTCTTCCCATCTGGTTCTGAATAAATTTATTAACCACAATTACTTCTTCTGATGATGGAAGTTTTATATCACAAAGTTTTGAAAAACTGAATTTTAGTCAAATCTAATCATCCTTCATCATCTGCACAGGAAACTGCAATCAGTAGTTCACCAGTATTTTGTGATCTTCGATTCATTTCATTGAGAATTATATCTATAGAGTTTCAAGAAAATATTCTTTTGAAATGTTATTGATCATTTTAATCTACTTCCTCTGATATCTTTCCAATTTTATATAAGATCAGAAAATGTGGGAGCTTTGTATTTATCTTCTTTTTTCTATCTACCGGTTATTCTAGGGCAGGCAAATATTTTTCCAGGGCAGGCTGCGCCTACCCTGGCATACCGCTGGCTACGGCCCTGATAGTAACGTTATCAGACGTTATCTAATGTTAACTAATGTTTCCGTCATTGATGACTGATGCTCATCAGAAATGAATGCGTACTCTTCATGCACGATATATCTAGCGGTAGCTACCACCAATGACAGATATAGATTGAGGTTGACTTAGAACATAGTAAGACGTAGCGGAAAATTCTGAAGAATTAAAAATGTCTCGAGTTATACATCATGGATAAAGTAAATCTGACCGATAACACGAAAATATTATCCCTCTGGAACTATCGATCAAACAAGTTAATTCGTTTTTGTATTTTTTCAATTGTAGTTTTGATTGGGTACAGGTTTTCGAGTATTTTTATAATGATCGTATGTAGTTTGAGTATAGTTTTTATTGATTCAAACGATGACATCTCTGTATTTCTTCTTTTCGATGCTTTGATTTTATTTGATAAGATATCCAGAAATATATGAGTTGTAATAACTGGATTTTTGTTTTGAATAAATCTGTATTCAATATCCGTTCTCTATAAATAGAGATTGAAAATGGTATGCATTCTTCTGAGCGGTTAGTAGGTAAAAATACATACTTAACGACTATCGTGAATGTATTTCACACATATGTTACGACCAAATTTATTTATATCACGATAGGAATTATGGATTTCGGAAAAAGTTCATCAATATATTATCTTGGCGCCACACTGTCGGTTTGGAAATAATGTATCCAGAATCACTACAGCTTGGGCGTGCTGAAATTGTATGTTTTGCGAGTATTCCAGAAGACAAACCAGGTAAAATTCACATCCATCATAGGTAACATCTCGTTAGGATTCAAGTAGTTGTAATATCTATTGATAGCTCACCTGATCCTGATGTTTGTCCTTATTATATGCATGGTTGATGGGATAATGAAGGACATCGCCATCACTTATGGTCTAGAACAACTGGTCGAGCAACAAACTCGCATTCCTGATGTCTGCCAACACATTAGACTTTTTCCTCACCACCAATCCTGATCTATATAGAATAAAAGTTTGTGCCCCACTTGGATACTCTCGTTATTGATTTGGAATCATCTTTGGAAGTTAGAAATAAATTCATAACATATAGGGACTATAAGAACTTCAATTTAGAATCATTTCAGGAAGATTTATATAATCTACCATGGCATGACCTTCTGAATGAGACGGCGCTTGATAGAAAAGTGGAAATTTTCAATGGGTTTTTATTTCAGGTATTTGACTTTCATGCTCCCAAACGAACAGTTAGAGTAAAAAAACCAAGGGCACCATGGCTATCTCAAGATTTGAAAAATATGATGAATCAACGGAATAATGCTTTGAGGAAGTTTAAAGTAACTAAGTTGGATGCAGATTGGAATGAATACAAACGTTTACGTAATTTAACACTTAAGAATATAAGGTTAGAGAAAAAAGCTTATATTGATATGTTTTGTAGAAATAATGACAGTAAACGTGTTTGGAAAACGTTGAGAAATTTCAAAGTAGTTTCAAATAAAAACAACTCAATTCCTGATGATCTTTGCGATCCAAATGATATTAATGATTTTTTTTCCCAGATTTGGTCTGGAACATCTGACGAAATATGTGAAGATGCTATTAATTTTTATGAAAATAATACTATCGTTCAGGGTAATGGAAACTTCGATTTCAAGATGGCAACTGTCCAACAAATCCATAATTTACTTATCGATATTAAATCTACGGCGTATAGTATCGATGATATATCTATCAACATGATTTAATATTGCAGTCCTTTCATTGACCTCTTCATTACACATCTAATCAACTATTCCATTGAAACTAAAACTGTGCCTTCGTTGTGGAAAATCTCTCTCGGACGACCTTTGCCAAAAATATCCAAACCATCTTCATATTCAGATTTGAGAATTATAAGTATTCTACTATGTCTTTCAAAGATTTTGGAGAAACTAATGGCTGCCCAAATCACAGAGTATGTTGTTGCTATGAATATTATTCCTTCATGTCAAACAGGATTTCAAAAGAATCTTGGTACTTCGGATTCACTTGTTAGAGTATTGGATGATATCATCTTGGGTCTAGATGAAAAATATAGTTCGGTGCTTGTGCTTCTAGATTTTTCTAGAGCGTTTGACACCATTAATCATAAACTTCTTTTCGCCAAGTTGGTTTGCTATGTTTTTTCTCAGGACGCATTATCTTTATTGACTTCATATTTCAGTGATAGAAAACAAAAAATCTTGTCGAACGGTAAACACTCTGGATATGTCAATATCACCACAGGGGTACCACAAGGTAGCATTCTCGGTCCATTATTGTTTGTAATTTATACTTCTGATATTTTGAAATCTATAAGTAACTGTAATGTATGTGCATATGCTGATGATACACAAATCTATATCAAATTTCCTTTTGACAATTTACAACAAACACAACTTAAGCTCAATCACGACCTTGATATAATTTTCTCTAAAAGTTTGTCGCACAATCTAAAACTGAACTCAAATAAATCTAAGGTTCTTATTTTCTCTCCTCGCAATCATTACGAATATATTAATTCAAACTTATCAGTTATCATTGATGGGAATCACCTGAACATTGTGCATTCAGCAAAGAATCTTGGTTTGATATTAGATGATACTCTCAGCTTTAAATCCCATATAAACAATTTGCTGAAAAGAACTTATACAACTTTGAAGATTTTATTTTCCAATAGGGAGATACTCAACTTTAAATTACGGAAACAGCTGTCAGAGAGCCTGGTATTATCTCAATTCACATACTGCGATTTTCTTTATGGACCTTTCCTAGATTCGATATACAAGAATAAAATAAAAAAAGTTCAAAATTACTGTATACGCTTTATCTTTGGGCTTAGAAAATATGATCATGTGAGTCAAAAACTGATTGAACTCAATTGGTTGAACATGGATAGTCGCTGGAAGTTGCATTTGGCAACTTACACACATAGAATAATATCAACGGGTCCTGAAGATATTAAAAGTAAGCTTGTACCCCGATCACATGCACACTCTGTCAATATCAGGAATAAGAATACGATTGCCATACCGCATCATTCGACAAGTCTCTTTCAGAAAGGGTTCACATACAATGCCATAAAAGTCTCCAATTCATTACGAGAGGACATGAGACACCTCAATAAAGCCACTTTTAAATTTCGTCTGAAAAAAAAACTCTTGCGTTGAGATTTAAGATTCCTATTACATGTCTGTTTTTGTTCTTTTTAATATATTGATTGCATTTATTCGCGAAGTGTGCTATTTTTTGTTTTCATTTATAGGATGGTCATTATGAGATTAGATGTAAAAGTAGCTTCAGCTAAATCTCGCCCCATAGTGATAACTTGTCAGAATTCATTTATTGTAAGTTATATTTCTATAAATAAAGACGATTTATTATTATTATTATTATTATCTCCACAACCTGCTCTTTCCATATACCATCGAGCAGTACAATACCGCCCCATCTCACCGACTGGGAAGGTCTTCGCATGTTTTTCTCAGCGTTTCCATGGAAGAGAGTTCGTTTCTCTTCAGTAGATCCAACACGATATGCTGAGACATTTTCTGAAATCATCATGTTGGGGATGCAAACTTACGTAACGAACACCGCAAGAAGAACATCATCCAATAAGCCCTGGTTCAGCAGAAACTGTTCTAGAGCTGTCGCTTCCAAACAGACAGCATACAATCGATGGCTAAAAATCCGGGCCCTGAGAAGCATTTGTCGAGGCTAGAGGCATAAGCAAAGAGACAATAAAATCTTCAAAAGATGCTTACAATGCCAAAATAAGATCAAAACTTGTCGAATGTCCTAACGGATCCCGTTCATTTTGGTCTTGCACTAAAGCTGTGAAAAGAAATTTCATTTCCAGCTCATTTCCTCCTCTATCCAAGGGAAATGGAACTCTAGCTACGACTGCCCAGGAAAAAGCCAATATCTTTGCGCACCTATTTGCTGGGAATTCCACTCTGGATTAATCGGGAAAACAACCACCGAACATTACACCTATTGACAATCATATGCCCGAGATCACCTTTCGACAACGTAGGTACTATCAGACAAATTTTGTTGGGTCTCAACACCAACAAAGCCTGTGGATCTGACGGAATCTCACCGATTGTTCTCAAGAAATGTGCCCCCGAACTAAGACCCGTTCTTTGCAAGTTATTCGACCACTCTTACAATTCGGGGGTATTTCTGTCCAATTGGAATAGTGCAAGAGTACAACCAGTCCCCAAAAAAAGGCAAAGAGACCTTACCTAGCAACTTCAGGACCTATCGCATTGCTATCAATTATTTCAAAGGTCATGGAAAAAGCAATCAACATCGAGCTCATGAAATATCTGAAACACTCAGGAATTGTCAACGATAGGCAATAGGGCTTCCGTCATCAGAGGTCAACTGGTGACCTGCTTGCTTACGTCTCACATTAATAGCAGCTATCTATTGAAAAATATAGAGAAACTATAGCCGTGGCATTAGATATTTCCAAGGCATTTGATCGAGTTTGGCACCAGGGACTCCTCGCCAAGCTTCCATCTTATGGTTTGCCCGCTCAGCTGTGTTCTCTGCTTGCTAGTTTTCTCTCAAACAGGTCTTTCCATGTAGTGGTCGATGGAGTTTTATCTAATACTCTACTCATGAATGCTGGTGTTCCGCAGGGATCAATTTTGGCAATAACACCATTTCTACTTCACATCAACGATTTGTTGGAAGCAACTTCATGTCCTATACACAGCTTCGCGGATGATAGTACCCTCCATACCGCTTTCTCTTCCAGGGCTCCTATATCGGCCCGTCAAACCAGAAATGAACGAAGAAGAAATGTTAACAAAATAAATATGGACTTGGCAACAATTCTCGAGTGGGGATCTAATAACCTGGAAGAGTTCAATGCATACAAAACACAAGAATGTATTTTCTCTAGAAAAGCCGATCCCACTGTGCCCAACATAATTCTGTCAGAAGTAACCATACCATTGAAGTTATCCATTTCGATGCTTGGCGTTACTATCAGCAATAACCTTTCTTGGGAAAATCACGTGAGGTCCATTGCCGAAAGTGCATCCAAAAAACTTGGATTTCTGTTTCGAGACACGAGCTATTTCACTCCCAGTCAACTGCTTATGATCTATAAAGGCACAGATCCGACCTGTCCTGGAATACTGTTCCCATATTTGGAGTGCGGCACCTAAACATATCCTGAAACTATTGGATTATGTCCAAAAAAGAGCAATTCGTCTTGTCGGTGATGCCTTGCTTACAGAGTCGCTCACTTCCCTGGAACACCGTATGGCGGTTTATCTCTATTTTATAAATATTTTCATGGTCGGTGCTCTTCTGAAATATTAACAATCTTTCCTTCATTAGCAGTCTCTTCAACCCGTCAACTTCAGTCTTCACACCCCCTCGTGATGGTCACTTTAGAGACCTGCAGAACGTCCCTTTCTCGTTCATTCAACGAACATCGAGACTTTGGAAGTCATTGCCTAGGGAGGTGTTTCCCGAGGCATACGATCTCCAGAAATTTAAGAAGAACACCAACTCTTACCTTCTTTCCCTTGGTTCTTACGATGTTCTCTGAACATTACAGGATATCCCTTTTCGTGAGAACCAGAACATAAAAAAAAACATAAAAAATCATCAAACTCTCCATTTTTTATACCAATACCAATACCGGATTATACAAATGGATGTATGCTTTGTTACTACTCATTATGTTATCTCAACATTGATATCAACCCCTGAAAAAACTGTCCAGGAATTCCAATCACAATCTCACACAATAAAAATAGGAAGCAGTAGGTATCTTGTCAGATAAAATTGAATATTCATGATTGAAATAGTTTCATTTATTTTAATTAGATCCAAATTTGGATCTTTTAATTTGATTGCTTCAAGAGATAACATATCTTATGATTTTTCTGATTCAGTAGTCCTTTTCAAAAATATTTTATCAACATGACATAACATCAGAAAACAAATTCTATGATATAGAGTCGCAACATTCAAAATATCCATGTAGTTCTCAACCATTGATTGTGGAACGTCGAATATTGTTTGAAATTTTATTCTCGAATTATGACTGCTCTATAACATAACAGCATTCAATTCAAACTATAAATTGAAGAATATTTGTACCTATTCATGAATGCCATCTAATTGGCGAGTTACCAAACGATATATTTTCTGGCTATAATTGTTCTGGAGTTGTTTTTGTGTGAGAAACCTGCTAAGGAAGATTTCGCTGAAAAGCCATGTTTCTTCCGTTAGAACTATTAGTGAACGATAATCGATATGTATTAATTATTGATATTATCCTTGATTTTTTATACTCATAATTTTATTCGTATGATAGCTATGATGCGCAGTTTATGATAAGTTCTCATCATCATCAAGGATGTGTAAAGCAACTCTATTAATCTAACAGATTTTTTTCACGTTTATGATTCGTTTATAATTTGTATAATATATATGATCTTTCTTTTAATTTGTTCTATGAGTATTCCATGACAAACATGCAATCAATCCCTCTTTGTGATGCTCATTAATGAGATCTTGAAAAGGTAAACAATTGAGGCTTATATATGTATATACTTTATAGAATGTGGCAAATATTCCGCAATGTTTCTTCCTATTCTTATTTTTTCTGCATTGATGATTTTCTTAAATTTAAGCGCTCAACCATACTTTATAGTGCTATATGTTTCTTTATATGAAAACTTTCATCGATATTCGATTCAAATGAAATATTTCTATCACCACACCACTGGATGAAAAATGTATTTTAAAGTTTCGAAAAAAGAAACTATTTTTCCGATATACAGTACGATGCAAATGTATGGAATAAATTCATTATCTCTAAAGTATATCAATTTTAAGGAAAACCCTGAGACAGGTCGATTTTTATTTTCAAATTGACATCTCTTGATATACATACGGAGTTTGTGACGTCATCCGCGTAGTTGTGGTGACGTCATCGATTATTTTTTTAAATAGGAAGACACCCTGTTCAATTTTTTTTCTGGAAGGTATATTCATTGTCGATCTGACCGTATACTAATATTAGGAGTTTAAAGTAATATAGGGTGAGAAAAAGTTATTCATTATTTTATATTTACAACGGAAACCGTTATAATAAATAATCAAATTTGTGACCTTCTGCAAAAATACAATGTGATAGACAGAAAACAAATCATTCTTGAACTTTGCTATCGTTTCTGAATATATTTGTGAAATATTCACTCGTATTCGTTCTTTCAAATTATCTGATCTTTCCGGCTTCCTACATAAACTGCTCTACAGATAACCTCAGAAGAAAAAATCGAGAGGAGTTGAATCAGGAGATATAGTTGGCCATTCGATTGACCCTCTAAAAACCTATTAAGGTAATTGCGTACATTGATAGCATAATGATGTTGTAAATATAAAATAATGTTTTCACACTCTGTATCACTTTATTGTCCTGATATTAGTATATGGTCAGATAGACAATGAATATACCATCCAGAAAAAAAAATAAACAGGGTGTCTTCCTATTTAAAAAAATAATCGATGACGTCACCACAACTACGCGGATGACGTCACAAACTCCGTATGTATATCAAGAGATGTCAATTTGAAAATAAAAATCGACCTGTTTCAGGATTTTCCTTAAAATTGATATACTTTAGAGATAATGAATTTATTCCATACATTTGCATCGTACTGTATATATAATTCATTGAAATATTCAATGCATTGTAAATATTGGAAATATTGAACAAAAATTAAACATAGTAACTTATTTCGATTCGATTCACAAATGTACCCGATATGGCATCATGAATAAGTCAAATCGGAATTGCCGAATAACAATTTTTTCAAGAAATTTTAAATACGAATAGTTACATTTCAGAATTTCTGCTGCCGTTCTGTTCTTTTAATTCAACCGAATTCGTTTCTCTATGGTCTGGAGGTCCACATACTAGCCCTTATTATATTCGGCTTGTCCTGAAATCAGATACATACCAAATGAAATAACTCAAAAACCACTAAATATTTCAGCAAAACCAAATACGTATTTCGACAACTAAGTTGTCATCTTCGGGAAGCGGGAAATCCAGATATAAATAAGGTGTCAAAATACTGACAAATCAGTTTTATTGGTATTTCCACTGAAGATGACAACTTAGTTGTCTAAATACGTATTTGGTTTTTCTCAAATATTTTGTAAATTTTGGGTTATATTTTCATTTGTTGTATATTCTTAAGCCACAGTCTTTTTCAATCATTTATAAAGACGCCCAGGAGGAAATAATTCTAAGTTGATTCTTTTTATTATATCTGGGTTACAATTATGATAATTCTAAATAAATGAGTTCATTTTTCTTTTCCTCATAGCTGTAATCCCTTCATTCATACAATATATGCCACTGTTGACACTGTTCCATTGGGTTGGCTATGGCCGTATTCCATTGGATGAGGGCTTTTCCTCTAGCGAACATGTATGATCCTAAGACACATTTTCCTATCAATTTATCTGAAACAGAGATACAATAACAAATGCGTGCATTAGTATTGATCAGTCCAAGAATATAATTTATGGTGTAAGACAACAACTGATTTGGCTCATTTTTCGGCTTCTCCACCATATTTCATATTCCGCATCCTACCAGAACATTTTAATACAAAATTCATACATAACATGTACCATAAAGGAAATAATAATTTCTTTCATAGTTTGATTGCTGGTTATTCTGTGGGTAACAGATTAAAAAGCTTGCCGTGGATAAAAAATATGTCTTGTGCGTTTTTTTTAAACGTAATGTGTGTGGCTGATGGTTGAAATCCAAAGCAAAAAAAATGAAATAAAATAAAAATAAAATATATATGTTTTCGGATAATTTGAAAATTTCAAATGGAAACCTGCAGTGTTGATCAAATATAATAGTCGAGAACAAACTATGGGATCGTCGAGTAGAATATAGAAGTAGAATGGAAGACATCAGCTCAAAATATTACTGGAAGTTTTTACTATATGTATACACGCATGAAAATAAGAAGCCCAACAAATGCTAATTGTGTGCTGCGAAAACTATTTTCAGTCGTGATAATTGTGAAAATACACTTTCATATGAAGCCTGTATACTGAAGCTGAACTACACTCTGAACATCATGAAATGTTCAACTCTACAATAATGAAAGTAAAAACAAATTATTTTTACTTTTGCTGCAACTGCGTTATGAGCAACATATCTGAAACAAATAAAGCATGATTTGCGGTTTCGAGAAAATCCTTTGTTATCAAAAAACAGCGACGAATGAGACTCTCATATATATATGTTTCCTTTTGCATTAATTTCAGTCAAAAGTTTCTCTATTTTAATTAATCGATCATGATTATTCGATGCCAGTAAAAATCAGAGAACTTAAATCGATCTTTTCAAAGCATAATGGCATCGTATACCTTTCATAGATGCATACTGTGTGTTAATAATTCCAATTGTATTCACATATTTCATAATTTCGGTTCAGAATTGTCGCGAATCAATTCACAAAAGGGTTAGGGCCAAATTGGGGCCAAACTTCACCAATCCTTATACCCTGTTTGAGACGCTTTTCATTATGATTTCAAAATTATTTTATTTTATTTGACACACACACGACAGGCTCATTATCTTCAATAACATTTCAGAATGTGTTGAATTTCAGACATCATAAATTATATTTCAGAATAGTGAGTTTGATTTCAGGAAGCGTTAATTGTATTTTTCAAAAGTCGATGGAATTTCAGAATCTGTCATTGAAATTCAAGAAAATATCATTTGTATCTTATAAAGCATCAATGCAATTTCAGAATATAGTCACTTGTATTTCAGAAAACATAAGCTCATATTGAAAACCCTGTTTTGGTGGTCTTATTTTCCATTTATCTCTGATAAAAATAATGTAGTTGCTAACGAGATTGGGAGGAGTTGTTCCCATGAACTAAACTACGCAACACTAATTACGTCGCACCCCGAAATTTTGCCCCTGTTAAGATTTGAATAACTTTTTTCTTCTTCGAACAATTTGAATTCTGTTTGCACTATTCGCTAGGTCAGTCCTTCAGCTATAATCTCGTACTTCTTCGATACATAAGGTTATTTCCATAAAATTGCTACAGGATGTTTTTTGGAACTGTGCAAAATTTCGAAATTTTCAAAAGGATCCCAAATGGAGAAAAACAGTTTTTTTCAACTTTAACAGCAGAGGCATGAAGATTATCTCATTACCTATGGCCATTTCCAAAATTGTCTTCTGATCACTTTTCTTTACAGAGTGATCTCAAAAAATCATTTTTTTGGTTTTGCAGTCATAACTTTTTTCTTCTTCAACCGATTTTCAAAATCTCAGGATCATTTTGAAGCTGAAACGTTAGATGAACAGACATGAAGATTAGAATTGACTAAAAATAAATATAAAAGATCTAGGGTTTCTGCAAAGGTGACCCAAATCTAAATCTTCCTCGAAATCCCGATTAAAAACGAAAAATATCCAAAACGTTGTTTGATCGAAACGAAAATATCACCAACAAAAATACTGATGAAAAATTTTTTACCCCCTCCCCCCCAAAATTTTTTTTGCGGGTAAAATTTTTGCTGGTGAAACGGTTAGATATATCGGTGAACATATTTCACCTGACCCCCACATCGGGATCGGATATTGAAAAAAAATAAAATTCTTTCGCCCCCCTTGCCCCCTTGGGGTACTTTGGGTACGAATGAAGGGGAAGGAGATTTTTGTGATTTTTTTACATATAATTTTCGTGAGTTTCGTACAAAACTACTAAGAATCGCCCAAACTCGAGTTCTTCAAGTATCATAGTTTGATGTACAGGGCGAAAAAAAGTTATTTTTCAGAATCGAGACAAGCGGTACCCATAGCTGTGTTCAGCGTAAAAAGTTGATCAAAGAGATAAGAAAATTTGTTTCATAGGCGTACGTATAACATTTTTTTTGGGGGTCTAAAAAATTAAATTCTTTGACAAAAATCCAAAACATGATGGAAGACTTTGTATATAGGGGGTGAGAAGGTTACCCTGAAATTTTGTTGTATTCAGATTTTATTTTTTTTTTGAATTTCATATCTTCAGAAAAGAAAGACCTACGAATAGTTTTTTCTGTCCTGGTCTTTATTTTCACGAGAACGTATAATTTTCAACCTGTCTTGTCAGTCACTCATTATGATTCTTGTTACGTTGGTTACGGACCATGCATTTTTTTTTGGCTGATTTTTTTTCTAGAACATAGCGTTTCATTTCGGTTTTCTCAAGCAAAAATTTTGACTACTGAAAGAAAAAAAAAACTGGATGTGTCCAGAATGGAAGATCCTTCCGAAAACAAGTTGATTTTCATTTAATTCTCCTCCCAGTCGGGATTTACAGAGTGTTTCAGATTTGGGTCACCTTTGAGAAACCCTCGATTCTGAATGTTCATCTTGAGTTAATTCTGATCTTTAAATCTTCTCATATGAGGTTTCAGCTTCAAAATGAGCCTGAGATTTTGAAAATCGGTTGAAAAGGAAAAAAGTTATGACTGCAAAACCAAAAAATTGATTTTTTGAGATCACTCTGTAAAGAAAAGTGATAAGAAGACAATTTTGGAAATGGCCAAAGGTAATGACATAATCTTCATGCCTATGCTGTTAAAGTTGGAAAAAAACTGTTTTTCTTCATTTGGGATCCTTTTGAAAATTTCGAAATTTTGCACAGTTCCAAAAAACATCCTGTAGCAATTTTATGGAAATAACCTCATGTATCGAAGAAGTGCAAGATCAATGCTGAAGGACTGAGCTAGCGAACAGTGCAAACAGAATTCAAATTGTTCAAAGAAGAAAAAAGTTATTCAAATTTAAACAGGGGCAAAATTTCGGGGTGCGACGTAATTAGTGTTGCGTAGTTTATGTTAAAAGTGATCCGAATCAGAAAATTTTGTAGTAAACTAATTCTAATATATTTTCAAGAGTTAAGCACTTCCAGCTCAAACTTCGTTATTCAGAATGCATGATGTCCTGTAGGTACCCAAGTCTAACTGTTTTTGAAATATATCAAATGTGTCAATTAATTCGTAGAAGAAAACCCAACTCTGGCTCCGAAATACAAGTGACGATTTCTGAAATTCACTTGATTTTTCCTGAAATACAACTAGAAAAGGTGTAGACCTATGATTATATGAACTTTTTCCATATTTCTGAAAGATTTACGTCATGGCGAATCTTCGCACATGCGATTTGTGTGGTGGATAAGCTTTGTTGAAAATAATTTAGGCAACATCATGAATGCAACTTTTACCAAATTCACAACACTTCTATTACCCAGTACTAACCCCTCTTCTATTGAATATAGTGTAGGTAGCTGAATTATCACTGATTCAATAAATTCACTCGAAGAATGCGAAGGTCTTCAACTTTGAAAATTAGTTGACAAAGGATTGTCTCGAATCATCTACAGAGCAACACGTACCCCTACCGTAACCCGTAGTCGACTGGAAAACGTGGAAAGCCAAGCTGGTGATGTCGACCTGTGAGGGTGTCACTTTGAAGTTGAAGCCTTCGGCGAAGGAGACCGCGTTTTCCAGCGAAGACCGACCAATCTCCGTACGCTTTTCTTTGACCGCCCTGTAGTGCTGGTTCAGCGTTAGACGGACGTAGGCTTCGGGTTTGTCCCCCTGAAACTGCAAGAATTGGAATCAGCCATAGATTAAATACTCCATCAGCCAAGGATAATGGATTCTTGAATGTTTATAAGTAGGGCAGATCATGATTAGTTATTTAAAACGCGAAATTTGTGAGGATCACTGTCGAAGAAAAAACTGTAGATGTACAGTTTGTATGGCATCCTTCTCTGGCGAAAATCATCAGCAAAATCATTACATTGTGCGTGCCACCGACTTTCACTCTTGTCAGACCTTTGGAGTTGAATAACCTTCAACATCAGCAAGGAATAAGGAGAACTTATTGGGCGATTTAGTTCATTCAGAAAAATTTACTTGCCCTCTGATTTGCCCATCGTTTTGAGGTGATACCTCAGAAGGAACTCGAGAAGCTGCTTAGTTTTCCTCGGCACACTAGCCTTTTCGCTTGTCTTTGTCCTATTTCAGTGATTGTGTTTGCTTCTTCTTTGGCAAGACAGTCTGCTTCCTCGTTGCATTTAACTTTCTTGTGACCTCTGGCACCCACATCGAAGTGACCTGGTTGTTCACTGCCAGTTTTCTCAGGGATTGTTCACAGTCCCATCAAGTCAGCTTAGACTCACAAGTGTATGACTTCAGAGCTTTCAGTGCTGCTTGGCTATCTCATAGAATAAAGGCTTCTGCCCTTCGGGTGCCCCTTTCGAGGCATTTCTGAGCACATATCTCTATGGCATGTACTTCTGCTTGAAAAATGGTTGTGGTGTTTCCAAGAGGTCATGATGAGAGCCTGAAATATGGTCATGTAACGCCCACTTCAGCACTTTCATCCATCTTGTACCACACTGATACTTGAAACTGGTAACAGAACTCCTCACTGGACACTGCCCTCTGAGGTATCACCTCAAAAAGATGGATAGAACGGTGAGTGATAGTTGCCGCTACTGCGAGAACTTCGCTGAAACTACAGAACATTTGCTTTGCGAACGCCCAGTGCTCTTCTGCAAGAGGCTCAAGTTCCTGGAAGGGTCCTTCTTAAAAACTTTGCACGAAGTCTCGGAATCCCGGGCGTCGAATAGGTAGGATCTAATAGATCAAGGTGCTTGTGAGGCTGCACAGCCTCAACAACCCCCCTACAATCTACACTGATGCATTAATTTCAAGTTGAGGCCCGTTTTGTGTATGGTGGTTGTGTATTATCACTGCAAACATTTTGAATTCGTACATAACTGGCATGATATCTGTTGGTTTAGACTTGGATTCTAGGGGAATATTTTTCAAAATCTTCAAATGCATGTCCAAACCGATTTTCTGCTTCGAAGTTTACTGTCTGGCTCAGTCTGAAGGCACTGATCGTTACTTCTTTCATCACACAAAGGCGCAATGTTGGAAGATTCAGCATTACCTCTAAGGCTGCAGTAGGGAACGTTAATATTGGCCGTGTGATTTCCAGAGATCAGTAATCGGCGGATTACCAATCTCTGGCTATATCTGACCTATTATTCGTACTGATTGCATGAATCACCTTTTATTGGAGATTGTTGATTCAATACCTATTGCTCCTCTGGTATTCAGAAACTATGTTGATTCAATAATATATAGTAGGCTAGTAGTCCTAGTCGATGTCATCCAAGTTTCTCATTTTATTTTACTATTTGACGATTATTATTCATATGATCATGATATGATTTATGAATACTTTCCTGTACTCGATTAATATTTTCATCCTTTACATGATGTCTGATTGATTTTGATATCCAATGAAATAAACCATGTATAACTAACCGATTCTTGAATAATTAGATAGGGTTCACGTCCCTTTCAGAAATATAAAGTTCCATTTGAGGATTAGGTGAAATCTGAAACTTTCATGTAAAGTCTAATATGTTACTTACTCAGTTGAATACTTGTGATTCGAGCCTAGGAAGCACTTTTTTATCCCATCTGTTAATTGGTTAAATTTATAGCCACGACAATGGAAAAGTATGTTTATCGCTTTCTTGTGTTTATTTTCTAGATATAATTAATCATTCATCTTGCTGTGGTTATGTATTAGATGGTTATGTGCTAGGAACTAGTCGAAGTAATCTGGCATTAATCCTTTAATAAACTTCTGAATAAATAGGTTTCATAGTTGACATTTCAAGCCTCTGATCTATATTCCCCGATCAACATTTCAACAAATAGGAGTCAACTTACTGCATATCAGGATTATTTGCATCCCTATATCTTGGAGCTTGCCTTGACAGTAATAAAAGTGGAGCAGTATGTATAATTGAGTTGTAGACAGTTTTCTGGTTTTCATAGATATGGACGATGACTTCTTCTACTTCTTATTCTTCAACACTTCGAAATGGTCCTCATAATCAAATCATCGTCTATCACTACGCCAAGGTACTTAATGTTTTTCTAATATAGTAATGATATCGATCACCCTGTACACTGTACCAGCAATTAATCTCGTTATTGTCATAATTATCATTCACCATAATTAGACAACCGAGTCTGGTAGTCTAACCTTAGACCCACAAACACATTTAGCGATCTACCAGACTACCCGCCACAAGGCTAACGAGAATCGAAGCGATTCAGTTGAAGGCACCTCAACGATCACAAACAACCAAACAGCCGCACCGAAATGATACCGAGAGCCAAACTGTCCAACGCCGCAATAATCGACGTCGAAACCGTCTCATCTCCGGATCAAAACGCAGCCAAGCAGCTGGTGGAGAACACGAGGAACGCCTTCAGGAGCCAGCGGACGCTCTCCTACACCTTCAGACGCGAGCAGCTGAGGCACCTCCTGAGGTTCCTCGACAACGAGGCAGAGGCGATATGCGAGGCCCTGCAAAAGGACCTGCGGAAGCCCAAGGCCGAGTCGATGGCCGGGGAAATCTGCATGGTGAGGAGGGAAGTTGCTGCAGCTCTGAGCAGCCTCAAGGGGTGGATGGAGCCGGAGGCTGTGACAAAGACGGTGGCGAATTTTTTCGATGATTTGTATATCTACAATGACCCGTATGGGGTTGTGCTCGTTATGGGAGCCTGGAACTATCCTGTCCAAGTCTGCCTCATTCCTGTTGTTGGTGAGTCTTGAGGGTAAAACTTTGTTTATCGCACTCCTATGAGTTCGAAATTTTTTTTTGCTGGAACTGACGTATTTTGACCTCATGATCACGAATCTGAAGTCAAAACGCGGCGGTCTCGAGTATTTTCGGAGATACGGCCCCATTTTGTCTCAAAAATGCACCATTTCAAATCTCCATTTTCTGCTAATAAAACACACAAAATTAATCCTTCTTTGGGCCAAAACATCACATATGCTCACATTCACTTGTTCCCAACACTTTTTTGCAAAAAAAACTGTTATTTTAACAAAAATTTGCCCTTCTTCAAAACGGAAACAAAACATATTTTTTCACTGATTTTCTAGTTATTTTTATTTGAGATGTTGGCAACGTCTTACCATGAGCCAAACAATCACGTTTCCAACATCATGAATACAAATTACCAGAAAATCAGTGTAAAAATGTTGTTTTGTTTACATTTCAAAGAAGGGTGAATTTTTTGAAAAATAATAGTTTTTTCTGCTGAGAAGTGTTGGAAACAAGTAAATATATAGGTGTATAGTGTTTTGGTCCAAAGAAGGGTGAATTTTGTGTATTCCTAATAGCAGAAATTTGACATGTCAAATGGTGCATTTTTGAGAAAAAATGAGGCCGTATCTCCGAAAATACTTGGGACCGCCGCGTTTTTTTTCCGAACTCATAGGAGTACGATAAACGAAGTTTTACCGTCTTGAGTTGTGCATGCCTAATTTTGTCGTCGAAGCTGTCACTTTTTTGTGTTGGATTTTTCCAAATATTTTATGAAATATAAGGAGTATACTGACACATTTGAATAGCATAGGTACTGGGATCTTTTGAAAATCTGTAAATCGTATTTCGTTGTAGTTCTCAATGCCGGTTTATGATCATTTTTGGCCCTGGGGCATGAAATATTTGGTGCAACTTCTTTTCCGAATATTCACCCTTCTTTGAAACGTAAGGAAAATATATTATTTCACTGAATTTCTGGTAATTTTCATTCATGATATTCGCAACATCTTACAACGTTTCAAACATCACATCATAGATATAAATTACTAGAAAATCTGTGATGTTGTTTTGTTTACTTTTTGAAGAAGGGTAAATTTTTTGAAAATTAATAGTTTTTCTGTTGAAAAATGTTGGAAACGAGTAAATATATGCGTGTATAGTGTTTTGGTTTGAAGAAGAGTAAATTTTTTGGTTTTTAATAGCAGAAATTTAAGATGTCAAATGGTGCATTCGAGACAAAATGGGGCCGTATCTCCGAAAATACTTGAGACCGCCGCGTTTAACCGAAGATTTACGACCTTTCAAAGAGGGCTTCTGGATCCACCTCTTTGTTGATACTTCATTCTGAAATTTGGTGTTGGATGTTTAATGTGAAAATATTTGAAAATGAAAGTTTTTTGAGTCATTGGAAAACTGTCATATGATTCTCATAATTATCATCAAATTTTTCCATAGCGTCATTTTTTATAAACGGGGTATCTCAGAATGCCTGTTTCAATAAAATATCACAGCCATTTCGAAAGCTACAAATTCAAAATTCCTACCATATATTAGGTACACTTTTGAAGATGGACGACTATTTCTATGACTGTTTCTATGTATCCTGATTATCCCATTATTAGTTTCTGTTGATAGTTATAACGAGCATGATGAATGTATTGAGAACTTCATAGGTACAGTCGTGTACGACATTATCATGTTAAGCATTATACGAGGTCCACCTTCCTTGAGTTTTAGTTGCATTAAACTTTGAATAGATCCCTATTTCAAGATTCTAGATATATTTGCAGTTACAGTATAGTCCTAGCTCCACCTGTTGTTCGAAATTTGAAATTTTGCATTTCAGAAAAGAATATATTGGCATTTTTTCCATTCTTTGAGCAGAAAACAACTACTTTCCTGGCCAATACCAAGCAGAACATTGTAGTGTAGAATGCAACGATTCATACTGTGAATGTTTCTTTCTTCCTGACAAATTCACATCGAGACAGGCACGCTTAACAACCCACAGACCGGTTTCCTTCTAATTCGCCTTCATCAGTGCAGGGTAGTTAACCGGGTAGAGACCGTGAGATCTCCATTCGAATTAATGGGACAATTCATGCCTTTTCCATTTTTTCATTTAGCAGCTTTGTCGAGCTATCAGCCACTTCCAAGTTCTGTGACTTGGGAGATTTGTTTCTTTCTTCCGCCGCACGGTGTCGCCACTTTCAACTATCTCTTGGAGCGCGGCTCAGTGCGGTCAAATAGACATTTGCCATCTGCATTCACATTGTGAATCGTTGCATAGACTGCGAGCAGATATAATTTATTGTTCTGCGTGCTATTTTCCAGGAAAGTAGTTGTTTTCTACTCGTAATCTACCAGACATTCAATTTCAAACTATGTTTGATATTTTTAATTGGATAGACTATTTTCTCTCTTAAAATTTTCGTCCAATTAATGACTTTTCCATTTTTTACAACTTTTTTCATTCAGTATTAGTTTACTTTTTACTGAAAAAAATTGATTTAATATCGATAAACAACATATAAATCTTCGATTGGTAACACTGATGAAATTAAAATATTCGAAATTTGGCGAATGCTTCAGTTAATATGGCGATTCAATTTTGCCAATCTCCGAAGAATAAAAAATGCGTATCGAAAAAGAGGCTATTTCTATTCGTATTTGCATTTCTAATGACTCCGAGATGACTTCATTGTATAATAATATTAAAACGAGTTTTTCGTGTTAGCGGCGAAGAATTTTCTGAAATATTTCTTCCATCTCTTCTGGAGGATTGGTACTAATTATTATTAAAAATCGCTTTTATGCCTGGTAGCTATTAGGATTCAAAATATTTTCCATCCCTCGGCATTCGATCCCATAATTTGGGTTTGCTGCCCTCAGCATTCAGCCTGCTGCCAAAACTACAATACAAAATGGAAAGTACTGATTGAATATTCAATCAGTTTGCTTCGTAATGAGGAAGCCACTCATTCACTCGGAATACAAACAGTTGTCAGAATTCTGCTCTAGAAAGAATTTTGCCAATCACGAAGCATTGCTAATATCGCTGTTCTGGACATGATTTTAGTTCTGGAGTGCCGAACATTTTTCAACAATTATGAAGCAAAATATGGACAAAAAATACGGAAATCAGATGATTATCGGAGGATGAATCAACCTTGAAAACAAAGTAGAGACCTTAGTTGAGACGATCAACATGAAGTCAATAACTGGTTATTAGAGTGAAAGTGTCTGGTGATCGTTAGATGGTGCCAAAGATACTGATGAAAATGACGTCGAATGTTTATGTTATGAATACACATAATGATCTCATAGATTATGTCCTTTATGGATATTTGAAAATATGATCTTGACTTATACCGTGTTATTGTCTCGCGTGTTGTCATGTTGATATATCACACCCAAATGAATAAGGTAATATAGATAATGTAAAGGAACATATCATGTTTCAGCAGATTCATCTTTTCTTACGCCACAATTCGATTCACCATTGTCATCAATCACCAGGATGCTAATCCGAAGAGATTTTTGTCATCTGATGGGTTACTTGAGGAATCATAACTGCACTGAATCTATTGTTTCTTATACTAGAATAGTAACGCCCGAAATCGTCTGAAGCCAACATGAAATTCATATTCATATGTTTTTTCCCACATCGTAACATTTGAATGTGATGATCATCCCACTACCACATTTTTTAAGAAAAATGGAAAAGCAATGAATTGGACAAAACTTTTTGAAAGAGAAAATAGACTATCCAATTAAAATATCAAACATAGTTTGAAATGAAGATCTGGTAGACTACGAGCAGAAAACAACTACTTTCCTGGTAAATACCATGCAGAATTATTGAATTATATCTGCTCGTAGTTTATGCAACGATTCACACTGTGAATGCAGATCGAAAATGTTTCTTTCTTCCTAAGACGTGAAAAATTCACATCGGGACAGGCACGCTTAACAACCTACAGACCGGTTTCGGGCTTATTGGCCCTCATCAGTGCAGGGTAGTTATCCAATTCATGGCTTCTTCATTTTTCGTTTATTAGATCGAGCTCTCAGCCACTTACAAGTTCTGTAACTTGGAAGATTTGTTTCTGGAGTGTTTCTTCCTTCTGCCGCATGGTGTCGCCACTTCCAACTGTCTCTTGGAACGCGGCTCAGTGCGGTCAAATAGACGCGACGAAAATGTATTGGGACAGGCAACGCTTCGAGTTTTTTTAAGTTCGAAATTTGAAAATATAGTTTGACAGTGAATTAAATCTATTATCATTAGAGTAAATTTTGATTTTGTTTTCATTAACTTTTAGGAAGAATGAATATGATAATTTTGTTAGTAAGTCAATTTATTCATAATCAGACCCTTCCAAGATAGCAAGACACTGGTACTAGGGGATTCTGTTGCTATCCTTGTTTAAGAATGAGGTAACCTTAGTAACTAATTTAGATGTTGGCTTCAAACAACTAGGTACTGTGGCAAGGATTCAATTCGATAACCATTAATGGTGAGAATCTGACCCAAGTAACCCCGAATTATCCCAGGGTCAATAACATATTGTCTACGGTTGACTTTTCTGTTGTTGAGAAGTGAGAAACCTTTTATATTGTATGTTAAATCACGTGAAATCATGAATATTTCCATTCGAATGACCCGAAATTCCTTTCTGATATATATATATATATATATATACATACAAGCAGAGAATACTTATTTCTCGGGTATATACACCAATTATTCTTCATTCGAATGCCAAGAATGCCTCTGATGAGATATGCAAGGTGCCTATGAATAACACAAATATCAATATGGATGATTATTCGAAAGACGAAAGATTCCATTTTTTTCAAATTCATATCAAGAATAATAAGAATAGACGATGTGAAGAATGTAAAAGTTGTTATTGAAATTGATAGCATTCTCATACTTGCTCATACTAAATAGGTAGTATTTAAATACGGAAAGGTATGTGAATCTGAAGTTAATTCCATTCCTAGGGGGTATAGCGAAAAATGAAACTAACGTTATACTTCGAATAAAACACTACTTACAATTTTTTTCCTATTTTTTTCTGGAGATCTTCTGATTTCAGAACAAGCGTACCTCTAAGAGCTTATTCCTGGTGTTTTCTGTCTTCAGATCATTATTTCTCACTTGGTGTGATACAAGTGTGATAGATGTACCTAAGCTGGAGTGATGATTTAATTTTCAATGGAATTTTATTATCAATGAGAATTATTGTCGAGTAATTCGGAATACAAAGGTGTAAACCTAAAATTATTCAACAATTATTGTGAATCGTGAATTGATGAATGGACATGTTCGAGAATTGTGAGAGTTATTTCAGGAATTATTTCATTAAATTGTCCCTCAAAAATTGTCACGGAGAAATCCAACTTCAAGTTACAAATTATCCACCTATTCCAATAATGATTGTTGAATTCTCAAGTGGTGAACCTTATTGTATATAATTGTAATTGAAGGCATAATCCAGGAAATCAATTGTTTTTCTGTAACAGGAGCCATAGCTGCTGGCAATTGTGTTATAATCAAGCCATCGGAAGTTGCTCCAGCAACAGCTAAAACACTGGCCACCCTTCTTCCTAAATATTTAGATCGAGAATTCTACCCAGTTTTTCTTGGAGGTGTAGAAGAAACCACCGAACTTCTCAAAAATAGATTCGACTATATATTTTACACAGGATCGACTGAGGTGAGTGTATCACATTCTGCGTTGAACAAAAAGGTATTCCATATATTATGAAAATTATTAAAAACGTTTTGAGTTTCAACGTAGCGAAGGCTGTGTATTACAGTTCCTTCCAAAGCACAATCTCTTAAACTGTATGGCATTATGGGTAAATTAAATCATTTTTTTTTGCATCGCAGGTTGGAAAAATCATACACCAAGCAGCAAGTAAATATCTCACTCCGGTTACGCTAGAGTTGGGGGGAAAGAGCCCCGTATATATTGATAATACAGCCAACTTGAAGATAGCAGCGAAAAGGATATTATGGGGAAAAATACAAAATTCAGGTCAAATCTGTGTTGGTCCGGATTACATTCTGTGTACGAAGGATGTCCAAAAAGAACTTATTCCTCACATGGAAGAGGCGCTGAAAGAATTTTATGACGGTAAGATTTTTAGAAGGAATATAAAATATGAATAAGGATAAGTTTATTCGCGAAAGAATTGCAAGTAATTATTATTTATTGATAATAGTTTCAATTTAATTTATTTTCAACAATATAGCTTTGTTAAAATACACACACACACACTATTGAACCACTGTCATCTTGATTAATTTTGAATATTTTTTAATTCCAACACTGTAGCACTTTAGGGGGGCATTATGAACAGGATCTTTCAATGTTTTACATGAATCTAAATAGTAATTACTTGGGTTCTGAGGGACGCACGACCTATAGACCTAGACCAGAAATAAACAACAAAACAATCATTATTTTGATGTAAAAAAAATTGTAGAAATTACTAGAATCGAAGTGATTTCCACTGGTTTATACAGTTGATATTTGGACAGAAATTCTTTCCAGTGAACACTACTATTGAGTCCAAATAAATTGAGTCAACTTACTGATCACATAATATGATAGTATAGACTATAGAGTACTTCTTTCTTGTAACAAATATTGTAAGTAACCGATGAGCACTGGTAGTTTTTGTTTTTTATCCATTTTATTGAACTATATGATAGATTGAAATGTACCAAATGACAAAAAGTGACAATTCGAATCCCCATCTGTATTACCGGTAGTGGAATACTCTCTGCTGATATATTGTAATCCCTTTTTCTATTCCTACTCATTGATGGTATTCATGATTAAAGAGGAAGAAGAAAAATGTTTCTTGAGCTTTCAATTTCTAAGGCTTCCATGATGAGTTTTTGATTATTTTCAATAAAAAATATTGTGGTAACTTCGAAATAGTACTGAATCTGGAATAAACAATTATTTAGTTCGTATTTATATCGAATGAAAAAGTCGTTTTTCGTACCAAAGTCAATCCCACAGGTTGTGTTTATAAGCAGGACATAACTTCAGTATCCCATCGACGCTTTCATCTTCAGTAACCATAACCCTTCTTTGAAATGTATTCCATTTTTGTGTCACCATTATTCATGGATCCAGATAATTTTTTAACCATCTTTTTCACTAGTCAGAAGCATTTGTGTTTTTATAAGAAATAAATCAACCTACATAACAATTCCAATTTACTAAAAATCGATCATTACCTCTCTTCTCACTTTCCTCATTTTCCTTCTTGGCTAGTCCTAGTTTAATCACTCTTCTCCTTTTATTGAAATAATGATCATAATTAAGGATACCTCTAGTAACCATTTTGTCTTCAACATATTCATACCCTGAATCATTTTTTTTATTTGTGCGTAATCCTCAAATGATCAATGGGTGCCTTGAATGAAGCAAATACAGCTGAACAAAAGGAATATCGCATCTTCACCTCGATTATGATGGCACACTAGCTGCGAAAAAGAGATATTATCTCAAACAGAAACAACGAATAACTGATGACAAAAGTCAACCCACACCATTGAGGGGAAAACGACTATTTGAATGTTTGTTGTACAGTTTAGTATTCATCAATGAACAGCATTATGTCAATTATTACTAGCCGAATAGTTTATAACATTGCTCATTTTCAGTTCTTAGGTAAATTTACTTTGCAAATCATGTATTTTGAATGTGTAAACTGTCGATATAGTTATTCAGTTTCATTTGGATCAGTTCACTTTATTCTCTTCTGAGATTAATTTCACTTTCAGGTTTAAGTTAATATTTCTGATTACATTGCCAGAACTGTTGACAGTGATTTCCAATATTTTCTCGAACAGATTATACCATCACAGTAAGAATAGTGAATACATCCCCTTCTCAGCGTGAGGATTTCAATTTTGTTCAGGTAACATCAAATCCAACAAAGACTACGGCAGAATCGTCTCTCCGAAGCATTTTAGCCGTCTAACCAGTCTGCTCAAGGACCAGAAGGCAGCCATAGGAGGCAAAAGTGACGAGAACGACCTCTTCATCGAACCCACCGTCCTTATTGACGTCAAACCCGAAGACCGGGTCATGCAAGAGGAAGTCTTCGGACCGATCATTTCGTTCATCAATGTGAAGGACGAAATCGAAGCCATCAGATTCATCAATGATAGGGAGAAACCGCTGGCGCTCTACGTATTCACAAACACCAGCAGAGTGAAAAAGATGTTTTTGGAGAGGACTTCCAGCGGAGGAGTGCTCATCAACGATACGGTCATGCATTTGATTGCCGATGGTTTGCCATTCGGTGGTGTTGGACATTCTGGTGAGTCTCCTTCGAAATGATATCCTCTTTTAGGATATTCAGGACGTCCATATTAAGTCTGTGGTTAATTGTATTTCAGCTCATTACGTGAGGTTATCATTTACTACAATAGAGGCGCTACCGATATTTGAGAAATTTTGTTTCAATCATGTTCGATACATAATATTTGCATCAAACCTATTGGAAAATGGCTCAACGGAATTGTTAGAAACAGTTATATGTCCCTCAGAATCGAAGATTTATACTTTTGTATTGACACCTGCAATAACCTGTAAATTTAGTTGAAAACGTGGCTAAACTTAGCGAGATTTACCAATGCAATGTCACGTTAGATACGTTTTATCAAAGTTGGCGAAATCAAGAGATTTGGGAACAGGCCTAGGATAGGAACTGAATTCACCAGTCAATATTCTATCCATCTCTGGTGTGACATCTTGAAATGCTTCAAATTTTATCGCTACCTAGAAACCCCATATGACAGAAGCGTCAGATCACGAAAATACGTTGTTATTCAGTAAAAACGATGTAGGTACATGGAATTATTCTCGCTGGATATTATTAGTAGTTAATTATCCTTGAATTATTTCCACTATAATAATGTTTCGATTGGATAGAACGTATATTAATGTCTGAAATTGAAGATTTCTATTGGTTTTGAGAAACGTAAAAAAAAAGATACTACAAGTGATAACATGATGAAATGACTGTTAGTATGGCCAATTTGGCTCACCTCCTACATATTGGTAGAATCATAATATCATGATCTATTTAAGTCTGTGAAAATAGGGTGATAATTTGAAAAAATGGCAGATACCATTATAGATTCTTCAAAAAAGGAAATGAAAATTTTATGTTAGTTATTGGTAATGAAATCGACCTGTTAAACGACTTTTTTGTTATATAACATGCTCAAATATCACTTCCCATCGCGTTGCATTTGCGAAATACATTGAAACAAGCAGTCTTCACAACTGATTGAACAGATGTGAAGTAATTTGAGCTTTAACACAACCAACCACACGGATTAAAAATTCGCCATAGGGTATTGGTTCCCACGAAGTTTTCACCGTTATTCTATAACTTCGACCACGATAATCGTTCATGTTCCCAATCAAACTTCCTAACAATTCCATCGGAAGATGCCTGCGAGTTCTACTCCCGAAGAGTCATCAGTAACTTGCTTTGGAAAACAAAACACTGGCGCACTTTCCAGATGAAAGTTTTACCAGACATAGGAAAGTGGGGTTGAAGCTTTGGTAATTCGCTCGTTCACATGTAATCAAGGTTTAAAATCCACTTGTGGTTAATAACTTTTTACGATTCACTCGATACATAATGAAGAAATTACAGTTCTACTGAAGCAGCAATCATGCCAATACTGAATTTTGATGAAGAATTGTCTCGTAATCATGTTAATTTTAGGTAGAGGCTTACTAACTCGAAATGTCTGTAGGTAAATAGTAGATATTCCATTTCAATATGATATATTATGTTCTACATCTCTCACTTTCTGAAAACTAGGATTTTTCGTTGATTTCCATTAAACCTGATATCAACATGTTTTTTTACTGAAGGTATATACCAACTTCCACAGGTCGATATATATTATATTGATGCGCATATTATGTGTATGCTGTAATTACTTCTACTTATTTTTAGAATATTTCTGGTATACCTTGATCTAAATAACACAAACAACTACATTAACTATCAAGGAAACCTGTGTTCTGCAATTACATAAAATTTTAATCATTTTGTTTGAAGACATCATTGAAAAAAATGGGTACCTACCTATAATCACATAAAAACTACTCTTTTTGAAGGCTAGCCAGAACATCTGATTGCATTTATAATCATTTGGTTGTTTCCGATACTTTTATTTCTATTCATGTACCTGAATTAATTATTCGACACCGAACATGTTTCACATTCATGTGTTCTTACTTGAGTTATCAATACAGGTCAGAAGAGATATTATATCGAGGTGATCCAGCAAATATAATGAAAGGAATGGTTTGATGGAAATAGTATTGGCCACAGTTTTTCCATATTGGGATCCAAATATTCGTAACCCTTTCCGTATCATTTATCTTTTTATACTTTCCAGGTATGGGATCATATCACGGCAAAAAAACCTTCGATACTTTCGTCCACAAGAAATCGGTTTTATCGAAAAGCTTCAACATGATTGCTGAAAAAATAGAATCGATAAAGTATCCACCATACTCCAAATCGAAAGAGAACTTATCAGCTCTAGTGATGAGGTAAGTTTAAAATGAGAGGTTTCCAGCAGACTCCTATAATATAGGCAACCTGCTGACATTTTGCGTGGCAATCGAACGGTTGTTTGAGCAGGTGTAGGTTCTCGTTTTTCCTTAGTTTTATGCTTCGTACAAATTCGCGACCATTCTTTATTCAAATGTCGAATACGTTCAACATTGGTTTATAACATGGCCAGGCAACTCAGAAGTGGTTAGGATTCCAGTATGAGCTGTGGGTCAGGGTTATACAGTTATTGCGGAACCTTTAACCATACTATTCAACCTATCACTGTCTACCAAGACTTTTCCATCATCATTGAAACAAGCTAAACTCGTGCCGATACACAAAAAAGGAGATAAACATGATATCTCAAATTATAGACCCATTACAATAATTAATAATTTCTCGAAAGTATTTGAGATAGCGATCTATCAGCCGATATTCTATCATGTGAAAAACCAGATTACAGAATCTCAACATGGATTTATGCGAGGAAGATCAACCTCAACAAACTTGTTTTGTCTTACACAGTATGTATGTAATGCTTTCAACTGCGATAAACAGGTAGATTTGATATACACTGATTTCTCTAAGGCTTTCGACAAACTTGATCACCTTGTCCTCCTCAATAACTGCATAACTTTCAGCTATCACTCGATTTGCTAGATTTTTTAACTTCATATTTAATCCGCCGAACTCAGTTTGTTGATTGTAGTGGACATAAATCTATAGAATTTTCACCAACTTCTGGAGTGCCTCAGGGATCCGTTTTGGGACCGTTATTCTTCAATATCTTCATCAATGATATAACATCTGGTGTACATGTAATGGCCTCTTGTTGAATATTGAGAAATGCAATGTGGTTTCATTTTCCCTGAAACATACCATTACACATTTCAATTATAAAATTGATAACGCTGACTTGCCGCGAACATCCAAAATACGCGACCTTGGCGTTACATTTGACCAGAAATTATCATTCACAGATCATATTTCGAAAATCACGAAGGAATCGTTCAAGGCCCTAGGAATCGACATCAACACATATAAACTGCTTTTCTTTTCATACGTCAGATCTAAGCAGAATATGCGTCTGTATCATACCAATCACATAGAAGCATTGGAACGAGTACAGAGGAGATTTCTGAAATTTCTTGCTTTCAAAGAAGATGGGGTTTACCCATACATTGGATATCCCCATAATAAACTCATTCAGAGGTTTGATATCAGATCATCAGAAAATCGCAGAATGATTGCACAGCAGATATTTCTATGGAAAATACTTCACGGATAGGTGAAGGTATTCTCCATATGATTGATTTTCATATTCCTAGGATTACAAGCAGACAAAATATTTCATTCCATCTATACCCATACCACGCTTGAATCTGATGAAATTCTCCCCTTTATATACCATGTGCACGATACACGACGAACATCTATCGCATCAGCTAGACATATTCTCCTGCAATGTGGCATCCATAAAAAAACTGATTCTTCTATAACATTCCTCATTATATCACATTTCATGTACTGTTTATCTTAGTTCTTATATTTTGAATATTTTTTGTTCCTATTAATCCTACTCTATAATTGGATGTATATCTGTTGAGTAGTGTAAATGAAACAAAAAAAAATTATTAGGTATGCATGTGTTCAGCCTTGATTATTGTATTGGATCATCTAAAAATAAAGTGAATTACTGAATGTATGGCAATAATCTCATCGAGACGGTTTTTGTAACAAGATTCTTTCTTTACAGATATAATCGAGCGCTACCAACGAAGTATATCCCACATATCTGTATGTTCGTCTTGGGAGTGGCTGTAACCGTTGGCGGATATTACTTGAACAGATATTTGGAGGAAAAAGATTAATCAATTATCAGATTGATATTGCGTTCACTCAACTATTCTATATTCATGAATACGATGCTCAATGAGACAGCAGCGGTATATCACAAAATATAAGAGGGCTGTGTGAATATTAGGTACTTTTCTGGGAACTTTTCATGTTTAATATCATTTATAAATTGTCATATGGACTATGCAGTTTCATGGGGAGCATAATGATGAAATCGTAAATATCCTATAATGGCCTATCATCAACAGAGCATTTGCCATAAATCGGTTTATATATAGCCAACGCAATATAGGGCGATTTTGATAATGAGCTTATTGGACTCAACGCTGATCATTTTGGAGAACTGGATTATTGATAGTGATTCATTCTATGAAATAATCTGAAATTACATGTCCTATATGCGCTCGTCAAAAATCGTTTATGTGTTGGTGATAATCTTTTAGAATATTAAGTTTGGGAGATGAAAATTGAGGCATGAATAATGTTAATAGATATACATATAGATTGTAGATTAGTATATTAAACACATATTGGTTTTCCAAAATATTATAGATTTTGCTACCTTCTTATTGGGTACTGGAATTATTAAACCATGGAATTTATTCAAATATTTTTCTCGTGAATTAACTGATTTGAATAAAGAACATCATCTATTGTTTATTGCTCTTGAATTTTTAATATTCGAAGATAATGCCTTGTCTAGCATCGATGATAAGATTCTCTATGATGTTCAGATGTTTATAATATTATAAAAGGCGATAAAATGGTCAAAATATAATTGTACGTAATTTTTGCGCCTCGAATCCCTATAGAACTTATTTTTGGAAATTTAAAAATACCTACTTTGGATACAAAACTTTCTTGACCATCTTCCTCTTCAACTCACTAGCAAAAACGAAAGTTCGATTTTTCGACTACATGTGAATATCATGATTGTAAAGTTACGAGATGGAAACTTTTATCTCAATACTTCGAGGGGTTGCTTTGCAACTATAAGTTGGCGGAACAACCAGGTCCCTTTGATGTGGGTGCCAGGTCATAAGGGAGTTGAAGGTAGCGGGGAAGCAGACTGCCTTGCCAAAGAAGGGGCAAATACACAATTTCTCGGCCCAGAACCCTTCTGTGGACTTTCCAAAGCCCACTTGAGAGAAGAGTTCCGACGCTGGGAAGCAGATGAAATGAAATCTCACTGGAATAAAGTGCCAGGACAAAGACAAGCGAAAAGGCTAGTGAGCCTATCGCCAAGGAAAGCTAAGCAGCTTCTCGAGTTGGACAAGAGACTTGAAACTGAAGACGGGACTCCTCACTGGACACTGCCCTCTAAGGTAACACCTCAAAAAGATGGGTAAAACAGATAGTGATAGTTGTCGCTACTGCGAGAACTTCGCTGAAACTGCAAAAAATTTGCTTTGCGAATGCACAGCACTCTTCTGCAAGAGGCTCAAGTTCCTGGAAGGGGCCTTCTTAGAGCCCTTCGATGTCAGGAACCTAGCTCCCAGGAAACTAATAAACTTCGCACGAAGCCTCGGAATCCCGGGCCTCGAATAGATTAAGGGTTATGCACAAAAGATCTACTAAGTCGAGGTGCTTGAGAGGCTGTGTAGCCTTAACTACCCCCCCCACAATCTACAAGTTGGCGGTCAAAAACACACTTTTCAAATCCAGTAGCGTCGAGTACGAGTTATCGCCTAAAGTTCCAGTTTTTTAAAAGGAAATCATAGTTGGATATGGTTTGATTGGAACCATTTGTCCCCCCATTTATAAAATAAAATTTTGATGAGATGAAATTTGCCCACCCTGTATATACAGTGAGCACGCGCAGGTTGGAATAAATTGATCAGTAAAATATCTATGAAGCAAAAAATGGAAAAGCCATAAATTGGACTACAATTTTAGAAAGAGAAAATAGTCTATCCAATTAGAATATCAAACATAGTTTGAAATGAGTGTCTGGTAGACTACGAGCAGAAAACAACTACTTTCCTGGTAAATACCACGCAGAACATTGAATTATATCTGCTCGTAATCCATGCAACGATTCACACTGTGAATGCAGATCGCAAATGTTTCTTTCTTCCTAAGACGTGACAAATTCACATCGGGACAGGCACGCCTAACAACCTACAGACCGGTTTCGGGCTTATTGGCCCTCATCAGTGCAGGGTAGTTATCCGAGTAGAGACCGTAAGATCTCCACTCGAAGCGTTGCCTGTCCCAATGCACCTTCGTCGCGTCTTATTTGACCGCACTGAGCCGCGTTCCAACAGACAATTGGAAGTGGCAACACCATGCGGCAGAAGAAAGAAACACTCCAGAACTAAATCTCCCAAATCACAGAACTTGGAAGTGGCTTATAGCTCGACTAAGCTAATAAATGAAAAATGCAAGCAATTATAAAACATTGCTCGGACACAAAGATATGGTGCAAATTTTGACATATAATTGGATCATGTGACGTCATCGTAATTTTTTTCAAATAGTAAGCCTAATTTCTGATGGTGCCATTGATCAGAACTCATCTTCCTACATACAGAACGATTAAGCCGAGAACACATTGTTCTGATGCTACACCACGCCATGCCACGCCATCCGACGCAACGTCAGAAGGATCTGACACCATGGATTTTAATGCATATTTATATATTGTGTGTGTACTCTGTTCTGATGCAATCTTATCCTACGTGACTCGACGCCATCCGACGTGGTACGAATCCCCTCTTGCCTGATTTTCATCATATGACATCACGTCGCGTAGCACCGCGTTGTATGGTGTAGTAACAGTGTGCACGCCAAGGTGGCATCATATGTATAGAATGGCGGCAAAAATCGATGAAGTTTTATTAATTGATTTGGTTCGGAAGCACGAGTGTCTTTATAATATGAAAAGCAAGCACTATATAGAGATCAGAATATGAGAGGAGTAGCTTGGGAGAAAATTTATTGAATGTACCCAACATTTTCTTCTTTGTTTCCGTTCTAATAACAGTAAAGCTGATGCTGCACATTCTAGTTCTTCTTCCCACTCATCTGAGGAACGACTACTCGCCATAGTTTCTGAACTCAAACTGATCTAATTTTCTATCATTATGTAACGTAGCGTCGCGTCGTATCGGATGACGTGGGAACAGTGTGCACAAAGTACATCTCTGACGCATTATGTCGGATGGCGTGGCGTGGTGTAGCATCAGAACAATGTGTTCCCGGCTTTACAATTTCAATAAGTAGGTATAATTTTATAGGTAGGTTTCATTTTCTAACGTATTCGTCAAAGTGTATGAAATAAATGTATCAAAATTTGCGCCATATATAATTAAGATCGACGTGTGTGAGCGATTTTTTTAATCTCTCCATAGATATTTTGCTGAAAATTTATTCCAACCTGCACGTGCTTACTGTATATAATATATATCTTTATCGTATCATTGAAGATTATTTCATAATACATTAGTTACTTACCATAATTATACACGTTTGATACAAGCATAATACGATACCAAATAATATTTCTTCATTTTTTATTTATTGCATTGTAGTTGTCAATGATACGATAAAGCTTTGAATGCAACTCGATTATTAGCGATTAAACAACGTCTCGGATATTGCGGTTGACTCGGCTAACGCCTCGTAACCTAGCAACGTCCTCGACAATTATTATAAATCGAATAATAATCTCGTTTCATAGCTATAATATCAATAATACCCAGCTCTCAAAATAATGATTTATTTGGTACCAAACTATGTAGTAGTGTCAGATAATGGATTTTTGGAAACAATAATAATTTATAACACAATACATAAAATAATTCAGCAGGTTGATGGACATCGATTGAAAAATCAGTGGACTATGGGGATGCTTCTTCCAAATTTAATTGTAGAAACCCAAAAATTTATGTTTCTACAACTTTCTGTTCGAGATGTGTGCTGAGAAATGGTTCATATATTGCCAGAATTGTTTGTATTTTCCAAATGGGCAAGATGTGTGGCACATTGCGAAAGCAGTAACGACTAACTGAATCATTGCTTTTTTTATCTCTCATTTCTCTTCCCCCTTCATTATTTTACACACGTACTGAACTCCATACGCGAATCCAATACCCAATGCAAAAATAAAAATCCCCTTCAACCACCCCATTGGAATGCCACTCCTCTTCCTCAAAAGCATATTCATCATGTTCTTCTTAGCGTCGCTATAAGGAGGGTACCTTATGGACATAACCATCTCAACGGACCCAGCAAAACCCTTCGTCAAAACGGATTTTCTGTGACTGAACGTGTTGAAACCTTCTTGTCCATGGTAGGAACCCATACCACTTAGTCCGACTCCTCCAAAGGGCAAACCCTCCGTTATCACATGGGAAATGGTGTCATTCACCACTGCTCCACCGCTGGTGGTTCTTGTCAAAAAGGCTTCCTGGACTTTGTTGCTCTTAGAGAATAAGTACAGCGCCAGCGGTTTTTCTCTTGCGTTGATGAATTGTATAGCTTCCTCGACGTCTTCAACGTTGATTATGGGTAAAATGGGGCCGAAAATTTCCTCCTGCATAACCGGATCCATGGGATCCACGTTGATGAGAATGGTGGGCGAAATTATCCTTTCAATGGGATTGAATTTACCCCCCAGAGCGACGTTTTCGGGTTTTATGAGATTGATTAGCCTTTGGAAATGTCTTTCATTGACGATTTTGCTCAGAGATGAGCTGCTTTTTGGATCGGAGCCGTAGAATTCTGTTATTACTTTGTTGGCTTCCTGAAGGAATTTTTCTTGGACGGCTTCAGAGCAAAGTAAGTAGTCTGGGGATATGCAAGTCTGGCCGCTGTTTAGGAATTTTCCCCATATTATTCGCCTAGTTGCTTTTTCCATATCTGCGCTTTCGTCTAGATAAACTGGACTCTTTCCACCTGGAAATAACCATTATTGTATTCCTTTGGCAAAAATAAATTGTGAAAGTTTATGGAGAATATCGATGAAGTGTTTTTTTTTAGTTTAGTTGTTGATGTGAAGAAACAAATTGTAATTTTTATACATAGTAGGGGATAGTGATACCTAATATTCTGATGTCATGAGAAATGATGAAATGAGAAAATGATGAAATATTATCATAAGGAAGATAAGGAGATGAGGATCAAGGGGAGAAAAGAGAAATGCAAAATATGAAGATATGAGGAGAAGATATAAAAGAGACAGTTGAATAGTTAGAATGAGAGAAAGTAATGAAATAAACTGTACACATTTTGAGGAAATAGCGCTGGGGAAAAGACACCCAAGCAATACGTTACGCCAACTGGGTAAAATTAGATAAAATTCTAATAATGACGTTCAGTTGAGCCTTTTTTTTCTTATTGTAATGGAGACAAATATCAAATATAACTGACATGAAAAAACTCTATTCGCAAACAATGAGAAAACAATGAAAAAATCAAATAGATGAAAAATAAATGGAGACACAAATATTGGAATGGTGGCAAATGGCAAATAGACAACATGGCTGATAGATTGAACTAACGTTTATATACAGATGTGTTTATGCGTCCATAATTTGAAACAGAATCCAAAACATCATTATCTCAGAAAAGGTTCAATTCTAAATATCTTGTTCATCAATTCAAAATTTTTACACGTAGTTAATCAAAGAAGATAACCATAGCGAGACGTGTTGGAATAAAAATGAGGTCCTGAAAGATTATGACCCATTCATAAATGTTTTCAGTGTTAGTTTTTTCGCTCGTAAAGTGTTTTTGTTACTTGTTTTATGATAATGAATTTTTGAGTACGCCATATAGGTAGCTGTTTTCATTCACTCTGACACGCATGTGACTTTTATGAATATACATACATGGAAGATTCATAATGTTATTTTCTTTGAAAAAAGATTTGGTGTCAACCTTAAGCTTTTTTATATAGATGAGTAGTCGTGTGTATACACATCAGTATAAGTAACATTATAAATACAATAGAATATATTATAAAAGACTACATAATGAAGTAGTTATTTCATAGTTAGGAATCGAGTACAAAATTTTTGAAAGCTATATAACTCTGTCATTCGAAATAAAACTGAATCTCCACTACCTATTGTTTCTACACTATTACTCATATTATATGGTTAATTTATACGTATACATTTTGTTTCATTCTTGTTATTAAATACATCACCAATAGAAGAGGTTATAGTTCTATATATTTAATGCCATTTATTGACTACTCACCGAGTTCCAAAGTTGTCGGTGTTAAATACTTCGTGGCAGCTTGATGAACTATTTTCCCAACTTGTGTTGAGCCAGTGAAGAATATATAGTCAAATTTTTCTTTTAAAAGTTCCGTTGTTTCTTCTACACCTCCTAAAATAATTTGATAGCATTGCGGATCCAGATATTTTGGTAGAACATTAGCTAAGACATTTGCTGAAGCAGGAGATAATTCTGATGGCTTGAGAATCACAGTGTTGCCTGCTGCGATTGCACCTGGAAATGTAAAAGATTGTTGGATTTTGGATGATCCAAATTATCATATAGGTACTAATAGATTGTCCTCAGTGTTTTCAGTACACATGCTTTCTGGAATGAAATATATACAGGGTGATTGATAAATTCAGTAGCTTGAACTTGTTCTCATGAATCTGTCTAACTATAATGTCTGAGTGGAATTCACTTCTTTTTTTACTGCAAAATAAGTTTAAATCTCGGCAACCATGCAGACAAATTCAGATTTCAAAAAGAAGTCTTATACCTAACAGTTTAGATGGTACAGGGTCATTCGGTATACTTAAACAGCTTCTATACAGATCAACAATCAACATCGAATATATAAAAACACTTAAATTTTTTTTTTCATAGCAATTGCAATTTGGTAAATTCAAATTATAACTAAATGTTATCCATGCTCAAATATTCCGAAAACGGCTGAATCAAATATCAATAAACAATATATTTTTGAAATCGGGAAAGATATATGGTTCCGAAAAATATTAAGGTTGATTCATTGAAAATAACGATGGTTATACCCATTTTTTATATCAGCGATATTCAGTTGTTTCATCTGGTATAACTTTCAGGAGCTTTAGAACGAACCCTACAAGTCTTGCATTTTGAGTTTTCTTCTATCTCCAATGATGAACCCTGTAGAAGCTGTTTTAATGACCTTCAACATTCGAAAATATAATTGTATACAGGTTAAGGCCTGTATCGACAAAAAACACGCCACTAACTCACCCTGTATATTGGTTTGAATCAGAGATATTGCAAATTTTCTTCGTCCATCATTGACTGCCATAGATGTTGACTTATCAATATTATTTATTACTGTTTTGGTATTTCTCGGTATATTTCAGATTCTGATCGTCATGTAAAATTTTATCCCGTGTGTGGTATTCACACTGTATATCCCAATATAAGAATAAAATCTATAAATTTGCGGAAATCTTGGATCGTACCATTGATATCGATATTTATCGAAACTTGGATGTACCTAATTCTGTCATCGATTTCAATAACACAATATAATAAAAAAAATTATACTACTGGATTTTATCACATACCAACTAGAGGGCCGAGTGTCAATAGAATAGGATAATTCCACGCCCCTATAATGAGGACCACTCCGTAAGGGTCTTTGTAAATGAAAACTCCATCAACAAGATTGACGAACCTCTTTTCTGGCTTTTCTGGTAATGCCCACTTTTTCAGATCGATTATCGTATGTCTGCAATCATTTGCTACAACTTCTATTTCGCAGCAACTGCTTTCTTGTTTGTGTTTTCTCAAATCCTAGAAGAATATTTCTGTTATGACGTTTCTTGATGACTAATGGAAAAACTTATTTTCGTCAGAAAATTCTTGGCTTGTTCATATCGGTTTACTGGTGATGCAAAAGAAATGAAAAATGTGTGACGAAAAAGAAGAATACAATAACATGAGACTGAAAAAATGTACTCATTTATTCATATACTCAACAATATACTCGACAGTAAAACTGCTGTGGGTGTAATTTACTGTATATTTATTCGATATCATAAATGTTGGGAAACGTTACAACCTGGATTTAATGATAACAACTCTATGTTGAAGCACAAACTGAACACATCTATGCATGAAATACTCGCGTATATGATTTTTCGATTGTATTAACATATATATATATATACATAACATTTTTGAAAATGAGGATGATTTAGTATAAAATCTATTTCCAATTGAATACTTTACTAAAGGTAATTGAGTTTTGAGCCATAAGACATATAAGTGAAAGATTTATACACTGTATCCAAGATAAGGATGTCTATCATGGGAATCTTGGAAACCATACGAGATTCGAAGATGGTTGAGTTGATAGAAAAGTTAGCAATCAGTGCCTTCAGACTGAGCCAGACGAAAAATCTCAAATCAGAAAATCGGATTGGACACTTGAAGATTCTGAAAAATATTCCCCTAGAATCCATGTATAAACCGACAGATAACATGCCAGTTGGGTACGACTTCGAAATGCAGTTTGAAGTGGTCATAAACAACCATCAAATTTGCACAGAGAACGGAACTCAACTGGGAAGGCTGATGGATCCAATATGGATGAAAGGGCTGGAGTGGGAGTTACAGGGCCAAATTTCAGGCTCTCAAAACCCCTTGGTAACACCCTAACCATCTTTCAAGCAGAAGTATATGCGCCCAGGAGTGCCTAGGAGTGCCTCGAAAGGAACACTCGAAGGGCAAAAATCTATGTTCTATCAGATAGCCAAGCAGCACCAAAAGCTCTGAAGTCATACACTTGTGAGTCTAAGCTGACTTGGGACTGTAAACAATCCCTGAGACAACTGGCAGCGAACAATCAGGTCACTTTGATGTGAGTGCCAAGTCATAAGGGAGTTGAAGGCAACGAAGAAGCAGACTGCCTTGCCAAAGAAGGGGCAAATACACAATTTCCAGAACCCTTCTGTGGACTCTCCAAGGCTCACTTGAGAGAAGAGGTTCGTCGGTGGGGAAGCGGATGAAATCTCACTGGAATAAATTGCCAGGACAAAGACAAGCGAAAAGGCTAGTGAGCCTCTCGCAAATGACAGCAACAGCTTCTCGAGTCGGACAAAAAAGACTTGAAACTGGTAACGGGACTCCTCACTGGACACTGCCCTCTGAGATATCACCTCAAGAAGAAGGGTAAAACAGAGAGTGATAGTTGCCGCTACTGCGAGAACTTCGCTGAAACTGCAGAACATTTGCTGTGCGAATGCCCAGCACTCTTCTGCAAGAGGCTTAAATTCCTGGAAGGGGCCTTTTTAGAGCCCTCGATGTATGGACAAAAATGAAAACGACCAATCAATGGCTTAGTACTTTCGACCCACCCGGACCTACAAAACAAGTAACCTGGATACCGGATCTAGCGTAAGCAATAAGATCTATGATTTATGCACATTGTCATAAGCCTTGAGATTAGGCTTGTATTATTACTGATGACAACTCATGACTTATGACTTAACTGCTGAATAAATCCACCATGATCCACAATGATAAACCGAGATTACATGTGATTATATTAAAAAAAGTGTAAATAGCAAATTAGTAGCGAACGAATCATTTACATCGAAACATTGAGGATATGATAATGCCATCTCATCTGATTATTTGGGACTGAAGTGATTTGGATTGATGAATGACGATTTTCGATCATGTCTGCCTATCAATCTCAAATATTCTGATCAAATTGTAGTTTGAATAGATATTAGAATCAAGTATTGACTATACAATTTGATGGAATGAATCCCTTGGGAATTTAAAATTCAGGCGCTTATGGCGCTACCCCACATAACATGAGTCTTTTTCAAATGATTTCATGGAAACTCGACAGATGCAACATAAACACACTTCTTAGCCCTCTCAAATTATTCATTAGGCATTTCTAGTGATATCGACGGATACAAGTAAAATAGGACAAATTATCGTAGAAATGGTACGAATTGAATTTGAAGGATTCAATAGGATGTGAACTAAACCCCAATTTTGTCAAATACGATTAGCCTTAGGCAGCTAGGCAAAGGCATGGATTATGGATGATTATGCCAACCAGCAATCTGCCAACAATTCAGTTTGCTGAATTGCAAATTCTATTTCTTCATTTTTCTTCTATGCTGATCTGCTTAAGTTCGTTTTTTTCATTAGAATTCATAAAATCATCATCGTATTCTTTGATATGTCAACCAAACATATTTCTTTCTAATGTCTTATAATTTGACTTTGCGGTGATCCAAAAAAAGAGATCTGATGTAAAAATCCTCTAACTATTTTTTTTACTATTTAAGCAGTTCAATCAATGCTTAGTTCTCTCGAATATCACTTTCTCTTTCATAGCCGGTTCTGGATGATCTATTTTCTGCCGTGAGTGAAAGGCATTCCATGATCCATGTTGTAGATAGTCGATATACTCTCTTATAATGATACATTGGTTAGAAGAATGGTTGAAATCTCAGGGTGACTATAAAAAAATATCCAAGATTGATCTAAGACCTAAGACAGATCGAATATGGAAAAAGCATCATTGTTAACGTTATAAAAATATTCAAGACTTATGATTTTAACTTGAAGAAATGGGTTTCAAATTGGTATAAATGAAAATAGGATTTGCGCAGGTTTTGGGACCGAAAATGCATCCTTTGTTTCCCGTAGTAATTCAAAATGATTGTGGTGATTATTAAGGAAAAATTTGAAAATAGAAAAAAAATTGTTGGTGCTGATTTTGATTCATATAGTGGATTTGTGTTTGTGCTATTGGTATTATAATTCTAACCAGTTTTATCATGATTTTGGATTCTGGAGCTCATTTGGATCTTATGTGAAAGAACAATAAAGCAGATAATTCGAAATAAGGCCTACAAAATAGATAGGCAAAGAAAACCTCAATTCCAGTTTCTTTTTTTCTAATGGAAAACATGAGATGATCTTAAATCAGTCTCAAGTGTTTATGATTTTTATAACATTTCTTATTCTTAAGTGATAAATGTTGAATGCTAAAAAGTTTTTATAAATCCACCCTTACTATTCTGACCTACCATACTCGATCACACTAAAACCCTGATGGGCATAAAATTATGCTTGACATCTTGACTAAATTGTGTCTTGACCTTGAATGCATATAGGGTTGAAAATAGTATGACTTTCAAGTCAATCCAGGAATTGTTATTCACTAACAAATTCTCAGGTACATTGAGACATTGTATATACAGTAATTCTGTTTGAGTTAGATGCTTTTAAAGAGTACATTTCTCCTATATGATTACGTATTACGTTGGTATATTTGAACGCACATATACATAATATACTAAATTTCTACGAGAATGTTGTTTTTTCTGTTTTTGTAGCGATGAACTATACAAGGTTTTGCCTTCCCATTAGAAAAATTTGTTTAGTTTTATTGACTATACTGGTAGGTAGTTGCTTCATATCATGTCAGTTTCCGATGATCTGAATCAATAAATTATTTTGAAATATAATACAAAACAAACTGAATAGTCTATTATTCAACTAATCAATAATATACCGTTGAGTATTTAATATATATAGAGGTGTTCGAAAGTTATTCTGATTATTATGTCGTGATAATCAGTCGATTGATTCACTGCTAGTATATAGTAAGCTATTAATAAGTGAAATAATAGGGAAACTCAAGAAACATGCTTGTATATAGTATCTATTCAGCTACTTCAAATTCGAATGGATACTTGATGAAGAATCGATTCTAAAACAATCAGTTGATTCGATGTTGTTTCAAAGTGCTGTTAAGGGTTGAAAATATCTCATTTTACCATTTGATCTATAATGGGTATTTCATTCAATAACTTATTTAATATGGATCATCATCATTTTAATTAAGGTGTTCACGAAACTCTACAACCTAGCTAAACACAAGTATTATGTTAGTACACAAGATATATCCAAATGAAAACCAGATAGCATATACAGTGACAAAACGTAAGCAACAAATGAAACAATATTTATTTGTGATTGAAAAAAAAATATCATCAACTTAGGCTCGTCTTGAAATCAATCAGAATAACTGGTTTGACTCTGATACCCTTATAGACAAATTCCAAATCTTATAGAATGTTGTCATTCATTTATGAAAATGTTCACCTCAAAATATTTTGATCAAACAGGCGATGCAAATAATTGTATATACAGGGTGACTCACGGTCGATGGTACCTTAGACGTTTATGGAGAACGGGACGTAGGATTATTCTGAAAATTTGGTTTATTGGGTAATCAGTTTTGTTCTATCGATCTAAAATACTTTCAGCGTTGCGGCGTTGCCGCTTCTATCAAAAAGTAGCAATAACTTTGTTATTTCAAATGGAACACCCTGTATTTTATTTTATTTTAAGATTCTTCCTGAAGAGCTGATTTCGTCGATCTATCATTTATTCGATTTATCAAGTATTTTACATCGATAGAACAAAACTGAATACCCAATAAACCAAATTTTCAGAATAATCCTACGTCCCGTTCTTCGTAAACGTCTGAGGTACCATCGACCGTGAGTGACCCTGTATAGCCTTCAGGAACACCGTCGAATTTGTTATGTATGATGACGTATGAATAATAAATTTCCCAAGTAGAAATTGAAGAAGCTTCAAAAAGCTATTTCGGGAGGATACATTTCAGTCTGTATTTATTGCTTATCAAAATATAAATGTATGCCTGCTACAAACGTACAACGCACAACTGTTAGAGCTATAGCATTTGATCCTCGTATATG
Source organism: Chrysomela aeneicollis (assembly GCA_029955515.1). Taxonomy (NCBI): domain Eukaryota; kingdom Metazoa; phylum Arthropoda; class Insecta; order Coleoptera; family Chrysomelidae; genus Chrysomela; species Chrysomela aeneicollis. The sequence goes on along the minus strand of JARUHQ010000011.1, from coordinate 12,305,021 downwards.
CTTCTTGACTGCCAGCTCAATTCTACACTGTGTCATTTTGAGCAAAGTTCACATATATTTGTTACTTTTGATTCGCAGAACAAACAGTTTTTCAGACTGTTCAATATCTCTCTGACTATCAGAAAAAGTTATGGGGAAAAATATTAATGTACGTAGATAGGCGCTAGCCCAGAAAATATTTCACTAGACCTCCATAAAGAATATTCTTTGGACATCCATCAAAAAGGATATATTATGGACGTGGTCTTATAATATCCATTGGACGTCCATAGGATACCTTCTGGATAATATCTCCTTGATGGATATCCATCGGACTTTCCATGGATTTATCTTTTTATTAGATGAATACCGTTGAAAGTACCAAAATTAAAACTCATTTGAATAGTAGAAGTGAAATAATAATCGAGAATGAGAAATATTCCACGACTACAAACATTTTCAAGATATATGATTACTTACCTTAATTTTCTTTCATGATGTGATATCAGAAATTCTATAATTACAAAAAGGAGCATACATTTTATTTTACTAGTGGGAGCTGACTTCATGAATATCCACATAAATATCCTAATTATTTGGAAATGTGGACATATTTTTTCAATTCAATAAAAAAATTATAAATCTATAAAAAGCTAGGTGGAATATTTTCATCTCCTCTAAAGATTTATCTACATAAATGATAGCATAAACGATGCGGCAAGGATATATGTATAATGGACGTACCTAACGGTGGCCCAAGAATATCCATCGGACGTCCATAGGACATCTTCTGGATGGATATCCATCGGATATACATCGGACATCCATAATGTGGTATTACATTTCGCTACCGAATACGAAATGAACGACAGCATGAAAAGAGGCCCACCCACCTTGTAAATGGCATCCTCGATGGTCTCGCTCTCGTCTTCCAGGAACCTCACCAGACCCTTCAGCTGCCGCCTCCGGAACTCCAGGGGCCTGGTCTTTCCTTCGTCGAAGGCCTTTCGCGCTTCTTCGCAAGCCTCCTTAGGCGACCTCGACCTCTTCGCCGCATCAATGTCGATGGCACTGCTGCTCTCCCAAGCCGCGTTTCTTGTCTTCACATCTTCGATACGCGCCATGCCGGTCAACTTGCGCCTCCACTTTCCAACGAGGAATGAGACGAGAAGAAGAAGAACACAGGCCGCGGTGTCGCTCTCTGCTCGAGATTATTTACGTGATTCGCGCAGGTGGTTTGGATTTGCCCCGCTAGTAGTGAACTCGCGACCGGAACTATTTTTTCTACTGGCTGATGGCTGCTGGCGATTTAGGTGCGAAAAAGGACCACTTCTATTTCTATTCAAACTAGAATCACCGTGTAAACCGGGTGCTCCCTGTACAAGGTTTTCTTGATCGTGAAATGGATCAAATATGTGTTGTTTTCTGCTCGTTTTCTACCTTTTGTAATTTAGTTCATTCTGATTATTTTCAATTGACTTGGCCTTTACTTGATGATAATCCATAGTTATTGTAAACAAACGAAAAACGATAAGATTTTCACGATAAATATATTTATATATTTTTTTTACAACATGTTTCGCTAACACTGTAGCTTCATCAGGTATAAGTACACTGAACTTACTACTACGATAACAGCCATATTTATAACTAATCACACAGTTTTAACAATATTTGTACCTATAGGGATTAATATGGCGGTAAATAACAAAAATAAAATGAATATCTAGTTAAGCTATTTTTAGGAAAACATATTCAACAAAGGAGAATTATTTAAATCTAATTGGTCATTATGCAAAAGATTTGAATTATTAAGTCCATTAATTTCTAGTGTTTCTAAATAGTAAAGTTTCACTCCTTTGTTTTCAACATGTAATATTTTGAATTCTTCATCAAAATCGTGATTTTCTTCTAAAAGGTGGTTGGAATATATTAAATTCGTTTTCCTATTAACTTAACTCATATGGTGTTCATGAATGCATTTTTTGAAAGTTCTCCCAGTCTGACCAATCAAGTTCCACAATTCATATTTAGGAACTGTCTTTATTATTTTTGATAAACTTTCCCAAAGTATTATTAGTTCTATAAGCAATCTTAGTGTCTTGTTCATGCAAAAATGAAGCTACTTTTTCGGTTGCTTGTCCAAAATAGGTCAATGTTTTGTAATTTCGATCGGTGTTTTTGTTGAAAGGAAAACTTGATTGATAGCTCTTGAATGGAGTTTCTTTTTGAGAATCATGATGACTTTATATCGAGCTTTATATCCATTATTAACTGCAATTTGTTTTATGATGTTCAGTTCTTTATTAAAATTTTCTTCTGAAAGGGGGACATTAACTAATCTATGAATCATACTATGATAAGCTGGAAATTTATGTTGATATGGTTAAGTCGGAATGGATGGTGGAGAGTGATATCGGTGTGAGAAGGTTTTGATTATTGTTGTGGAGATTACTTGATTTAATCTTCCTATTTTTAACACCACCACTCCACTTTTAGAGTTTTTGGCTATTCCCATCGATTAAATATGAAGATGTTTAAATAATTTCAGTATCGTTGTCGTTAGGAAATAATCTGGATACATAGTATAATAAATGGCTTTTGGTGTTCCAAATAAATGGGAAAAGTTTGCAGCCATCATAATGTCAGAGTATGCAGCAGTGGCTTGACGATTTCTCAGGAATCAAATATAGGTACATTATCAGGATCAGTATTCATCATTATTGTATTGAAATTGTATATTTTCGCAAGTATCAATACCAAAATGATTTGATTTGAGAAATATACATATATCCGACTCAAAAATCTCACATTTTTGTTCTGAAATTAGCTTTTGAAGTTGACACAACAAAATGAAACACTTTCAGTTTCTAGAAGATAAAGTTGATTTTTAACTTCTAGAATTTATAAAATCAAAACTGGTTTGGTGGTCCAGTGCGCAAAGGCTCTGGTCTATGGGCCAGAAGGTCCGCGGTTCAAATCCCGGCGGCTATTGGAAATATTTATTTATTTCTATAGTATCGTTTAGCGGGAGGAGATAGGTGACCAACCAAACATTCTTGGTACCTACCTAGATTTCAATCCTTCGGACTCTCAACAATAGCCAGCCGAGTAGTGCTAGTGCTTCGGATGACACTTAAAAAGCTAAGGTCCCCATCTTCCTTACTCATACAATCCTCAATGAGACTTGAAGGTTGCTTTGCAACTAAGTTGGCGGTCAGAAACACACTTTCAAAAACACTTTTCAAACACTATAAATGAGGTACCTAGTGTAAAACTGCATATGATTATTAGACAGATCCAGCATTTATTATGTTCAACAAGAAACTCTGTTATATAAATACATATATACGTACTTATAATATTCAAACAGTTTGTGATATTGAAACTACACTCGAAAATTGAATAAACCTGGGTTAACAGCCACCAGATTAACTCAAAAACTACAAACACCTAATAAATATTCTGTTCTGATTCATCATATGGTATTTCTTTTTGACTTTTACTAGGGCCATGGTTGAGTAAAATGATGAAATTACAGTACTGAAACCACAAAAAGAGGTTAGGTTAGTAATTCTTCTTCTTTTTTGTCTTATTATCCTCTTCCTGCCATTAAATTGGACCAGGTCGGTTTGGTATGAGCCACAATGGTGGTTAATTCACTGAAGGTATTAATTATATATCAATTCTTTCGGTTGCAAAAAAATAACGTGACTTATTTGTTCGACTCGCAAATATTGCGTGCATGCTCGGATATGCAAATTTCGCTAGTCAAACATAGTGTCACTTTGGATCCTGATAGAGGTGGATAGATCTGATCAAATAATGTACAGTACCTACCTATACTCGAAGAAGTCAGTTATTTATAATTATTGGAGACAAATGTGAGGTTCGTTGCCTTTATTAGCAAGATCTGAAAGTATACATAGTGTTATAGCAATTTCACGAAGATCCACGGTACTTCATTGAACACTTTTAAGTAAAAACCAAATCTAACAGAATCATTTTTTGTGTCACAAAACATTAATCACTTGAAGGTAGTAGTATAAAATATCTAATTTCCGCACGAGTTGTACACTATACTTTTCCGACGACCTACATGAAATACATAGGTATGTCGGATTTTAATTTCGCATGACTGTATTACCTACTTACAAATCATTTTTACAGGAAACCAATTCATTTGCCTGATGAAGAAGCATATCTATACTTGCATAGCTGATAATCTAACTGTAATTTTTGTTCAGGAAGAAAAATTTAGAAGAATTATTTATTTCACGATGAGCAATAAACATGCCTTGAATTAATTATTATGAATAGGTACCAACGCGTATTTGAACATGGTTAAACTATTATATATAGTCTCCGATGATTTCATATGCCAAACATGGACAATATGGGATAATTTCTCAATACAATCCTAACTCGTACGAACTTATGTAAAGAAAGTTGTTTGAGATATTTATAGTTCAACAGTAAAAGTCGATGTAAATGAACTAAAGAGAATAAAATAAGTAATGGCAATTAAGTATGATAAAATCGTTTTCTCTATTACAAATAATAATGGTATACTTGACTTGGACTATTTGTTAGGTTTCAATAATCTTCAAAGTTTTTAAGTGAAATCAAAAGGTTGACAAACACCTCGAATTATACACAGTGACAGTCACAGTAACATATTATAATAAATTATCGATTTGTCAAAGAATTTTATTCAGGTATTTAATCTATTATTCAGGAAATAGGCACCATTATTACCATTATTCAAGTATTTGATGCATGGATTGGTGAGTTTTTTTATCCTATAGTTGCCATACCAACCCTCAGAAGTTTACTGGGTGAACTACGAGTATCTAAGGATAGCGGGGACCTAACCTGTTATTAATTGAATCCGAAACCATTTCTTGGGGTGTTGGAATTTGAGTTTATCCTAAAATGTATTACATCAGTTTACAATTTAATACTGACGCGTCAGGTCCTTTGTACCATTTGAGAACACGAGGAAAATAGTTGTTGTGAATAAGAATCCTCTGGCTCATTTAAAATTCTAATCGATGTCCACTCCATTTCTTTTCGATCTAAATAAATTATTAGATGAGCTGTAATAACCTTACCACCGACTATATTTTTGTCGAAGTAATGTGCATTTTTCATATACTACTCTTATAATGAGTACTCCGGTCTTAAATATATTTCCATTAGTGTATCATTATGGGTCATTAATGTAAGGTAGTTTCTGAATCGCTAATGAAGTACATCGATCAGTGAGGTGTTATGATGATTATTCTCATTTATACGAATTACCAGTGCAGCTATTATAATTCATTAATGCCGTTCCTATAAATGGTAACGTACGCAACTGCTCTAAATAATTAAAGAATATGGTATAATTTGTTTCCTTATGAAGTGTCTCGAATGTGAAAGATGTCAGTGGAATTAGTGGAATATCAGAAAGACCGTTTCAGCTCCCAAATATTTTTGAAATTTCGTCGACAATTTTCTCAAAAATTGCTCTCAAACCTTATATGGTGACCGTTTTGACCACATCTCCTATACCCTTGAACCCCAATTCTATTTGGAAAAATATTCTTACGTTAATTTAATTATCTTAACTTTCTGGAAACAAGAAAACATAGTACCTACCTGACAGTAATACCTAAACATACATCCATCCTCCTCGAATGATAGTCTCCAACTTTATTATTTCATGCCAAAATCTCGAAATAACCTGCTTTTTGTCAACATCTTAAAATTTTAAGGTCATGAATATCATAACATGGTCCGGCAAACAAAAAGGGAATGTGATCGCTCGTAAACGTAGGTCGGCTGAAGCATATTTACATCGAATAGATTGTGAATCAAGGTTAAAGAGGTTCACAAAACTCGCAAAAGTGTGCTCAACTTCGTCGTTCAAACTTCAAAATATTCTTCACGCACATTTTTCAGTTTATTCGAAGTCTGATAGAGAATTATGTCGGTTTCCCGAGAGATCGGTTTCCTTGCTCGGGGGCTTCATTCCATTAGGATTTTCTCTGAAATCTTTCCAACGGTGAAATTCTTTTCTCGCGTGTATAGACTTCAAATTAACGAATCGAAATATTGCGCAATAATATTTACTCACCTCTTTCTATACAATGCTAGTCACGAAAGGGTAATAAAAGTACTGGATGCATCGCAACAACAATCTTATATTGCTACATGACCATGTACTTTGTTATCACAAGAAAATTATGTTAAGATTGGATGGACGCTGTGGTCTAACAAAATCAAAAAAAAAAAAATCACTTCACTCACTTCACACTTACCACTACCTACTGATGATGGTGCCAGAGATGGATAGATATTGGCTGGTGAATTCACTTCCTATCCTGTGACTTGTCCCAAATCTCTTGATTTCGCCTAACTTCGATAAAACGTGTCTGTCGCGTTTTCATAAAAATTTACAGGCTACTGCGGGTGTCAATACAAAAGTATGAATATTCGATTCTGAGGAACATCGAATTGTTTCTAACAATTCTATGGAGCCATTTTCCAATGAGGTTGATTCGAATATGTATCGAACATGATTGAAAGAAATATCTTTAGCCTTCGACGGTGTAGACCTATAAGATCTTTTGTGCATAACCCTTAATCTATTCGAGGCCCGGGATTTCGAGGCTTCCTGCGAAGTTTATCAGTTTCCTGAGAACTAGGTTCCTGACATCGGAGGGCTCTAAGAAGGCCCCTTCCAGGAACTAGAGCCTCTTGAAGTAGAGCGCTGGGCATTCGCGAAGCAAATGTTCTGCAGTTTCAGCGAAGTTCTCGCAGTAGCGGCAACTATCACTCTCTGTTTTTCCCATCTTTTTGAGGTGATACCTCAGAGGGCAGTGTCCAGTGAGAAGTCCCGTTACCAGTTTCGAGTTTTTCTTGTCCAACTCGAGAAGCTGATTAGCTTTCCTTGGCGATAGGCTCACTAGCCTTTTCGCTTGTCTTTGTCCTGGCACTTTATTCCAGTGAGATTTCATTTCATCCGTTTCCCAACGTCGAACCTCTTCTTTCAAGTGGTCCTTGGAGAGTCCACAGAAGGGTTCTGGGCCGGGAAATTGTGTATTTGCCCCCTTCTTTGGCAAGGCAGTCTGCTTTCCTCGTTGCCTTTAACTCCCTTGTGACCTGGAACCCACATCAAAGTGACCTGGTTGTGTGCAGCCAGTTGTCTCATGGATTGTTTGCAGTCCCAAGTCAGCTTAGACTCACTCAAGCGTATGACTTCAGAGCTTTCAGTGCTGCTTGGCTATCTCTATCTGATAGATATATTTTTGCCCTTCGAGTGTCCCTTTCGAGGCACTCCTGTGCACATATCTCTATAGCATGTACTGCTTGAAAGATGGTTGGGGTGTTACCTAGGGATATTGAGAGCCTGAAATGTGGCCCTGTAACTCCCACTCCAACCCTTTTATCCATCTTGGATCCTTCAGTATACCACACTGATGCATCCCTTCCTAGTTGAGGTCCGTTCTCTGTGCAAATTTGGTGGTTGTTTATGACCACTCCAAACTGCATTTCGAAGTCGTACGTAACTGGCATGATATCTGTAGGCTTGGACATGGATTATAGGAAAATATTTTCCAAAATCTTCAAATGTAGAGTCCGATTTCCTAATTTGAGGTTCATTGTCTGGCTCAGCCTGAAGGCACTGATTGCTGCTTCTTTCATTACACATAGGTGCAATGGTGGAAGGTTTAGCATTACCTCTAAGGCTGCAGTAGGGCACGTGAATATTGCCCCTGTTATTCCCAGACAAGCTAGCCGTTGCAATTTCTGCAGCTTGACTTGTGCCGAAATTTGTTGCATTTTTGGCCACCATATCAATGAAGCGTAGGTGACCATGGGTTTGATGATCGTTTGGTATGATCAATAGATCATTTTTGGTTTCAGACTCCATGTCTTGCCAAAGACTCTGCGGCATGTCCAGCTTGCCGCTATAGCTCTGGAAAGAATGTGATTGAGTTGGCTGTTCCATGTCAGTTTTTGGTCGATTATCACGCCCAGATATTTCTTCGACGGTGTGCCTCTATTGTTGTATTTGACACGTAATGAGGTGAAAATCAATTGTTTCAAATCAAGGATTTTTCTGCTGAAATAATTTAAGAGTGGCACCATCAGGTTTCATTTTCATCATTATGGTACCTAAACTTGGTTATTGAAATGTGTGCAAAGTGTGTATTCTATTACATTTTTTAATTCTTTCTGAACAGCTGATTTCGTCGACCTATATTATAGATACTTGTGATCTTTCAGCAGAAATTATTATACAGAGATATCGGGGGTGAATAATCGAGATTTTTCAACTGCAGGGTTTTTTGTGTAGAAACTATTCAGTTGGGTGGTCAAGAATTTGAATAAGACTGAACCACTCTGTATTGTTTCAATTGAACGTAAGTGGATAGTAAATGAATAGTTAAGGAGGGGACATGTTGTGGGAAAATATTGAGAGTTCTCCGTCAAAATCCATATACCGGATTCGAAAATGTTATCTCCAATGTTGCAAGTTTTAAATTTTTCTGAAATTCTTGTCAACTTTTTTATTTCAAATGACACACCCTATATATGTTTCAGAAATTGGTGAGAGAATATTTGAGCGAATTCAATAATGTATCGATTGTCATTTTTATTTTCAATAACAACAGAGACATATGAAAAATTCGACGAAGTATTGAGGGATGATGGCTCAGTGGTCAAAGTGTGTGTTAATATCTAATTTTGATTATGGGGTTATTTCTTTTTTGTCCTTTTTCAGATATATCTATTGTTATTGAAAAAAAAATGAAACATGATGAAATTGAAATGGTGTTTTCATGGTGGTAATTTGTGTTTATGGACGAATCCAATTCAATACAATAATGAAACAGAATATAATTCTAAAAAGTACAGAATAAAATAAACGTGAAAAGTATTTTTCAAAATGAGCTTTTAAGCAGATGCACTAAAAAGGAAAACAAAAAATCTTCCATTGTTTGCTCTGTGAGTAACAATTTAAAAAGCTTACCGAAGATATAATAATAATAATAATATTTATTCACACACATCAACTTATTCACAAGTAGCAAATATACATACAGATACTATTATAAATATTTATACATGCATGCATATAATATATATATATATTATTTTTTTTTTTGCAAATAAATTCAGGTAACCCACAAAGGAAATCCTGAGCGTGGGTAATCATGAAATAATCTACAGTGACTAACTCGGTAACCTCATCTCTGCTACATGATTCTATACAAACACAACATATATATATTTTCCACTAGCAGATATGCGATAAATAATGAATATTCTTATGCAATATATTATTCATAAACTTACAAACTAGAATTAACATAAATAAATCAACACCTTTCATAACATTAGATGATTAATAAAATGTGGGAAATTTCGGTGAACATTTTTAATTGTTTTTCAAATCTACGAGTTTTTGAATCTCATGACGGGATTTGTTAAATAACCAAATTTTGAGTTTGGATTTGAACATAGAGAGAGAGTTGAGTGATTTCATGGAGTTTGGAATTTCACTGAATATTTTTGGGGCAAGATATAGGTGGCTCCTTTGTCCTACTGTTTTCAACATCCGCGGTACGATAACAGACTGGTTCCTATGCCTAGTTTGATATCTATGGTCTATCATTAAGGACTTAGCAAAATTCTTACGCTGATACATAGCAAGAGATAGGAAAAAAATTTGTCTAATGTCGAGGACTTTCGCTTCTTTGTACAAGTCATCGCTAGGATACCTATAATTTTTTCCCAATATTATCTTCAAGATCCATTTCTGCATAACTTCTAAATGTTTCAGATAAATATTTGTAACACCTCCCCAAGCTATTATACCATACAACAGATGAGTTTGTATCAAAGCGAAATACATAATTTTCAAATGCTTTATTTCGAGAAACTTTTTCATGTATTTGAATTTGCTCAGATAGTACCTCAGTTTTTTATTGAGATTTTCTAAGTGAATATTCCATTTCAGGTTCGAATCGAGATGGATCCCTAGAAATTTTACTGATGCACGTGATGAGATTGTTAGTGTGTCTTCATTATATTGGATGTCAATCGATGTGTATTCAGGTAGATTCGAATTATAACTAGTGAAGGGAAGATAAACTGTTTTTTTAAGATTAATGGTAAGTAGTTTACTGTTGAAGAAGTCTAATATCACGGGAAATGATCTTGTAATTTTTTCCTTCAGGTTAGTCCAGGAAACGTCTTCGAAAAAGATGACAGTATCGTCAGCAAAACTGCTTATTTCCCCCTCCACAGGTAAATCAAATATAGCGTTCAAGTATATCAAAAAAAGTATAGGACCCAGTACTGTTCCTTGAGGGACACCAAAACGGACTATTCTTGTGGTGCTTAGAGTATCATTGATTTGAACACATTGTTCTCTATCCTTCAAATAGCTTTCCAATAGTGTGTAAGCAGTTCCCCTGAATCCATGATTTTCCAGAGTCTCTAGTAAGTCTGGGTGGCTGACCGTGTCAAAGGCTTTCGCGAGATCGACAAAGATGCAGATTGCAGATTTTTTTGAGTCCATAGCCGCATATAATTTCGCTGTTAAATCTGCAATTGCATCTTGTGTCGATCTCCCTTCCATGAATCCATATTGTCGGTCCGAGATAAGTCGGTATTTTTTGATGTAGTCTAATATTCTAGTCTTTATTAATTTTTCCAAAATTTTACTGAGGGACGGAAGTAATGAAATAGGCCTATAGTTAGTAACTGCTGTCCTGTCCCCAGACTTGAATAAAGGTTTAATTACGGCGATTTTGAATAGTTTCGGAAATGTACCAGTTTGTATAACTTTATTTGCAATGCATGTTAACGGTTTTACCAAATATTCGCAGCATTTTTTTATTGTTTCAACATTAATATCATCTATACCTGGAGCCTTATTCGATTTTAATTCCATTATAATTTTCTTTACCTCAGGTTCATCTATATCTGAGAGATACATAGTGTTCGCAATTCTGACTGTATTGAATTTTCTTATTGGTTTTTTAATTTTATCAGCTAACTTGGCACCAATTTCTGTGAAGTACTTATTACATTCTTCAGCAATCATAGTGTCATCTTGAGTTTTCAAATCATCTATTTTGATTTCTTTGATAGTTTCTGAAGCGCTATTGCCCTGTATTTTTTTTACGCATTGCCACATATGTTTAGGGCTATCCTGATTTTTTGCAATTTCTTTTTTATAATGATCAGTTTTTGCTTTCTCAAGCAAAGCATTCAATGTATTTCTATACTGCTTGAATTCATTGAGAAAAGTGTAATTGTCTTTGTTACGTTGCATCTTTTTATATAGATAATTTTTTCTATTGACTGATATGACTAGACCATCTGTGATCCAAGGGCTTCTCTTGATTAGGTTTCTTCTGGTTTTAACTGAAGTACTGCTTGTTTTTATATGTTTTTGAAGCATCTCTGTGAACACTTCCACCATAATGTTAACATCATTTTCTGAGTATAGTTCATGCCAATTTTCAATACTCAATTTATTCATTAAATCTTGATAATTTATATAAGTTTTGAAATACCTATATTTATTTATTTCTCTTGTTTCAGATAGTAGATCGTATTGGATAATTTGGGAGTAATGATCAGAGAGACAAGTTTTCATAATAATAGGGCGTATATTGTCATAATTATTTTTTGTATTAATAAATATATGATCAATACATGCTTTGCTTCCACCTTGTACACGTGTTTCTTTATTAATGAATGAGACATTGTTACGTTCATTTTTAAATCTAAACTGTTCCACCCTGTTTTAAATGAACTTCACTGTTGTTTTAGGTACCTATAACGATTATTTTATTTATTTACAACATAACATGTAGGAAAAAGGATATTCTTTATAACATAAATGTGTGGATGTTTCTCCTTTTCACATAAACCCTCGGTTGGTCTCTTATTTTTTTTTGGGATTGCACTCGAAGAAGGTCCTGGAAGTAAAAGAAAACCAGTACAGGTATTGTTATTCTCGGTTGGTTGGCAATGTTAGAAGTCTTTAGCTAATCGAGTAACCGTCTCAACACTTATATATTCGAGTCATATAGATATTAGCTTTCCACCTACCTCGTATAGTTTCCACCATCCCATAGGAGTCCATATTTTATAAAATAGTAGTTCCTTCATTTCGACTGTTTACATTGTTTATCATAACCATTAATAATAATTGACATTTGAGGCTCGAATTATTCACTGCGACCGATCTTGTTCGAAGCGTTATCGGTTCCTGAAACGGACGGTGTTGCCAGGCCTCCGAGAGTGAGTTCGCGGGTTTAATGATGACAGTCAGCGACATTTTCAATGCAATGAATCTATTCCTATTCCAAATTGGAATTCGCGGGTGTTCGGCCCATGGTGAGGTAAGCATAAATGTTTTAAGGAACCCAAACACTGGCGATACTGTCATCTTTGAAGTTTATAGGTTTCCTGAGGTAGAGACATCTCTAGGGAAAAAGACAAAGGTTGGTTGGACGTGCATGCTTCTGATTGGTCAAGGGGGGGCCTGGCCGTTATCAAGACAGGGTGGTTTTTTTGAATAGGAAAGAGGACTGGGAAATCATTTTTGGTTGTTGGAAGATTTAGATGTGTGTGGAGTAATTGGTTCCGGAAAAAAAAATCTGATCTTAGAATCAACCTTCATTGGGAATTATTTTTCGAACCAAAGTTGGCAAATTCAGGATAAACTGGTGGTGCCGATGTGCATATTTTGAATATTTATCTGTATTTGGTCTCCGCGGAGGATTTGAAAAACTTAATCACACGTCGATCTCCATTTTGAATTTCCTGGACGTCCTACTACGTCGGATTCGAAAGGTACGTTTCGAATTGGCCTTGTCTGCCCTAAATTCAAGAATTTCTTGGAAGTGGAATAATTTTGAATGGAATGTTTTTTTTTTCTATCTACAGAAACGATAAGGCTTATGATCATCCTGAACAACTGTTACATCCATTTATTGTTTTGATTGTACCTACACCACAATCTGGGTGGTGGTGCTCTAGAGGGAACATATTGGAAAACCCCTTTTGATCAGGGTATGTTGGTTTTATCATTATTTTTTTTGTTGTATTCAATTTACTACTTTTTTCGTTATTTCGGAAAAAAAATTGTTGTTAGGGAATTGTAACGCTACCTATGTTCAACTTGGCCAGTGTTGCCGGTGAAATATTTTTCAGGAAAGGTAAGTAGCTATATATTTATGAGTAATTTTTAGAATAATTTCCGTACATGCTTGGAAATGCTTCGTTCAACCAGCTTATGGGTGACTTATCTGGTTGACGGTAGTTCACATTTACTTTTGTAAAGTCATTATATTCATATACAGTTAGGATGACATCTGATTTTTCACCATTATAAAAGTAAAACAAAGAACCCTTAATATATTGACCTTGTTTATAAGGATAGGGTGTTTTTTTTTTATACGTGAACGGGGTTGTCTTATTTTATTTTTTTTGTATATCTCATTTTGTCATTCAGCGTGGCTGTAAATCAAAAAGCTTCTAGAAAATAAATTACATACTGTTGTTTTTCATGGAAGGAGGTTTTTAGCTCATTTTATGATTGAATTTCAAAATCTACCATCAGGGGTTAGGAAAAGTAACGATACTCTTCAATTTATGGGAAGTGGAAAAATTCTAATTTCTTATTTCTTCCATAGGGTTTTTATTTTGGGTTTCATTTCCATTTCGGGAACTTGGGCTTACACGGTGGTCCAGTAAAGTACTCTGCAATTTCTACAAAGTGGACACTTAGAACATCAGAACACAGAGGTACCGCCGCTCAGGACTACCAGGGTGTTTCGCCATGGTGCGGCCATAGTTCTCTTCCCACCACATTAGAGCTACAGGGTGGTCCATCTGAAGGAGTGCGTCCGAGTATTCCCTCTTGGGAAATTTGACTTCCATTCCTGGATCACGCAAGTTTAACAGTTGCCATTACCATTTTTTTTTGTATTACTGCTATCTGTTTTTTTTACGTGATAATTTTGGGGTCCTCTATTTATTAGGTCGTTTAATTATAGATTCTTTGTCAAGCGGGATTTGGGATAAAAAATTTAAGATTTATTTTCCCTTTGGTTGTGTATATCACCCATGCGCCACGCCTGAGCTCAAGCGATCGCTTAATTTTATTTTTTTTTATTTTCTTTATTATTCGCGTAAACGTTTCCCCAATTCCTGCCGAGAGGTTATCGATATTGTAGATTACTGATATCTGATCATTTATTTACTGCTTTTATTCCTAGGCCAGGCCATTGCTCGTTTATCGTGCTTGCTAAATGTTGATGAATTATGTGTGCTAAATCGTATTTAATAATGGGATTGAACTTATTTGTTCATCGATATTTTGTTTATTAATTTTAGTGACTAGTCTATTACTTTTAATGTCATTATATACCCGTATAGCATATTAAATTCCCTAGTGTTGAACAGACGTGTTTCCTTAGCCCTTTTGGTAAATTGAGGGGTTGAACTGAGATCTTTGTTGGGATATTTGAGGGGAATAAATTTACCTGGCGCCCATTTAGAACTTAACTTTTGAATCAGTATTCTATTCACGGACCTCCCCACCTCTACTGATGCTAGCCATAAATATCCGAGAACTACTACATATTAGTGCGTCGTTGTAGGGTTTCAATTTTGGCGCCCAACGTGGGGCCCTTATTTTTTTTTTTGAGAAATTGTACTTTGTAAGGTCGGTAATACATTTTTTTTTAATCTTTATTATCAAGCACAAGTATTAACGAGCAATGGCGCTGAGGATTCAATCAAATCGGTTGAATCAAGATGAACTTATTTACGAGTTGCGCATCAGAGGCATCGCAACTGGTACGGTAGATGAGATGCGTCACGCGTTATCAATGGCTTTTAGACTTGAGAAGAGTGGAGATAGTGTAAAGTACCCGAATTATCCGTATACTGTTGATGAAGACGTGAAGGCTGTCACCGATAAATTGGCGGAGTTAGAACCACTCATAGGTAGATTCAATGATTCATCTAATAGCAATGCTTTCCTCAAACTTCAGTCCAAACTCAGTCATGTTCTACATAGGATTGACAATATAGAAGCTAATACGGCACCTGATCGTCCGGTTCTTCTAGCCAAAACGTTATCTTTGTTAGAAAAGCTTCAGGATAGGGCTGAGACTTACCAGAAGGATGTTCCACCCCAGGTCACCATTCTCAACCAAACCCAGTTTGCACAAAATATCACTCCGCAGCGCAGATCTTCGGGCATTTCTCCAACTCGTGTATCTCTCCCTAACGTCAAACAGATTTTACCAAATAAATGGGATCTCAAATTTTCGGGGGATAAGAAGGGACTTTCTTTGAGTGCATTCCTAGAGAGAGTCGAAGAATTGAGGGTAGCGCGTAATGTTTCCAAAGATATCTTGCTCGAGTCAGGCATTGATCTATTCTCTGGAAGGGCTTATCAATTTTATGTTGCCTATAGAAAAGAGGTAGGTTCTTGGGATGAATTCATTGTCCTGCTACGAGAGGAATATCTTTCAGCTAATTATAACGAGAAGCTCTATGAGGAAATTCGAAAACGTACACAAGGGGCGGATGAGTCAATTGGTATATATTTAGCCGTCATGACTGGTTATTTTAATAGGCTCACTTGTACAATTTCGGAAGAAACCAAACTCAAAATTTTGATGAGGAACATCGCCCCATTCTACCAAACACAACTGGCCTTGGTGGAAGTCACTTCAATAAATCAACTTCGCGAACTCGGCAGGCGTTTGGAAATAAGGAAAGAGGCAGTAGAAAGTTTTTCGGCACCATGTAGGAAAAGTTCTGCGTTGGAACCGGATCTTGCTTATGTTGAAGTCGAGGGAGGTCGCATCGATAGTTGCCAGGCCACAACTTCTTCCAACTCCAGGGGTTTTGAAAAGGAAATTATTTGCTTCAGATGTAACAAACCTGGCCATCGAGCAGTTGGATGTACTGTTAGGCGAGATAAATTTTGTTTTAGGTGCAAAAAGGAAGGAGTTACTGTGAGGAGTTGCCCAGACTGTAACAGGCAGGGAAACGGAGTCCAGCACTCCTAGAGGATCGGGATGGGGGTGCTACGGATATAAACTCGGTCGACAAATATCAAGTTCTATTGGATTTTGTATTGGAACATGCATTGAATGATGAACGTCCGTATCTGAAAGTGGAGGTTTTAGGTAAATCGTTATTGGGGTTACTCGATTCAGGAGCCTCTCGCACGGTCCTTGGTAGCAAGGGAATGGATATTATTCGTGAGCTGGGTATACCGATTAATCGCGGTGAGACCACAACTTGCACAGTAGCAAATGGTAATCGTTGTCAAAGTATTGGTGTAGTTGAATTGCCCATCTCATTGAGGGGCCGGGTTCGTCTCGTTGAAGTAGTTGTTATTCCTGATTTGTCCCACTTGTTGTTATTGGGGGCGGATTTCTGGAGAATAATGGGAATTGTGCCGGACCTCAGGCATAACGAATGGCACTTTTCGAATGAACCAATTGTTGTTAATAGTGTTGATCATTTGAATGGACAAACTGTATTGAATTCGATGGAAAAAAATAGGCTTCGGGCGGTGATTGACCGTAATGTGGCTTTGATAGGACAAGAATTGGGATGCACGACGAAAGCTGAACACGTTATCGTGACCAAAAGTCCACCCATCAAGCAGAGGTTCTACAGGGTAAATCCAGTGGTTCAGAAGCAGATAGATCAGGAACTGGAGGAGATGCTTCGACTGGGAATTATCGAGCCTTCCAATAGCCCTTGGTCATCTCCCATTCTGCTGGTGAAGAAAAAAGACAATTCTTTTCGCTTTTGTGTGGATTATCGTAAGCTAAACTCGGTCACAGAGCGTGACAGTTACCCGCTTCCTTTGGTCTCTGATACTTTAGATAAGCTACGAGACGCCAAGTACTTGTCCAGCCTTGATGTTAAGTCCGCCTACTGGCAGGTTCCAGTAGCGGAGGAGTCGAAGAAATATACGGCCTTCACAGTTCCGAACCGTGGCCTTTTTCAGTTTAGGCGCATGCCATTTGGGCTTCATAATGCCCCAGCTACATGGCAACGCCTCATTGATAACGTCCTTGGACATGATCTTGAACCCAACCTTTTTGTTTACCTTGACGATGTGGTAATTGTCAGTCAAACTTTCGAACATCACTTATCTATCCTCGAAGAGGTATTTCGTAGACTGAGAGAAGCCAACATCACCATCAGCATAGAAAAATGTCAATTTTGTCGCCCGGAACTTAAATACTTGGGGTATGTGATCGACCGAAATGGTCTACATGTCGATCCGGATAAGGTGAGGGCGATGTTAGAGCTGCCAATTCCTAGCACGGTTAGTGAGGTCCGTAGAGTCGTAGGAACCTTTTCGTGGTATCGACGTTTGGTTCCTGATTTCTCTTCTATCATAGCTCCAATCACGTCTTTGCTCAAAAAGGGCTCTAAGTTTATCTGGACAGAGGAATGTTCAACTTCGTTCAGGCGTATCAAGGAATGTCTTGTGTCTGCGCCTATACTGAGTTGTCCGGACTATTCGAAACCGTTCGTTGTGCAGACGGATGCCTCAGGGTTTGGTATCGGAGCTGTCCTTTCGCAACCATTTCCAGAAGGCGATCGAGTAATTTCGTATCTGAGTAGATCCCTGACGAAACAAGAGCGAAACTTCACAACCACGGAGCGAGAGTGCCTAGCGGTCCTTTGGGCCGTCGAGAAGCTTCGTCCTTACCTGGAGGGTGTGGAGTTTACGGTGATAACCGACCATTTTTCGCTTCTTTGGCTTCATAATTTGAAAGACTTGACTGGTCGGTTGGCTCGTTGGGCTGTGAGGCTACAACAATATAATTTCAAAGTAGTGCACAGGAAAGGCAAGGAACATGTAGTACCGGATGCTCTCTCTAGGTCGGTACCCATCATTGAGGTGGTGGATGTGGGGCCGAGTGAATTGGATGAGTTTGGTGGTGTCGATAGTGATAGGTGGTATAAGACCATGTTAGATAAGGTAATGAGGTTTCCCTTGAAATTCTCTTGTTGGCGGGTACATAATGGTCGTTTATGGAAACATGTGGCTACCGATCATCCTACTTTAGTCACCTCGGGAGACTTGTGGAAGAGGGTTGTTCCAAGTGGTGATCGCCAAGGGATCATTAAGGAAGCCCATGACCCAGCAACATCTGGCCATACAGGCGTATTTAAAACCTTCGCAAGGGTCGCGAGTAAGTACTACTGGCCAAAAATGCGTCACGATATTGCTAAATTTGTTAGGAATTGTCAAGTCTGTGCAGCTCACAAAGTATCCCAAGCCAAGCCCGTGGATAAGATGGTATCTCACCCCAAAGTTAGTCGGCCTTGGGAGATGATATCGACCGATTTAATTGGGCCTCTTCCGAGATCTATGAAGGGCAATAAATATATTCTTGTCGTTACAGATTACCTCAGTAAATTTTCCCTGGTCTTCCCTCTCAGAACAGCTTCTGCAGATGTAGTTATTCGTAAAATAGAATCAAGTGTTTTCTTAGTCTTCGGAGTTCCTAGAATAATTCTTTGTGACAATGGTAGTCAATATAGCGGTGCAAAATTTAGAAAGTTTGCGGATGAATATCGCATTAAATTCAATGCTGCGTATCATCCAAGAGCTAATCCAACCGAAAGAGTTAATAGAGTCATAAAAACCATGTTATCGATGTACGTCTCTGACAATCACCGACGGTGGGATGAGAAAATTGATCAAATAGCCTGTGCAATTCGCACATCGAAACATGAAACTACCAAGCTCACCCCATATTTTGTGAACTTTGGCCGCAATATGGCTTTGTCCGGCGCTGATTATGGTCAATATGAAGAACCTATTTCGGAAGATGGGACACAGACTGGTGTTCAAAGTCGTAATGAGGGTTTCAAGGAAATGTTTGCTGATGTTCGTAAAAGATTAGAAATGGCTGGCGAAAAAAGTTGCGAACGCTATAACCTCCGGTGTCGTCACGTCGAATATATGCCAAATCAATTAGTATGGAAGAGGAATTATGTTCTCTCCGACGCTTCTAAATTTTTCAGTAGCAAATTGGCTCCTAAGTACCTGGGGCCATTCTATGTCCACAAAAAGTTGTCCCCTTGGACATATGAGTTGAGGGATGAGAAGGGAAACTCAAAGGGTGTTTGGCATGTCAAAGACCTCAAACCTGGTCCTGAGGATGCCCATGATAAATAACTGGTATAAGGATATGAATTGGGGTATTTTGGAAAATTTACGAGGTAAATTTTTTGAAGCAAGGGGGGAATTTGTTACGTTCATTTTTAAATCTAAACTGTTCCACCCTGTTTTAAATGAACTTCACTGTTGTTTTAGGTACCTATAACGATTATTTTATTTATTTACAACATAACATGTAGGAAAAAGGATATTCTTTATAACATAAATGTGTGGATGTTTCTCCTTTTCACATAAACCCTCGGTTGGTCTCTTATTTTTTTTTGGGATTGCACTCGAAGAAGGTCCTGGAAGTAAAAGAAAACCAGTACAGGTATTGTTATTCTCGGTTGGTTGGCAATGTTAGAAGTCTTTAGCTAATCGAGTAACCGTCTCAACACTTATATATTCGAGTCATATAGATATTAGCTTTCCACCTACCTCGTATAGTTTCCACCATCCCATAGGAGTCCATATTTTATAAAATAGTAGTTCCTTCATTTCGACTGTTTACATTGTTTATCATAACCATTAATAATAATTGACATTTGAGGCTCGAATTATTCACTGCGACCGATCTTGTTCGAAGCGTTATCGGTTCCTGAAACGGACGGTGTTGCCAGGCCTCCGAGAGTGAGTTCGCGGGTTTAATGATGACAGTCAGCGACATTTTCAATGCAATGAATCTATTCCTATTCCAAATTGGAATTCGCGGGTGTTCGGCCCATGGTGAGGTAAGCATAAATGTTTTAAGGAACCCAAACACTGGCGATACTGTCATCTTTGAAGTTTATAGGTTTCCTGAGGTAGAGACATCTCTAGGGAAAAAGACAAAGGTTGGTTGGACGTGCATGCTTCTGATTGGTCAAGGGGGGGCCTGGCCGTTATCAAGACAGGGTGGTTTTTTTGAATAGGAAAGAGGACTGGGAAATCATTTTTGGTTGTTGGAAGATTTAGATGTGTGTGGAGTAATTGGTTCCGGAAAAAAAAATCTGATCTTAGAATCAACCTTCATTGGGAATTATTTTTCGAACCAAAGTTGGCAAATTCAGGATAAACTGGTGGTGCCGATGTGCATATTTTGAATATTTATCTGTATTTGGTCTCCGCGGAGGATTTGAAAAACTTAATCACACGTCGATCTCCATTTTGAATTTCCTGGACGTCCTACTACGTCGGATTCGAAAGGTACGTTTCGAATTGGCCTTGTCTGCCCTAAATTCAAGAATTTCTTGGAAGTGGAATAATTTTGAATGGAATGTTTTTTTTTCTATCTACAGAAACGATAAGGCTTATGATCATCCTGAACAACTGTTACATCCATTTATTGTTTTGATTGTACCTACACCACAATCTGGGTGGTGGTGCTCTAGAGGGAACATATTGGAAAACCCCTTTTGATCAGGGTATGTTGGTTTTATCATTATTTTTTTTGTTGTATTCAATTTACTACTTTTTTCGTTATTTCGGAAAAAAAATTGTTGTTAGGGAATTGTAACGCTACCTATGTTCAACTTGGCCAGTGTTGCCGGTGAAATATTTTTCAGGAAAGGTAAGTAGCTATATATTTATGAGTAATTTTTAGAATAATTTCCGTACATGCTTGGAAATGCTTCGTTCAACCAGCTTATGGGTGACTTATCTGGTTGACGGTAGTTCACATTTACTTTTGTAAAGTCATTATATTCATATACAGTTAGGATGACATCTGATTTTTCACCATTATAAAAGTAAAACAAAGAACCCTTAATATATTGACCTTGTTTATAAGGATAGGGTGTTTTTTTTTTTTATACGTGAACGGGGTTGTCTTATTTTATTTTTTTTGTATATCTCATTTTGTCATTCAGCGTGGCTGTAAATCAAAAAGCTTCTAGAAAATAAATTACATACTGTTGTTTTTCATGGAAGGAGGTTTTTAGCTCATTTTATGATTGAATTTCAAAATCTACCATCAGGGGTTAGGAAAAGTAACGATACTCTTCAATTTATGGGAAGTGGAAAAATTCTAATTTCTTATTTCTTCCATAGGGTTTTTATTTTGGGTTTCATTTCCATTTCGGGAACTTGGGCTTACACGGTGGTCCAGTAAAGTACTCTGCAATTTCTACAAAGTGGACACTTAGAACATCAGAACACAGAGGTACCGCCGCTCAGGACTACCAGGGTGTTTCGCCATGGTGCGGCCATAGTTCTCTTCCCACCACATTAGAGCTACAGGGTGGTCCATCTGAAGGAGTGCGTCCGAGTATTCCCTCTTGGGAAATTTGACTTCCATTCCTGGATCACGCAAGTTTAACAGTTGCCATTACCATTTTTTTTTGTATTACTGCTATCTGTTTTTTTTACGTGATAATTTTGGGGTCCTCTATTTATTAGGTCGTTTAATTATAGATTCTTTGTCAAGCGGGATTTGGGATAAAAAATTTAAGATTTATTTTCCCTTTGGTTGTGTATATCACCCATGCGCCACGCCTGAGCTCAAGCGATCGCTTAATTTTATTTTTTTTTATTTTCTTTATTATTCGCGTAAACGTTTCCCCAATTCCTGCCGAGAGGTTATCGATATTGTAGATTACTGATATCTGATCATTTATTTACTGCTTTTATTCCTAGGCCAGGCCATTGCTCGTTTATCGTGCTTGCTAAATGTTGATGAATTATGTGTGCTAAATCGTATTTAATAATGGGATTGAACTTATTTGTTCATCGATATTTTGTTTATTAATTTTAGTGACTAGTCTATTACTTTTAATGTCATTATATACCCGTATAGCATATTAAATTCCCTAGTGTTGAACAGACGTGTTTCCTTAGCCCTTTTGGTAAATTGAGGGGTTGAACTGAGATCTTTGTTGGGATATTTGAGGGGAATAAATTTACCTGGCGCCCATTTAGAACTTAACTTTTGAATCAGTATTCTATTCACGGACCTCCCCACCTCTACTGATGCTAGCCATAAATATCCGAGAACTACTACATATTAGTGCGTCGTTGTAGGGTTTCAACATAACCATGCTCTTGCATTATATTGAGATACTCATTACTGATTTCATTTTCTTCAAGAATATTAATATTTATATCGCCAATGATCAGTTTTGAATCTGCTTGGTATATGTCCCCCTCAAGATATGTTTCGAGTGCTCTGATGAATGCAACAGGACATGTAGATGGCGACCTATATATTGAAATTATTTTGAAAGATTTTCCTTCCATTGTGAAATACAATTCGATTGATTTGATATTACCAATTTCTTTTATACTATAGTTGATGACAATGTCCTTTTTCGTATAAACAACTACCCCATCTGCCCTGTTCAAATCTCCTTCTGAATATATAATTTCGAAACCAGGGATATTGAACATCACTGGGTTATGTATTTTCCAAGACTCTGTCAATATAATGATATCAAACTTAGTTTCAAATGTCTCGAATAGGACTTGCATTTCATCGAAGTTTTTCTGCAGACTCCTAATATTATTGTGAAAAATATTAAGACTGAAGTTTTCTCGTCGACTAATATACCCATCACATTCTTTTATAGATTCAAAAACCTTTGTGTTTATTTGTGTAACATTGAAACTTTTTATGTAATCATCCATAATATATATTCAAAAGACAAAAAAATAAATAGAAAATTTTTGGATTCACAATGTTGTAGTACAATAGAATATCCTGGCGACTATAGGAAAATAAGTGACAAAGTAATGAATGTAATACAGAAAAGAAATATAATAAAGTTCTATTCCGGTTTTTTTTGTGAACGAGTGCCTATTTTGACAATTTTTGGGGTTTCCTGTTTCTTCAGATCCTCGTCTTGTTTACGTTTTTTGTGAGTTTTTTCATAAATATTCCTATCTCCTAGCAAGTCCTTATAAGAAAATCCGATGCCATTCACAATGAGTTCGTAGTTTTTTATCACCGCTTTATGGTTTTTCGCAATTGCTTCCTTTCTGCAGACGTTGAGGAATTTTCTTTTGTTATATTCTTCTTCGGTGTAGTCTTGGTTGACAAATACTTTCATGGATTTCAAATCATTAAAACGTTTCCTCGAATTAACTATAATTTCTTGCTTCAATTTATATTCTTGTACTTCGCAAATGACTGGTCTGGTTTTTCCATCAACGTTTTTCCCGATTCTGTATATATCTCGAAAATCTTTCACGTTACACTCCACTCCAATATCTTGATTTATTATTTTGAGAGTATGTTGTATGGTATCAGAGTCACTTTCCGTTATTCCGTAAATGACCAAATTGTATTTCTTAAGTTTCTTCTCAAGATTTGTGACCTTGTTTACGAGTACATTGTTTTGAGATTCAAGTTCAGCATTTCTAGTTTTGAGTGTCTCGATTTCACTCCTCAATTCCACTCGAAAATCGTTTATTTCCCTCTTAATATCCTCGTTACCGTTCTGAATCAATTTGAACAAATCCTCTATGGTGTGACTCATAGTACGATTACAATGGTCTCAATTCAGGCGTTATTTACACGGTCACTAGGCCTGTTCGAAGAAGAAACCTCTGCCTCCGTATCTGAGAGTATATTAATTTAGTGTTTATATCTATGACTATTGGGTATTTTGTTTCGGCCGAGGTAAAATCAGGTGATCGGAATATATCCCCCCTCTCGCTGACTTCAGTTCACAGAATAATAGACTCTACTCACTTGTGGCACAAGGTTGCTTTGCCCATTTGTCTTCTTGATGCACTTTGGTCCAATATTTTTGTGCATAGATTTTTGTGGTCCATGCAACAAACCATATACAATAGCCCTGCACTTTCTCACAAATAAGTATAACGCGAAACTATATGTTTTCTCAATTCAAACTGGAGACAACTTTAGTATAATCTACTATCGACAATTAATTTATGAACAAATTGAGATTTCCTCTGATGCCAATAATAGGGAGACGTCTTTCACTCGCCACGAAACGTACTGAACGTATCAAAAAATATAGCAATCTGTTACTCACAGAACAATCTAGATCAAGCAATGACATATTTTTTTTATTGCGCGAATATTTATTGCATGAAGGCTTGTTTTCATTTTTGCATTTTTTCCATATTCATCCTAACGCAAGTCAAATCTGATTGGTCATTGATTTATCTCTATTTGCGATCAGAGCATTTTGTGGTGTAAAAAATAAAACATGCGTATGAAATCTCAACTTATGCTGTATGATCAACACGTGGAAAAAATGTTAAATACTGCAGGGCAATGAAAAATACACCATATTATTAAAAAAAGTTGATAAATCGGGAGAAATTATAGCTTGCGGTGTGTTTTGAAGGACAGCCTGTATAAAATACATTCGTTGAATTAATTGTACATATGAATTGAATAGAAAATATACTACTTATCACACAAATTCGACATGAGTATTTCCCAAAGGAGACTGAAAATGTGATTTTTTCCTATAGTCTGAATTCGAATTGAATAGGTACACAGAGACTATTTCCTTTCAAATTAACCATTGCATAATATGAAGGAATGATAGAATAGCTTTTACTATATCATTATGACATTAACTTGAAAATATTCATTGAGAGCATACCTTCAATTTATGGATCAATTCGAGTTCGAAAACGCCATGAATTATTTTATTTATGTAATATTTGCACCTTATAATCTTCTGTTTGAGAAACTACGAGTGTAATTTGAATGCAAATACTAATAACTGCCATTTATTGTATACTGACTTGAATGTTGGTATTATTAATTCAACGTGAAATAAGCTATATCACATAGATTAGGAATAACTATTATACATATATTCACAAATATGCTGCAAAATATACAAAACACTGGGAGAAATGAATGCGATAGATGAATTTCCTTCATCATATGTATCTCTTACAAGAAATCCACGAATTGAAAGAATTGATAACACGAAATGAGAGATTTAAATGTATTTACCAATTCACTAAAAATATATCTGAGATGTTCAAAAAGACGAACGAACAGAAAACAACTAATTTCCTAGCTAATGCCAGCGCAGCGATTCAATAATACAGTAGGACTAGTGTGCAAATGTATGTAACAACTTTTGAACTTTATTCTGGAGTGTTTCTTTCTTTCGCCGCATATACCATGCGGCGAAAGACAGCGCTGGGAAAGGAAGATAAGATCCACTGCTATTGAATCTGGATGAAGCTATGGACAGCTAAGATAAAATAAAAAAAGAGAAACTACAAACTTTCCATGAAAGAAATTAATCACTGGAGAACCCTTATGTTATACGACAATTACGACATCTTTACAATATTTATCGAATAGAAAAACTGTTTATATGATTTTTATCGATACCATCACCTTATTTTATTTTCACGCTACAAAAACTCATGAAAATCCTAGACGTTAGCTAATACTCTCTACATCGCCCAATACATATAACATCTGACATTCAAACAGATAATCACGCAAAAGAATGTAGGACGTTTTTTATAGGTTCGTTGTGCTACCTGCACTATCGATGAAACTGACCTATGATTCATGATTAATAAGATCAGTCAGGTTTTGGTATTTATAAGACGTCACGAAGAAAGAGAACGGATTGTTAATATGTTCTACATTATTTCATCGATGAGTTCAATAGTATATGTGCCGTCATCGATATGTTCGATAGGCTGTGTTACGTCATCGATGTGTTCGATAGGATATGTGCCGTCATCGATGTGTTAGAGAGGCTGTGTTCCATCAACGATGTGTTCGATGGGCTGTGTGCTGTCATCGATGTGTTCGATAGGCTGTGTCCGTCATCGATGTGTTCGATAAGCTGTGTTCTGTCATCGATGTGTTCGATGGGCTGTGTTCCGTCATCGATGTGTTCGATAAGTTGTGTGCTGTCATCGATGTGTTCGATAAGCTGTGTGCTGTCATCGATGTGTTCGATAGGCTGTGTCCGTTATCTAGGTGTTCGATATGCTGTGTGCTATCATTGATCGATGTGTTAGAAAGTCTATGTGCCGTCAACGATGTGTTCGATAGGCTGTGTGCCTCCACTGATGTGTTAGATGGGCTGTGCGCCATTTTCGATGAATTCGACAGGTTATACGCCATCGTTGATATGTGAGATGAGGCGTATTGTATATCTTATATTTTGCAGCATTGTCGATAAGGTTGAGTCCCTATTCATTTGTATGTACTATAGATAGGTAGTTAGTATAAACAGGGATTAGTTAAATTACTGAATACTGTTGAATATTGATACCACCCTAGGTAGCCATACTAGTATTGAAATTGAAATTGAAAGTATTGGTCATTGAATATGTTCTTCTTATTGGTGCTTTCATGGGATAAATAAAGGTATATACATATCTAACAAGAAATCATTATATTTCAAATTCATTCTAGAATGAAGAATATTTTTTTAAATAAACTTCAACTTAAACATTTGATATGAGTATTTAGCTGTATTTCATCAAAGCTTGAATAATACTTTGATATTTTTTCTCCAATATTCAATCGTTTAAGTAGATACAAAAATCTTACCTTGAGTCTTCTTGCTTCTACAACGGTAGCTGTCAATCTACTCAGATTTTCGTTGTACAATAGAGATACCAGAAGTTCTCCTAAGTCCGACCTGATTTCTTGTGGCTCCTGCAACAAAACAGTATAGTGAATAATAACTTATCAGCTGAAAAAAAAAAAACGAAACCGGTTTTGTATATATTTTTTGCTCTAGTCTTTTGAGAAGTTTTGAAAAAACCAAATGCACTTATAATTGCCACTTTTGCAGCTCAAAAAAATGACGTTCACAAAATCTGCGTAGAAAGTTTCATTTCGATCAACTTTGTTTTTTATGCGACACGAAAAAAAAAATAGCCTGATTGACATTGCATTTTTTATTGCGAATGCAACGACGTACGGCACAATTTGTTTTCTTATGTTTTCATTCAGAAAAAATGCATTTCAATAGTTTAGAATTCAACTGACAGAAACTAGAATAATAAGAACTGAGATTATTGTTAGACATCGTGAATAGTAAGTGCTATCATAGCAAATGTTCAAACAGATTACCCCCAGTTTGTAGACATAAGAAAGCCCGTCTTACTTTGAAGATAAGAATGAACATCATGGGTACCCGTTCATTCTTATCTTTTTCTATAGTTAGAATACTTTTAGTGTGTTTGTAGTAAAAGTCTTGCGTGTATTTCGAACGCAAAGTGTCTTGTCCGAGGTCTTGCCGCACTCAAAATATTGAACGACTAACTCATTGGATATCATAGGCTCTACTAGCGAGTACGTCATCAGAATGGTGGAGGAGCCAAAACTACATCTTTGTTTCCAAGTCAAATTTGATCGCACAAGAAAAATAAAAAATCCTATCCGATGAATTTTCTGGAAACCTCCCTATTCATACCTTCTCAAGATCCATTTTGAAAAGCTGCTGTTCAGTGCCATCTCCAATCTCGAGTTCCTTCAGGGGAAAAGCGACGTGTCCGATTTCTGCCCTTTTCTTGGTGCGTCCACCGTCGATGACAGACAACTTCAAAGTATGGAATGACATGTCTTTAGTCGAAACCTGGAAAATAAAGCGAGGTGAGAACTGGTGGAATGTTATTTTTCATTCCGTTATCTGAGGAAATTACGTACTATTGTAACATTTGGGAATTTTAAGTTTCATGAAAGTGAATCAGATCATATAAAAAACGCACAGCAAAAAGCTAGTCATCAAGCATGCTGGGAGATATCATTAGGGTAATGCTATGTATTTTTTCAGTCTTTGCATTACTAATTGTTGGAAATCGATATACACTACCTATGTATGTGACGGTTGTTGATAACAATTTTTGTTTGATAAATATTTTGAGAGAAATTGTCAACCTATTATTTCGATTAGTTAGATTAGATTATCAACATTTGGCGACCGTGATAGGACTCAGGTTGGAGAATTTAACCCAGTTAAAGAGGGAAAGAAATCAACTTAGAAGAATGTTCATGAAGGTTTCAAAAAAGATTGAAGCAAAGAACCAAAAAAGAGGAGGAGTATTGTCTGCATTCAAACAAGTCGAAGATAAAGCTATAATCTTTTATTCGAAGTTGATAAACCTATGAACAAGTTACTCTACTACTTCAAGATGATCTTGCAGAAATTCGATGAAATTGAGCAATTACTTTCAATCCAAAGCAGAATCCACTTATTCTTATCTCGTCCTGCTGAAGAAACTATATTAAGCATCAAGAAGAATATGACCTATTCATTACCGAATCTACCAGAAGAAGAATTTTCCGGTTATACCGAAGTTAGAATTCAAGACATTTTATTAATGTCCATAATTAGATACGGAAGATGAACTACAATATCTCTACAATAGAACCAGGATCTACGGCAAGAGAGCTTGGTGAAAGCTTTCCTCTTCTGGAACGAATAATTACAAAGCATTAGATCGATAATAGAAAACCAGAATCTTTGATCGCTAAAAGTCAGATTAGTTTATTATATATGTTCTTGTATCAACTTAGAATCTTCTTGTGAACTATAAGTATATGTTGATGACTTTATATTATACCAATAAGTAAGTAGGTATTGTATAGTTCGGCTATCTTAACTTTTTCTTTTCAAATACGGACCTGTATTTTTATAACAATCTGGCGGAATGTGAGGGGTCATCAATCATGTCGACATATTATTTCCACCAAGATTATTTAACTTGGCAGGGTTAAGGTTTTGATAATGATGGAAATAATCTATCCACCTCTGTTTTGATGGATATAAATTTCCGATATTCACTAATGATGGTTCAATATTTCCTAAACGTATCATAATTTGTATGGATATCAGGAAATATGAGCTCTATGAAAAAGCTCTTAAATTCAATTCGACTCAATTGGATTTGACAAATTTTGTCTTGTTTGGAAGAGTCACTTCTAATCCATCAAATGAGTGAGATTCAATTTGACACGTGAGAGAATATCGTTGAAAATATTTTGTCTACTTATCATTCATAAATCTCGAATTGAAAAGGAGATTCATTTGTTGAAGGAATCACCTTCAAGAAAACTGCATAGGCATATTAAAAAAATGCCAATTGATATAATCTGTTCATTTTGAGTTCACTTAAATTTTCTGTCGCGTCCAATGCAAAATGCAATTTTGCCACCCTTCTTATCAGTCCAAATTCTGAAGAGAAATGAAATAAACTGTGAAACTGGTTGATATTTTCGATGACAAAATTTCTCATAAGATAAAAATGGTCAAATTTTGTTGAACTAAACTGAAGTCATGAGGATTTTCGTATAACTAAAGTGATTTCTTTCATATACAGTGTGAAATAAACACATTCCGAAACACGACAATTTTAGATTCTGGAGTAATATCCTGCAACGTACGAATAATATCATTCCCAAATTTAACCCACTTTGAAGTGTAGTTGCCACCCCCATTCTATACCAATCTTCAATATTGTATAATATGTAGTTGGGGCTTGGGACTTGGATACCTCATTCCGATATGTATTATCTCTATTTGAAAATATTATGGTTCTATGGACTTGATGTAATTCACTATAGCAAAATGAAAAAAAATATGTTCAGGATTTGTTATTCAAAATAAGTTCCTCGAACGTCTTGGCAGTACATTAATGATACACCTTGGGGTGTAGGATTAGGAGAACTTGCTGACCCATCTTGATTTCCTTGCCTCCATACAACCTCCCTCATTCCCTGCTCTTCTATCTTTTCTAACTTCTATTCATTCTTTCTTCCATATTATATGATATGAGATAGAATGGGTGTGCAAGAACAAAACGCTGTCAAGTTTTAATGTGTTTTTTCGTTTCTTGTAGCGTATATTCATTCAAGCAGACCGTAAATGTTTGCAGTAGTTCATATTGATTTAATCGACTTCTAGATTAAGTTAGATTAGGTAAGTTATCAAAACAATTGTCAAAGATATTGGTAGTGTGTCAAAGATTTCAGTCCTCCCATCCCAGCTGCATTTGAAGAATATTAGAACAATATAGTTATCCTCGACTAGTTATCTTATATGTTATTCCATAAGCATTTGTTAATTCTCAGGTATTTTTCGAAAGACTTGGTGCAAGACACACATCTACGAAATTGGATAATTTAATTTATTTGGTAAAGGATGCTCTACTATCACGAATGTCGAATAGGATAAGCTTCTACGAAACACCTCGAATGCACTAATCTCATATTTCTTTCTCCCCTTATACCCTCGATCCCAATTTTGTTCCACATCTGTCCAAATCGGATAACATCGATATCTTGAGGTGGATGAGATTCATCTTGAAATACATCTGTGCCGCGTTATGAAACGAAATTGGATATGTCCCAAATATATTATTTACATGAGAAGAGTGTCGTCATATAGGTGCTGCTGCTGTCATGCATTCGTTTTTCCTTCTCTGAATATCAAATTATATGTGTGTACATCTACCACTCCTACCAGTATTGCAGAAATGCATGGAATAAAATCATTATTTCAAACGCATATGGATTTAAAAAATCCAGAGACATGTCGATTTCATATTTGAATTGACATATCACAGTTCTTTACGTCATCCGCATTGGTGCGGTGACGTCTTCGAATGTTCTCAAATAAGACATAGCCGCGGTTTCTTTCCCGGATGCGTATTGGCATTCTTTACTACAGTACAACGCATACATGCCGTCGCATCGCGGTAAACAATGGCCAAACAAACGCTCACAACATTCAGACATACCTTACTACAGCTCAACGCTGAGGCGCGTTGTAATGTAGTAAGGATTGCCCCATGATTACCCGAAGATACTTCCGACAATCCTTACCGCGATGCAACTCAAAATAGCGCCAGGTACATGCGCGCGCGTCTCTGCGGTTTTCTTCATTTAGTTGAACTTCTAAGAACTTCAATCAAAAAATGTCACATGAAAATTATATTTCTTTGCTACTTCATGAACTCAGTGGTGAAGGAGGATCGTTAGGTATACATATCCGAACAAACAGAGGATCCACTTCAAAAAAGTATACAAATGTCACCACAACAAATTTGATAAAGTTGAAGAGAGAAAGAGAGATGGCACAAGCCAGCGAAATAAAGAGTGCGATGCTACAGTGATAAAAATTTTCAAGAAAATAAGTCGCTATACCATTATAAACGACAAGTGAGTATGACATTTCTGACACCCATAAATTTTGATTTTTTAGAAAAGGAACGTTATTGAATTCATTTTTCTTTGCATCGAAATTAAGTGAGTGATGACTAATAAATCAATTTCGATATTCCTATAGGTTGAGATGGTTATGATAAACACTCTGTTGAGTAAATTTTCTTGTGGCATAACATTGTTGTACAGCTGGTTCGAAAAAAAAATGGATACGACTATTGAAGTAGATTTTTACGAAAATGGGCAGTGTATATCTTTTTTTATATATTTAATGGTTAAAGTACACAATAATAATGTTAACAACAAAGCATGAATGTCATTACATGACGTGACACAGTCATCAGAATATACTGCTCAATATTTCTTGGGAGTAGAATTTGCCGTATTTATTTTATTTTTCGAGCCAGCTGTACATAAAAATTTTTGACAGTCTAATTTCAGAGGGATTTTCTATTAATCAAGCTATAAATGTTGATTTGCATCTTTTGATACGGTTGTATTGAAAACTGATAATTATAGATGTAACAGTAACTCAGCTTTATAAGGTCTTGAAATAACGTGATCCAAATTTATCAAAAAATCTTGAAATTTCCTACATATATCTCAAATTTCGTAAACATTTCTGAAATTTTCAAAACATACTGACATTTCTCAAACATTTCAGACATTTCCCGAAAATTTCCAAAAGGTTTTTCAACTTAAAAAAAAAACATTTCCTAGATATTTCTTACATTTTTGCAATTATTTGACTTTGACCAGATTATAATGTGAGAGCAGCATTCGGAAGGTAATAAAAATGCAGTTGAAAGACAGAGCGACATGAGAAGAAGAGGAAAAATAATTTAATTGATGCTCACTTTTTGGGAACCTTGTATCAAGCCCTCGATCAAACATACAATGGGATAAGTACAGGGTGTATCAAATTTGCGCCACTTCATTGCATGGGATTTCGGAAACGCTAATAGATCCAGGGAGGGTTAAACTTAGGAAAATATGCGGCATATTTTGCACGTTGCATCGCGGTAAGGATTGTCCGAAGTATCTTCGCGTAATCATGGGGCAATCCTTACTACATTACAACGCGCCTCAGCGTTGAGCTGTAGTAAGGTATGTCTGAATGTTGTGAGCGTTTGTTTAGCCATTGTTTACCGCGATGCAGCGCGTTGCGACGGTATGTATGCGTTGTACTGTAGTAAAGAATGCCAATACGCTTCCCGGATGGTAGGTATACTTATTCATTTATAATTTAAACCAATATGTACAATAATGATGTTCGAATTGGTGAGTTTCAGCAATAATAGATACAATAATGTGAAGAAACATATATAGGAAAAAAAATATCACAATAATCATAATACCTACCGAAAATATTGGCCTTTGGGGGTACCTCTATTGGGTGTAAAAAAAACATATCAAGTTCATGTTTTCTTTCAGCGTGTTAGTTTTCGTTGTCCTATTTATACCAATAAGAATTTCATATTTTTGATGTTTACCTACATCAGGTCGTCTTTTTCATCAATTAGAACAGTTCGAGTTTTATTTTTTTTCCACCTTCTCAATATTAGTATGCCTATGGTCAGATATCTAAGGAATAGGCAAGGCATTGTCGATCTAAATGAACACCTAGTAGACGGTATAATATTGTCTGGTCACTCAAGACCCAAACGTCTGCCAAGTTGAGGTCGCTACTTTATAAAAGTCGTTCGATGATGCTCATTAGTTTCAGTTTTTTCTCTATCAGCGACCCAATTTTAGGATGAAGTTATGTTCTTCTTTTTTTTTGACTTCAGCACATATTGTATGTAACTATCATAATCTGACATAATTTCACTTTTTATACAAATTTCTACTCCAAAAGGTCCAATAACAGTTTTTAGGAACAATAATAAGGCATATTCCAAGGAACATTTTTGGAGGTACTCACGTATTTTGGACTCCCAGAACAAGAATCCGAAACGCTTGTTTCGTAAATATACATACCCACCATTTGACATCTTAAAATTCTTCTACTAAAAACACAAAATTCGACCTTCTTCCAATTAAAACACCACACACGCTCACATTTACTTATCTTCAACACTTTTCAGCGAAAGAAGTCAATATTTTTCAAAAAATGTACTGTTCTTCGGAAACACTAGACTTTGATCTGTCAACTTGACAGTGTCACAAAGTTCAGCACCCGTCATGCTCGGTTCTCGATGGGTTTGGTAAAATTTTTAGAATTTTTTAAGTATACTAGTTTATTCTGCTGAAATATGTTGAAAACAAGTGAATGTATAAGTGTGTGTGGTGTTTAAGTTCAAAGAAGGATTAATTTTTATGTGCTTTCTTCAGTGGGTATGAATTATGCGTGGAGCAAATATTCAACTCAACGTAAGTGATTAAAATTATATCAACTTGTACATTCGATATGCCAATACATTCACTTGCCTCGCATTTGAGTTTCTCACGATGTTTTTTTCTGCTTCCTGATTCCGTGATCAATGATATCAAACAATTCTGTGCTTGAAACAGAAGATTCGCTGTGCTCAAAGGAGCGCGTAATTCAAAATGTAAACAAAAACGTTAGGTTATGCCCAGTTTGACATTGAAAGTTCAAAATAGTTCACGGTTATTATGAGAAGATGTCTCTACCTTACAGAAGATGTGTAATTGTTTCCAGTGAACAGACAATATTATAGTTCTAGCATACTAGGTTTCTATTTAGATCGACAATGGGCAAGGAAACCCAAAAGTTTGGAAAGGTCTAAGTTGATGGTGAAGTGTGAACCTCATCAGGGTCTGCTTTTATATAGGTATTTCAATTTCCGTCATCGATAATGATCCAGTTAAGTTTACAACGATGGTTGTTTCTTTCTAATTTTCTAATTATTTTAGTAAGGAAGTAGGTACTATATGTTTCATGCAATCTACCTACAACCTATCCTTTCCTTTCCTAACCTTTCATATACCCATCTCAGATTAGAGGTAGAAAATTTCGCGGTAAGCTCACAACTATCCATCAGAGTTTCATCGAAATCGAATGAATGGTATAGGAACAATCTCCTAACACATCCATTTTTATGGAATTTTTTTAATAATGTTGATTTTCATCGAATATAAATTATTTTGAGTTGATATTTTTCCTTCAAGCGCGTTTTATCATCGCATCGGTGGTTCAGTGGTAGAATGCTCGCCTGCCACGCGGGCGGCCCGGGTTCGATTCCCGGCCGATGCAGCTTAATTTTTATTTTTATCCATGTACTTGAAGTTTTTTTGAGGTTGTAGGTATCAGTAAAAACATCACTAGAAAGTGATTTCCAGAATAACTCCTTCGCCCGGAGAACAAATTTAACAGTTATTTCCAATAGTTTGCTTATCAACGGAACCATCCATACTAATATACCTACGGCGGATTCATGCAACACTTTCTCATTTTTATTACACGAACACCCCAACACATTGAAAGCGATAAGAATATTCAGGTCATCCACCGCTTTAGCACTCTAAAAAGATTTCCGGGTATTCTTCAGGGATATCATCACATGCCCGCTCTGAACAGGTTGATGATATTGATGATGTTATTCTCCTGAAAACTTGTGTGGCAAAATCAGTCCAACTTGGTGACATAACAAGTACTAACAAGAATGCTTCAAAACTTATTGGTTGGCTGCCGACGAAAAATTGAAACAAATGCCAGTCTGCGGGACTAATCGCGGATATGCGCATGTGCAAGTTTGAATTAAGAATCGACATTCGTTTTCATCATGGAGGAGAGTAGCTTTCTAGTAAGCGACAAACGTATGATAAATATTAAAAATCAATCAAATGTGTCTCGTAACCTTCAATTCGATGTTTTTATTTTATCATAACATATATTTTTCAAATATTCATCCATGGATGGATTGTTGGACGATATTGGATAATAGTTGATGATAGATACAGAAATGGATGTGATCTATGATACTTGCGAATTGCATAGGAAAAGGATTTGTGGGCTAATTTTTGATAAATCACTGTTATCACTCACTATAATGACTTCTGTAAACACTCAGTAAGTACATTAATAACTATATTAACGCTCTTTCACATAATTTGGATTAACAAATATACCTAAGCTATATGAAATTCTAAAAACGTCAGTGGATTTCAACTCGTCAAAACCCGCGCATGCGCACAATTCATAATTAGCAAGCTAGACAGTCTTTTGTTTTTCCAAAACTGGCTTCACTTTCGCGTGAAGAGAAGGATAAGTGTTATCCATATATTGTTATTATATATATATATATATATATATATGCCTGTAGCACTGCTTAATAATTCTATTTTCTACATGGCTTCCCAAACATTTCTTATCATTTCAGGATAATGTGTGTGATATTCTCGCATCCATTTTGGATTCTCATGAGCACAGAAGGTACCTGCGATTCTACCTAAATATTTACTGTTTCTGATTAGATGTAGCTATAATAGGACTGAAACATTTCAAGAAGTGCTGTCTCCACATACATGCATGAAACTGACATAAGTTTAAACCTATAGCAGTAATATTACCTGGAAAACCAATGTTTCATCGAAGTACGGATTGCAAGTTTTCTTCTTCTGCTTCGATTGGAGATATCTCCTCTCGTCTGGCATAAGATGTAATCTAAATAATATTACAATTATGAATACTGCTTCAGAAATAGAAAGGAATATTAGCTTATAATGTAACGAGATTATAATGCAATTTATAATTGTCGAGGACATTGCTAGATGACGAGGCATCAACTAAGTCAACCGCAATGTCCGAGACGATGTTAAATCGCTAATAATCGAGTTGCATTCGAAGCTTTATCGTATCATTGACAACGACGATGCGAAAATGAATAGAAAATACATAAATATTAATCAGTATCTAACGTATTAGGCTTTCGTAACTGACGTAAATTATGGTAACTAATGTATTATGAGTAACTAAGGTTTCGGTACTTTAATGTTGTTGATAATTATTAATAAAGATTCCATGTAATATTGTCTTAATCTTGAATGATACGATAAATAATTGTTTCACTTAGTACTGCAAAATAGAACCTCGATACCCCCTACAATATTTCTGAAAATCGAAACTGACTATATTTTTCTTAACCTCGATAGTGACAGGACTTATTGACAGTCTATATCCACCTACCTAACAAAGGGGTCACAGCTATTCACAGTTCCCACCGTTCTGGATGGCAGATTCTTAGCCTTCAGTAGGGAAACGAGTAGCTTTTCTGTTGATGGTTCGTATCTCAAAGAAAACCATAGTCTACCAATATGTCCATCCGGCCACTCAATTTCATCCAAATCTAGAGTGCTCTTGTAGAGGGAGGGCTCAATGACACCAAGGCCATAACAACCTGGAATACGAACAATTGAAAGTAGAGGAACAAATCGTCATTCAAATCTGAATTAACAAAGTTGAATATTCCTATATACTTAAATGGATATATGTGTTGATTTTGAATAGTGAATTGCTTAAAGGTCATGTATATTTTTTCCATATTCAAACATAATTTTCGATCTAACTGGATCTAACTGGATACCTAGTCGAAGGTTATACCTTCAGTTTTTCAGATTTAGTTTTAGTAAGATATCCAAGATGTCTGTCAAGATGAAGGCGTTCGATGTTCATTGGTTTCTTTCTCTGATCTGCAGAGGAGTTGAATATATATTTTCGCAAAAGTAGCAGCAGATAGCACTAATATTAGAAGACAAAGGGTGGACACTTTGGGACACGAATTATACCAAAATTGAGATAAGAATTCCCTTTAAATGCATAACGCGCTATATAAGGAGTCATTTTTCAGCTCCATATCAAGTCAGTCAACAAACTTCAGTTTCGTTCTTTTGCAACTTCTTATTGTTCATATAACTTATATTCTATTCTGGTCTTCAATTATTCATGTTCAGTGCAAAGGTGTTCACACATGACGAAGTGAATAAACAATATTTAGATAGATTATCTTGATACTAACGAATCAATTTTCGTTGAAGAATATGAACATAAATACAGACAAGCCATTTAAATTTCACGATCTGATTTTTTTAAAGCACCAATTTGAGTCAGAAGTGAATAGTTTTTCATAATTTTTTTGTGATACTTCGTCCAATTCGTGGCTCTTCGGTTGTATCCTTGAGTAGTTGTATTGAATTGCTTAGTCGCACTTCCATGTATTACAATATGGCAATTTTATTCTGGAGTGTTTCTTTCTTTCGCCGCATGGTGTCGCTCTTACCAAGTTGCTCTTGGTACAAGTATCCATGATGATAAAAAGGCGGGATGGTTATTTCATTGGGACAGGCATTGATTCTCAAGGGATTACGTTCTAAATAATGCTAATAAACTAGTTGAAATACGGTTCGATAATAGACACTATTTATATCAATATTCGTGTGTAGAATTGATCTAGAGGGACCCTGAAGTATTTCGTGTGCTGGATGGAAGCTTTGGAAGTCATTATTGTCAAGTGACGATGTCATTATTGTCGGCAACGCGTTTCCTGTAGGCTTTTATCGATTTCAATTCACACACTTTTCGTGCATGTTTCATCGCATTTCTTATTTGTACTCACTGAAGGAATTGGATCGAAAAGAGTGTCCCGTGGACGGCAGGAGCAAATTGTCTGGTCCAAAATCCGAGTCGTAAGGATTGTCTTCTGTCAAATCCCCCAAAGATCCGCTTCTTAACGGAGGCAAGCTGAAGAGGATCTCTTTGGTCCTGGAAATGGGATTGTTTTTCCGTTAGAAGAAGGGTAGCAAAGGGGTAATCCAGATAGTGGGATACGATTTCACAACTGACATTCCCAGCTAATGATGTGCATAGTTTTATAGGGGGGAAATTGCGTATATACGGGTTTTCCACTTGACACATCAGATTCCCCTGAATCTTCCGCAATATTGAAATATTGCCAAGTATGGAATTTGATGAATACTTACCTATAATGATAAATATCTGATATCAGAAACCTGAGATATATCTCGAGGATGAAACGCCATCGCGTTCATATTTATATTCATAGAAGCTTTTTCTTTTCATACTTTGAGAAATTTGAATATACTCGAGTAAAATCCTCTATGAATATAGGTATTATATATAATCAACAATGATACCCTATCATGGAACATGGAATGATCGGGTTGGGTAGATCCATTTCGAAAATTGCCTGAGCTTTCAAAGAGTGATTCATTGCAGGAATGTTCCTTTCAGTTTTGAATACCTCATTGTAGGATTATTTAGTGTCCTGAACTTTCCACTATTTCGTTAGACATTGACACTTCTATTATGTCTTGTTTTCTGGAATCGCGCAATTTTGCAAATTTGTTTGGATATGAATTCAAAACTACACTTCGTAATCTTCATCCAGCTAGGATAGTTTATAATTCATTTTCAATCCAGAATCACTATAATGATACAGAACTAGAAAAAAAAGTAAAACGAGAAAAATTTACTCTTGTTTGAAAAATAGCGCAAAAAGTGATCTTTTATACCTGTTATTTTGGCGCGTGCGCATAAATTCCGTTGCCATTGACATTGGCACTCGTTTATTTCGGCTAAGACAGATAGGCTATCCTTATATAGGTAGATGATATATCAAAATTGTTGAAACTCCAGCAGCTTCTCATGATTGACAAAGCACCGATTCTCGATCTTCAGACGGCATTTTGGAACGTACGTCGATATAGTTATCTGAACACGAAGTTGTTTGTTATATTCCACGATTCTCCCACGTCTGATGGTCACTTACAGGAATTGAGGTGGTGACCCCGACTGATTGGAAGGGTAAACGAGGATGCTCGTCGACGACTGCTCTTCTTCGTCTCCCTTCCGTCTGTTGCGTCTCAGGAGAAAGTAGCCGATGAGAAAGGTGAGAATCAGAAGGCCACATGCAGCGGCAGCGGCCAGCGAATATGGATACAGCAGACCTGAAAATGCAATCGTTTACCCATCTAAATATGGCTTCAGAGCTTC
The DNA here is from genome assembly GCA_029955515.1 of Chrysomela aeneicollis. Taxonomy (NCBI): domain Eukaryota; kingdom Metazoa; phylum Arthropoda; class Insecta; order Coleoptera; family Chrysomelidae; genus Chrysomela; species Chrysomela aeneicollis. The sequence goes on along the minus strand of JARUHQ010000011.1, from coordinate 12,265,721 downwards.
AGATTCCTAATAAATAAGCTTTAAAAAACCTGAAGCATAATCAATCCTCCGATTCTTGTATAAGGGAACCATAAATGGTATTTATCTGACAGATGTGGACAATGTTTTCGTAACAGAATCACCTTGTATTTGATTCTGTTCAGTTAATTTTATTTCTGCTAAAGGGGAATAGTATATTTCATTAGGAGTCTGGAAATGGGGATTTTTCCGTGTGCGTGTGACAAATTCTCATGAAGTCATGCAAGCACGGAAAAATCATTTCTGGACGTGTAATGAACGATATTTTTTTATTATACATCGTTGAAAATTAAAACATAAGACACAAAAGAAACTTGAAACGATTTTATTTTCACAGTTGTTGGAATGAAAAATCTTGGAACTACTAGTAGAGTAAGAAAATACAACTCGTCCTGCGGACTCGTTGTATTTTGAGCTCTGGGATTGCAATTTATTAATATTCCAAAAAGTTATCGGTGAATATTTACATCGTATCTTAAAAATCCCATATGAAGCGGGACATTTTAGATCAATTACAGCGATAAATTCCCGGCGGGATATTTTCGGGCTGGTAAATACCCGGTAGGTATCGAAAAAATGTACATTTGTCATCTTGACAGGCATAAATACTGAATTTTAAACATCGTTGAAATGTCACGTTTCGGGAATGATTCGATAACTGTAATTCAAGAAAAAATCACCAAGAGCAAACCAAAAAATACAATGTTGAACCATCAATATATATGGAAACAGTTTATGGATTTCATTAACTCCGGAAATATTCTACCGAATTACACTCGTGCATCAAAATAAACCTGATAATTTTCCATTCAAGCATGTTGTCAGTAAACAAACTGCATTCGGTTATTTTCATATTTTGTCGAAAGAGCCCGACTCCGAAGGAGGAGGAGGAGAGTATACTCATGCAGTTTTTAGACAACATGCTTTCATGGAAAATTATCGGTAATTTTGAAGCACTTGTGGAATTACTCTCGATAATCATACCACTTATTATATTACCGACGAATATTCGCATGTAATATAACAAGTGTATTGATGATTAATGAAACAAAAATTCCTTCGATTTTGAGAAACAAATCATGTTGCTTGTGTGCTCGTGTAGTTTCCCAAAGCAACATGATTTGTTTCGAAAAAGAGAAGGAATTTTCGATAATCATAAATAACACAAGTTGTATTTGTTCATATCATTTCATGAATAAAATCAAAGCCATTTCGATGATTTCCTATTTTAAACGTACAGTTTATGGAATTAGTTATTTTCATTATGCATTGTAGTTCGACACAAGAAGATTCGTTATGCAACCAACAATACATTTATGCCATTGTATGATGTAGGCAAGATTACCTTAGCACTAGGTACTACTGAGCTAAATTCATTATGATTGTTGTCACAATTTGTGTGGTTAGGTTACATTAGATTAATTCTAATTCTATTAATGCTGAAATTGTCTAGAATTTGTGAAAAATGAAGTGGATACACATTAATGGTGTGTGTTTATCATGGTTCAGACGAAAATTTGGTGTAGTGGCATTCATTTATATACCAGGGAATCGGAAAATACTATGACAGATTGCAAGTAGTAATTCGTTGTTAAATTAAACTACCCCATACTTGCCTCTACTGCCTACGAATCAGAAAGCGAAATACAGAAACGAAAACACAGCATGTAGGTATCCAATAGCCAATCAGGAGCCGAAATACAAAATCGAAAACATGGTGTTATTGTTTATCAACACAATCATTTCAACCAACCAAAAACGTGTATTTTAACATGAATGAAATAATCATCGTAAGCACGACGTGCTATCTGGATTCATCAAATAACCTGAAAAGCTCATATCAGATTCAACGGATACATTATTCATTGGGAAAACTAAATATTTGGCTGCGAGAAGAGACATTTCATTGTGTTATACTTTGTTGCAAGTTGACTCTGTGTTTTGGACGAAATCCATTAGCTACTATGTAATTTTGATTATATTAGGCCATCAGAACAGACTGAGAAACGTTTGCGAGCTTTGAAAATGCAAAATAGCAAAAATTCAGACGAAAGCCAGCCTTCGAACACATATTAGGGGATAATATTCTACGAAATCAATGTTATTGGCTGGAAAGTATAGAAACTGGAGAATTTACTGTAGCTTTGGGGTAGTATCGGATGGGGGAGGTTAAATCAATTTGGTGGTTTTTGAGGGTTGACTTTAACAAAACGTGTTCCTTTCATTGAATTATGGTTTTATTAGGTTCTTATCACTGGGGTTGAAACATCGTTTACTTCTAATATCTGGGATACTTTGCTATAACGCTATAATCAGGATTTTGATATGATGCTTCAGAATCTCATCATCGGTTTTCATCCATAAACATTAAGATAATTTTTCTAATGGAGTAAAGAGTCCACATAGTCACGCAGTTCCCAAAGTTTAGAAAAACTCATCGGAAATACGAAGGGTCCGTATTTCTCAGTATATTTAATATTGAAAATGATTGTATGTTTTGTTTCACTACCTTTTATGCGGCATTATTTTTGTTTTATTTTGTATAATTTTATTCGTAAAAGTTAATTTGAGGTTTAAGAAGGGGTTAACCTTTACAAACATGTCAGAGTATATTTGCGGTGTAAAGGGGGAAGTAAAAATCTCGAGCGAAAGGGGCGGAGACCAATGTCGAACAAAAAACGCTAAGCGCTGTTGGCGTCTCACTCCAACTCAGTGTCGCGTAAATTCGTAGTAAATACTGTAAATAGTCTTGCCCTGGTCGAGTGGTCGCTCGGAATCTGTGGCTCGGGATGGCTCGGGTCTGCGGCCGTCGGCCGGCCGTTACAATTCTCAGAATAGGCCTCCGGCTTTTCATCACTCATCAGTATATTTTGAACTTACTGTGTCTATGAGGATAATTTGATATGATATGGGAAATATAAAAAAACTTGTCGAAACAGATGAAACCCTTTCGAATATCAAAAACAGTAACACAAAAACGTCTACACGAGCTAAATTGAAACTTATAAATACACAAATTAGAAAATGTCTCTCGGTCGTGGGAGAAATGGGACTTTCGATTGGACAAAAGAGAAAATTTCAAGCAAAAATTGGTGAGCTAAAACGGGTTAGATTTCTCATTCCAAAAATAAATCGGGGGCATGTAGGTTCAGGATTGAGAATTCAGACAGGGCTCGTTATCAATAATTTGAATCACGATGAAATTGAATGCTTTCTCATTGATGCATCGTATGATGAATATGGACACAGAATAAAAAATGCTGTTTATGGAGAAACTATACTGAACATTTTTATACACAACAAAATATATCGAAATATTCTTCTTCGATAGGTTGAATGACATTTTTCAAGGTATTCAGTATATATCTTTACTGAACTTGAAAACTCGAAAACTCACATGATATATTTGAAAACAAAATTTACAAATAACATCCTATTTGTCTCTTATATTTTGACCCTTACCTACAGCATCAAGTATACGAGGTGGAAAAAACATTGAATATAAAAGTTGTAGGGTTTCATCGGTCCTATATTTTATCACTTCCAAAACGAACAAATGCGAATCGCAATTTTTTTTTTCAAATGGATCACCCCCGGTCATAGGTTTGTAGTCAGAAGTCCACTTGTTTGTTTTATCTTCTGGTTTCCATGGTATATTGTATCCATATGCAAGGAAAGGATCAAATCAAAATTTCATTGGAAATTTTCATTCAATATTGGAATTGAAATAAGTGGAAAGCGGCTTGAGGAAAAAAAAAAAAGTATTTCATTCTGGTTGAAAAAAAACTGTATTTTTTTCAATTTTGCGATTCGCATTTGTTTGTTTTGGATGTGCCAAAAGATAGTACCGATGAAACAGCCCGAAGGTAGTACAGAAATATCTCTTATTTCCATATTACTCTCGTATCTACTGGTCAACTATTTCAGGCAGCAAATATTTCATGTAAAAATCTACTAATTTTGATTCCATCTTATCTTGCCAAAATCTATCATTACGATGAATTTTTTTAATTTTTATTCCTTTATTTGTCCATACCTGCATGAAATTTCGAAAAAAAAAAGTCGATGGCGACCCTCGAATGACGAAACGTCGTATTAAAAATTCTATACTGCTAAGTTATAGAGCATGAAATACAGTTTCAAGAAAATGTCTGCTCTTTTCGTATCTATTAAAATAAAGCCAATAAAAAATTAAAATCTAAAATCTAAAATTTGTATTTCTTTGCGGCTCATTGTTGCGCACATGAATACACAACTTTTTCTTGATTCAACCGATCCTGTATCTCTAACCGTTATCGAATTCCCAATGTAGGGCTTCGAATATGGGACACCCTGTACATCGATTCCAATTATTTCTTATAAAAACATTCGAAAATATTTACGTACCTTATCAATCTCAATATCTTTTTTTCGACTGACAATTTCCTCACAGAAAGTCTTTTACGATGTTTATCGCCTGTTCGATAATTTGAACTCGACATGCTTGATCACAATAATAATACTAGTTCATAAACTAACAATAGTGTCACCATCTGAATGCAATCGCAAACTATGATACATGCATATCTGGACGGTCCTTTGATGTGCACATAGCGCCTGCCGCCGCCGTTCGCAAAAAATGTTTACGTTTTCTTTCACCTAATTAGTCTTATTCGAGAATGCAATGAATCCTTTTCGCAACTTCCATTGATATCATCACATGTGCTAAAATTATTGGAATAGCTTCAGTGCTATTTTTGGTTTTTATGAATGAAAATACGATTCATTCATAAATTCATAGTATCCATGTAAAAGTGCTTATTTGGTGCGAGGGCGCTCGAATCAGTCATGAAAAATGCTCCGTAATTGAGTCTGCAGGGGTTCAGCAAAAATCATTTTTGAGCTAGTAATTATTGATGGATCGCGATAATTTTTTTTTTCAATAGAGACAATTGTATGATTGAGGCATCTCTCGGAGTACTTTTTCGAAATACGATATATCTTGTGAGATAAAAAATAGTGAATATGGGAGAAATTTCGCAACTTTTTTACTAGTTTTTTTTCAAAAAATCAAAAAAGTACTACGAGAGATGCCTAGATCCAACCTTCCTCAAGCAGAAAGTGAAAAAAAAATTCGATTTTTTTCAGCGAGGTCCGAGTAATATGATTTTTGCCATTCCTTGTTTCACAAAGTTTTACCATCAATCCCAAATAAGGTTAACCCCCTCTTAATTTTGATATACGCATTTGTGAAGCCGTATAGCCGATTTCACCGTCCTCGAGGATATATCTAGTCTACATAGTTTAACCAGTATAGCCTATTCAGAGTTTGGATAGTCAACGTTGACGAATACATTTTGATGATTGAGCATAGGAACTTGTTTGGTCAGTGCGAGTTGTTGATCAATCAAAAATCTGACCTGGTGGCAGCGCTTCCTTTAATAAAATAATCACCCTATTTGCACAGGTTAAATTATTATAAAAAATTAACGGACAATATAATTCTTATATAAGAGAGACCCATTCAAGACAATGGCAATATGCGTTGAGATAGTTCAATATTATACTTATTGATATATCAATATTTATCATTGATGTCAAGTCCCAGTTATTGAAATTTTAAGTGATTGAATACATCATAATTTTTATTTTATTTCAACAATTGTTTTTGGTTTTTGTAATAATCGTGAAATACCAAAATTGTACGTTTTTGACAAACCTTAGGAGAGTGCTGTATCTCTGATATCAAAAACGCCTTTGAAAATACCATAGATCTTATAACGCTCGATCCAGCATCCTGTAGTATTTTATTGGTATCAGAGGGGTCTGCAAGAAAGTAGGTACCATGATCAGGTGGTACAACACATATGCATCACATATGCATGGTCAAAAATTAAAACGACCAATCAATGGCTTAGTACTTTGAACCCCCTCGAACTTACAAAACAAATAACATGGATACCGGATCTAGCGTTATAAGATCTATGGAAAATACGATGACAGATTCAAATTTCGCTGTTCAGCATCATGTAGCAAATGCATGAAGCAACTGCGCCCTGATTTAACAGAACTATCTTATGATAACTGATACCAATACTCTGTCTAAAGCTCTTGATAGGGGTAGTCAGGTCGACTCCATCTATACCGATTTCTCCAAGGCTTTCGACAGGGTTAATCATGGGCTTCTAACCCACAAACTCAGTAGGTATGGTTTCGGAGGAGCGATTCTGAAGTGTATTGTCGATTATCTGACAGGCAGATACCAAATAGTGAGATTCAAGCACCATTATTCTTTTGAATTTCCTGCAACCTCGGGTGTGCCCCAAGGCTCACATCTTGGCCCCTTACTTTTCAACATGTTCATTAATGACATCACTTCATGCTTCCACTACAGTAATGCCCTACTATTCGCCGACGACCTAAAGCTCTATCGTATTGTGAATTGTGTTGATGACGCCGCTGAGTTACAGAGCGATATCTGCAGACTTGCTACTTGGTGCTTAACAAACGGTATGGGCCTAAACATAAACAAATGTCATATCATACGTTTCACTCGATCCCATTAGCCTGTCATTTTCGATTATACCATCAATGGACAACCCCTGGACGCTGTCGACCGTGTCAGGAACCTTGGAGTAATTCTTGACGAATCCCTAACCTTCACTTACCACATAACCTCCATTGTCAACAGGTCTACCAAAATGTTGGGATTTATTAAGAGGACAACTCGTGACTTCACTAGTCTGAGTGCCATCAAAATCCTATACTGCACACTTGTTAGAACTCACCTCGATTATTGTTCCTCTGGTCACCACATTATGTAACCCAGATATCCAAGATTGATCGTGTTCAAAAAAGCTTTCTTAGATATGTTTCTTTCAAATCTAATTTCTTTAGTGATTATGCCTCAATTGAGAGTTATCTCAATATTCCATCTTTGGAGAATAGACGTAATCAGCGAGATCTATTGACTCTTTACAAGATATTAAATGGTGAATATGACTGTCCTGATCTACTTTCTCAAATCAGTTTAGTAGTCCCCACTCGCCTTACGAGACAGGTAGCTACTTTTCATATTCCCTACCATCGTACCAACATTGCTTATTTCAGCTATATCCCAAGATCCCTTAGAGCGGCAAATTCCCTCGATATTGACATCTTCTCAACGCCGCTTCATAAGTTTAAAAATCAACTGTGTCAGTGACCATCTTGTCATTTTATCTTCCACTTTTACACTGACTGTACTTGTATTTTTACTTTCCATTTATCTTTTTAATGTCTTCAATATTATCAATATCATATATGTTGTGTCTGTTGTTGTATTACTCACATAATGTATATCTTGTAATATTTTTTAATTAGGTTTGCCCGTATTGAACTAAAATAAAATAAAATAACTTATGAAGAAGGGGCACCATGTATATATACTCTCTTGAATTTTTTCAATTTTGGTTGTATAATGAAGTCATTGTGCATCGCAAATGCGTGTAGAAATAGCCTCTATTTCGATACGCATTTTTTATTATTCGGAGATTGGTACAATCGAACTGTCAGATGAAAGTCAGAAGAGTTAGGTTCAGTTTACTTCTGAGCGATTTGGATTTGGTGATATTAGCAGAGAGTAATTTGATTTAAATTGACCTCTAAAAACAATAACAACATTGAATTTTTTAAACTGTAAACTGGGCTTTACGCTTTGCTTCAGATTTTGATCATTTCAATGTCATCATTGTTACCAATCGAAGTTGTTTCTGTTATTTATCGATATTAAATCCATTTTTTTCTTCAAATCAATTCAAAATAAAAAAAATTGCACATGATACACGTTTTATAAAACACGTTGTCGCACTTGTTCACTTGGAGCACTCCTCGCTTCGCTCGTCGTACTCCAAACAACGCGTGCGACAAAATAGCGTCTTATAAAACTTGTATCATAATATACCATTGATGTCTCTAAAGTATGGAGTTTTATTTGGAATACCAATGTCTGGATTTTCTCCATAAATTTTGAACGAAGCCGCAGCATTGATTCCACTGTCAGTATGAATGACATTGTGAGGACTCCATATTTCCAAAACATAATATCCCAGCTTCGATCGAAAATTTGCATAATACAGGCTTTTGAGATTTAGGATGTTCGACAGTGTATCTGGCTATATATAAATAATGGAGCTTGCTCAATATGAACTGAAATGTGCGTATTGAATATCAAGTACCTACATCATTTCGAGAAAGTGACAAACTGTATCCGATTTTTTGATCGATAATAGCCTTGTAGACTTCTTTGTCGTAAGTAGCTTGTAAAGAAAAAAATAGTTCCTTGACCTCTTTAGTTTTTTTCTGACTTTTTTTTCGAGAGATTTCAGTTATGTTTATGATCGAAGCAGGCTGCCTTACAGAACACGGGGGCATAATTTTGCGGTCCAAAACCCTTCTGTGGACCCTCCAAGGGTCATTTGAAAGGCAAGGTTCGACCGAGGGTTCTACGCTGGAAAGCAGATGAAATCAATCTCACTGGGATGAAGTGCCAGGTCAAAGACAAGCGAAAATACTAGTGAGCTTCTCGAATTGGGCAAACAATACTTGAAAATGGTGACGGGACTCCTCACTGGATACTGCCGTCTGAGGTATCACCTCAAAAAGATGGGCAAAACAGAAAGGACAGTTGCGGCTACTGCGAGAACTTCGCTTCGTTTTGCGAGTACCCAGCGCTCTTCTGCAAGAGGCTCAAGTTCCTGGAAGGGGCTTTCATGAAGCCCTCCGATGTCAGGAACCTAGCTCCTAGGAAACTGATAAACTTTGCACGAAGTCTCGGAATCCCGGTCCTCGAATGGATTAAGGGTTCTTCACAAAATATCTAATAGGTTGAAGTGCTTGCACAGCTTTAACGACCTTCCCCCACAATCTACAAGCTATGTTTAGATCTTTCATATACGACTAGAGCTTCGTTTTGAATTCCATCATGGAATCTTTCAATAATAGTTTTCGTTTCTAGCAATAATATATCGATTTGAAAATAGCGTCACACTATCTTGTTGTCTGCATTAATACTGACATACGTCTACCTCATAATATTCTTTCAGCGGATAAAATTGTCTTTGTGATATTCTTGGTTGAAATATGTTTCTTGTCAAAAACAGGTATGTCCCATTCAGTTCAATTATAATCCAACCCGATGAATCGGAAGGAGATATCTTTCCCGCATGTGACAAGTTTATCCGCGTGGAATAGAAACAGTTGAAGCAGAAATAAACAATAAAAGGTACACAAATAAAAGGAAATATCGTCAATTCACTTATCTCCATAAGTGAAATTGACGATTATAAAATCATGAAAATATGTTACAACTTTCACAATAGTATATTATGATACAAGTTTTATAAGACGTTATTTGTCGCACGCGTTGTTTGGAGTACGACGAGCGAAGCAAGTAAACAAGTACGACAACGTGTCTTATTGAACGTGTGTCATATGCAATTTTATCTATTTTGAATTAATTTGACGAAAAAAATGAATTAACATCGATAAATAACAGAAACATATTCGATTGGTAACAATGATGACATTGAAATAATCTAAATCTGACGCACAAGCGTAAAGCCCAGTTTACAGTTGAGCGATTTTGATTATTGCAATACCAGCGGTGAAAAATTCAATGTTGTTATTGTTTTTATTGGTCAATTTAAATCAAATTACACTCTGAATTGAAATATACCAATTGAAACATTGAGTTTTTCACTGCTAATATCACCAAATCCAAATCGCTCAGAAGTAAACTGGGCCTAATCTTCTGACTTTAATTTGACAGTTCGATTGTACCAATCCCCAAATAATAAAAAATGCGTATCGAAATAGAGGCTATTTCGACACGCATTTGCGTTGCACAATGACTTCATTATACAACCAAAATAGAGTTCAACGATTGGTATATAAGGTCTCTATGGATTACGTCATATAAAATCGTAATTGAAATATAAATCTAATATTTGATGAAGGTGACTTGTTTTCAATTGAAATTAAACTTTTAAACGGATTGAGAAGTCTCTAATCTTTCCACCATTTCTTTGACTTTTTTCTACCTATATCCATCTCTCGGAAAAAAAATCTTGAGAAAGTGGAATAATTTGGACGACGCTTAAAAATCATCTCACATGCCACAGCAGGCATTATAGACTGTAAGGGTCTTAATTCGGTCTTAGAGCCTCACAAGGGAGCCCGGGAGCTAGATACCTCTGCTAAGTATATCGGTTGCCTCGAGCGCCAGTTTTTTATTAAGTGGTATGCTCCACTTTCTTCTAGAACTAGAGTTCTTAGAAGGCCCTAGGTAGCTACAGTGAAGAAGGAATACAGAATAAATTCATACAATGCACCCCCTTGTGTAAACCAGGGGTCAGTTGGTTAGACAAAAGGATAACAGTAACTTCTAAGGAAATGTAGTCTTTAGTTACATCTCCTTAGGTTAGACTGGTATACAAGCTACTTTAACAGATGTTCTTTATTTGATCTTGGTTTTTAAGTTTCCACAGGATTTATTCAAATTAACTAACTGGATACTCTCTAAAGGTAAAATCAAAGCACAACCTCAGTCACTCAAATAAAAGTCAGATGGGTTTTAAATCATTTATTTCATGAACTACACAGCTTTCCACGCTTGTTACTAATTTTCCGGAAAATATGTAAATAAAACAGTTAAGGAAAATGACAGACTACAACTGATTGGTGAAACACAACAATTTATTCAGTGAAAATATCAGTCAAAATCGCAGAAACAAATATAGAAACTTTTACGTTTGGATGTCAAAAAAAAATCAATATTTTCCTGAAAATGATAAAATTCGGGCTGGACAGGTTTATTCCATTAATCAATGCAAATCCAGAGAGATACAAAAAAAAATACAGATCCCAAAACGACCAAAGAAATTTCGTACTACGAACCACAGCAAGGATAAGTGAGTAATTTCGTATACCGGGTGGTTCACTCACACGAGGTGAAATGTAAAACAGGTTTTCTTTTCAGGAAGTTTTCACGTATTCTCGTTATTCTGGTGAAAGTTACTGGACGTTTCTGGTTTCACAGGGTGTTGTATTCGAAAGGTGAATTTTCTGGTAAGATTTTATTCGCTTTAATGCGCTGCTTGACAGATTAATTAATCCGAGAATTTATCAGCCTACTTTTGTCTTAGGGACCGTGATTTCGTTATGGTATAATCACGAGGTATCGTTGTCTAAAAATGCGTTGCACCGGGACACTAGGTGAACTGGAAATCGACCGCTCTGGTCAGGATAGAATTTTATTTCGTTTTCGACAGGGATGTAATCCAGGGTCCGCTCAACTATCGGGTGTTACCGGAACCTCAAGTAACCCTATCAAGTACAAGCTTGGACAGGCAAGAGTATTGAGAGGATTGAAAATTCGAAATCTGGATTTCACCGATCTGCAAGAACGGGGCACTGGATTGCGAGTGGATAGTATCCCGTAGTGGCCAGGTGATACGATCAATTCGCAATTTGCCTATAGATAAATAGGCGACAAATTATTGGATTAGAGCGATCTTAAACTCGACAACAGTCCCTCAATGATATTGATTCCCCAAAGCCCACTATTTCCCAAATAGCTTGACAAAATTAAAGCAGGAAAAGCGAGGAAAAGCTAGCAGGTTCTATCAACTCGAATTCGGATTATCGTATCAATTTTACTCTTACTTTGCTTTCTGGTGGTAAACGGGAACTACCACGGCTCGGCTAATCCAGTATCAGGTATCCTCAGGATTTTCACAGGTTCACCCACAAACTTCGGAACGGGAATATCTCGGGAATAGATGGGAATTACACGGGTTGACAAAAGTGAAGAGCAGTAATCGGTAGGAAATCACGACTCACTGATTTACGGAACCGATAATCATCAATACGATGCGCGAATCACTTTTAGAACTCTCGAATCTAAGTCCCAGGGGTATATATGGACAACCCCCCCCTTTTCCAAATATAGCAAAAACTAAACAGCTTGACATTGATCAACCTCTAGTATTAGGCAAAAAAAAATTAGCAAAACCACACTAGGTAAAAACAATAAACAGAAATTCTATAGAAAAATGTCAATAAAAAAAAAATACCGGGGGTCCTATTCTTGGATCGTCAATATAGAGGGTGTCTCCTTGAAATACTTACTCCTGGTCAATGCTGTGGTACAACTCTCAATTTCCAAATATGTTATTGGTATTTTACAATATTGAAATCATATTCCCAGGACTCCTTGGTCATAATATACCGGAACGGGAATAGTATATAACCTATCCGGGATGACAAGCCATATCTGAGTTAAATTACCGGGTGATATTCACAAACTTCGAACATGTTTTCGGCGGTTATTCATGGTCCAGGTAGTTTCCAGAGGTATATTCGGGTGTATGAACTATTATCTGCTATGAAAAGATTTCTCGTAACTTAACAGTTTCAATTCCTGATGGGCTCATGTCTTAAACCCGTAGTAATGAAGGTCCTGAGAAATTACTTCATTACACATCCCTCCTACTCACAAAAAAAAAAATTTTTTGCTTGCGCTGAAAATTTTTTTTCTAACAATTAAAATCATTCTTTCAAGAAAGTATCAACCTGGGGTATTTTATATTTTTCTGGAAGCAAAAGTCTGAAATCATTTTTTTTTTGGATATATTGAACGAACTAACTCCCTCACATTTCGGCTAATAATAAAAGTTGTTCCGGGGCCTTCGACAGGTGCATAGATCGCACTGAGTCGACCTATCGGCGACTATCACGGTGGAGGTCTGCACTCGCTGGTTGATCTGATCTGGTCGTAGCCCTGCGTTGGAGGGTCGTCGGCGAACGGGTTGTGGACGATCGGGAATCAGCAATGGAAAGTGCAGTTGTTGGCGACGTCTAGGGGGGCAGTCACAATCACACGACCGTACCCCGACGAGACCGCACCTGGAGCAAAAGAGTCTACTAGGGCGTTGACATTGCGGCCGTGTATGACCAGGGTAGCCACACCGCCAGCAAAGTTGTCGCTCTACTGGTAGATAAATGTCCGACGATGTCCTACGGGATCCCATGGGGGCAGTGTCCACCGAATTCGGCCGTGGAGTCGCCGTGACCTTGACAGTGGTGTCCGGGGTTGGTTCCTGGGGTTGTTTCTGGGGTGGTTCTTGGGTGTAGTGAGAAGAAAGGGACGGGCTGGGGTTCGACTGGTTGCATGCTGATGAGTCGACTGACGGTCTGGCTGGGCCCTCTGTGGACGCTGGAACGGTGAGGTTATCGGCGGGGTCGATGTCGGGGTGATGGGGTAAAAGTTCCCAACCATCGAGGGAGTCGTAGTGGATGTCCAAAACGTCCTCCATCTGTAACAGTACCAAAACTAATCAACCCTTCAATTTTACCAAAGTTTGTCATGCCTCCAGTACTCTAGCAAGGTCCTACTCCAGCCGGGATGGTGATCCACACCGCTTTTCCCTCGGAATTCACCAAACGTCGGCGGTATCGAACGTCGATGGGGACTTCCTCCGGTCGAAGTTGTCCTACCATCTGCCACATCAAAGGTGACCACTCACTGGTAGACCGCTGGCGTTGATATTCAGCGATCACCCACTGTTCAATCGCCTCCTTGTGATCAGCAGGGGTGGTTAATTGGGTCAGGAAGCTCGTGGTCGGGGAGTCCGGTGTGACTTGATTCCCTTCTGGTCCCAAAAGGAGTTGTTGGAGTTCAGGAAATCGGGAATAATAAGGTTCGGGAGTTGAGGGGAGACTCTCTGCAGGGGATATGGGGGAGTAGACGGGCTGACTGGTTGGCTGGCAATTTGGAGGCGGAGTTGTCAGTAGTGTGAGGTCGAAGTCTAAGGGGATCGGGCCAGGTTCCTCGACGACGACTGGGTCTGGTGTGGCTGGGCGGAATTGAAAAAAAAACGAACTTGTTCGGGAAGAACTTCCTCTAAGTGTTCCGGTTCACTCTCATCATCCGAAATAATGATTACGGGGATATCCCGAGCTGGCCGGATTACTATGTTCTGGAGGATCCGGATTTTTCGGGGTGGACTGGCAGGGTTACTGGGCAGGGTCCGTTGCGGCATCTACAGAAAACATTTTAGTGGTTATCAGGATAAAAGGGTTTCAGATCTTTTATATGAATTCGGTTGTAGCGTTTTCCTGTACTGCTTTTTAAATCGTATACTACTGGGGAAAGGATTCGGATAACCGTGAAAGGGCCGGTATATTTTGGGGCTAATTTAGCTGCGTAACCACGAATCCCAGAAGAGAGATTATGTTCTCTCTTCATTACTTGGTCACCCAGGTGACATCTCCAGTCCCGTCGACGCAGGTTATAATAGTGGCTCTGGGTGTTGAAAGCACGAGCCAAGTTTACTCGGACTAGTTTATGTACCTCGCTGAGTTTTTCCAGGTGACTCCTCCAGGCCTGTGACGGGGTGTCTTCGGTGTCGGTAACTTCAGGTCGGGGTGCACGGTATAGAGCTTTCGGTGGTTCCAATTCTCTTCCAAAAATCAGAAAGGCAGGGCTAAATCCTGTCGAATCGTGACGGGCTGTGTTCAGGGCAAATTGTAACTCCGGGAGAAATTGATCCCATTTTCGGTGATCATTATTACAATACTGGGAGATCATTGTTTTAACCGTCTTGTTAGTTCGCTCGACCGGATTAGCTTGTGGAGTGTATGGAGGGGTTAAGCGGTGTTTTATTCCCAGATCTTGCAAAAGATCTTCGAATATCCTTCCGGTGTACTGGGTACCGTTGTCACTAATGACGGTTTCGGGCCGTCCAAATCTCAGGACGACATCCTCATAGAAGGCTTGAGAAACGGCTCTGGAAGTGGCCTTACGAAGGGCTTTCAATTGAACCCACTTCGTGAAACGGTCTTGATATACGGCTAGGTAACAGTTTCCCTTACTGGAACGGGGTAACGGGCCGACCAAATCTGTTGAAACAGTGTCCCAGGGTTTTGTGTTCAACGATGGATGCATTTTTCCAGGGAGTTGTTGTTGGGAGTTTTTATA
Organism: Chrysomela aeneicollis; assembly: GCA_029955515.1. Taxonomy (NCBI): domain Eukaryota; kingdom Metazoa; phylum Arthropoda; class Insecta; order Coleoptera; family Chrysomelidae; genus Chrysomela; species Chrysomela aeneicollis. Next base: position 12,250,705 of record JARUHQ010000011.1, on the reverse strand, counting down.
TTCCTGGCAGGTTTTACAACTTCGGACATATCGAGCAATTTCTCTGAACATTCCAGGCCAATAATATTTCTGGGTGATACGAGCGATGGTTTTCGCAATTCCCATATGTCCGGCTGTGACGTCATCATGATTTTCCTGGAACACTTGAGTACGTAATGATTTCGGTACGCACAGTTTCCAAGGATCTCCCATTTCTTCCTCAGACAAGTTATTGGAGTCCCAGAAATGGCGAAAAAGACGGCCATCCTTGATGCAGTAATCAGGGTGAGCATCGGGATTCTGTTCGATTTCATGCGTTTTTCCTCGATACCAGGAACATTGCTGTCCCGCCTCTAGTTCGGCGTCGGTAGCACACAGGAGAACATCTATTTCGAATTCTTCGTTACTGGGATGTGGTAACGGTTGACGGGATAATGCATCGGCGACCTTGTTCAGAACCCCTCGGCGGTACTTGACTTCGAAGTCAAATTGCTGCAGGAACATAGCCCACCGGGCGATGCGGCCAGCGGGGCTCTTTATGGACTGTAACCATTTCAATGATAGGTGATCAGTCAGGACGGTAAAGTGGTAACCTTCCAGGTAGGGTCTTAGCTTTTCGATGCTCCAGACTATGGCCAAACATTCCTTTTCGGTCACGGAGTAGTTACGTTCTGGACCGGTTAACATCCTACTCGCATACGCCACTACTTTTTCCTGACCCTCTATGTTCTGGGTAAGTGCAGCTCCCAGGCCACAATCGGAGGCGTCAGTTTGTAGTATGAACGGCTTGGTAAAATCTGGGCAGGTCAAAGCGGGAGCTTCGGTAAGCCGAGTTTTCAGAAACTCGAAGGCGGTATCTTCAGTTTCTGTCCACTTCCAACGGTTACCTTTTTTCAGAAGCTTCGTCAGTGGTGCCACTATCCCGGAGAAATTCGGTATAAATCTCCTATACCAGGATGCCATTCCCAAGAATTGGCGAAGTTTCTTCAGGGTGTTTGGGGCAGGCCACTGTACTATAGACTCTATTTTGTCTGGATCGGTTTTTATCCCTTCGGATGTTACTACATGTCCCAGGTATTTCAGCGAGCTTAGACAAAACTTGCACTTTTCTGGATTGAGCTGCAAGTTCGCTCGACGAAGCCGGTGGAAAACTCGTTGAAGATTGGTTAGGTGCTCATCGAAAGTCTTGCTCAGCACGATAATATCATCCAGGTATGCAAAAGCAAAGGGTTCCATCTCAGGACCTATCAGGTTGTCCATCAATCTCTGGAACGTAGCTGGGGCTGAGTGGAGCCCAAACGGCATCACCCGGAACTGGAATAACCCTCTTCCAGGTACGGTGAAGGCGGTTATTGGTTTACTTTCAGCTGACAGCGGTATCTGCCAGTATCCCTGCCTCAGGTCCAGGCTGGATATAAACTTAGCTTCCCGGAGCTTATCCAGGATAGCATTGATAAACGGTAACGGGTATGCATCCTTTTCGGCGACGTCATTGACCTTCTGGAAATCAATGCAGAAACGGTGTTTTCCATCCTTCTTCTTCACAATGACTACGGGGGAACTCCACGGACTACTGGAAGGTTCGATAATGCCGTCGGCCAGCATCTTATCGACTTCTTCACTTATTACCTCTTGCATTTTCGGATTCTGGGGACGGTACCTTTGTTTGATCGGTTCGGTCGTTTTCAGGCGAATATGGTGTTCAACTAAAGGTGTAGGACCCTTTATTCGTTCAAAAGCAGGTAACTCTCTGTCCAGGAATATTTGTAGTCTATTGTGTTGATCAGGAGAAAGATTTCGGCAAGGTGATTCCTCAACTTCAGTATGATTGAAATTTACCTCAATACTCGGTGGTATTTCAACAGGTTTTGCATTTTCGGAACTGTTCCGATGTTTTCGGTTCGGTGGGCCACCCTGTTTCGCCTTCTGGGTACCCTTCTCATTTCCCGGAGGCTTCCGGGGAGCTGGTGGTGCCGGATTCTCAGTTATGAGCTGAGGTTGTGGTGCTGATTCAGGAATTGTATCAGGACTTCCAAGGAAACCAAGAACGGAAACGTTCTTCTGGTTTAGATACACAGTGGCGGTAGGCAAATCGATGCTAAAACCCTGTGTACGAAGGATGTCCATCCCCAACACTATATCGGCAGCTAAACTGGGAATAATTAGCAAATCACTGGAGAAACGTTCGGTGCCTATCATCATCCAAGGGTTGAAAGATCCGGTTACCTTGATGAGCGAACCGTCGGCTTGGCGGGACTGAACTACAGGGATCGGGTTTTCTCGGAACCCAAGTAATTTGCAACAATCCGCTACCCTGGTACTGGCAAACGATCTGGTAGCCCCTGTATCGACCAAAGCCGCAAATCGCATGTCTCCAATTGTAACGGGGATGAAAGGTCGGTTGTCATCTGGTCGAGTTGTCTGGAAATTTTCCGGGATATTTAGCTGCTGGAGCCGGCCTGTCCTCGGTTCGGGCGGGCTCCGGTTGAGTTTTCCGGCTGTGCACAGGTACAATCCTTCGAAAGGATTCCATCACGGCCACACCTTGAGCAAAATAACCTAAAGGCATTACGACAATCTGCTCGTTGATGCCCAGACTGTCCACATCTCCAGCAGGTATTTCCTCGGTTGTATACAGGTTGTCCGGATGTTGGTGATATCGTCGGAGTATTTGAGTTCGGGGGCAGGATAGCCCTCGGCGGCGGTCTACTGGTTAGGGGTTGACTATCTGGAGGTGGTCGAGCGACTGGTGGCGGTTCGGGGTAAGACATTCGAACCGGGGAAGCAGAAGGCGGGTTCCGGTAGTACATTCGGCGTATCTCGCCTCGTAGTTGTTGAAATTCCAGGATTAGGGAAATCAAGGACGGAACATCGAAGAAGTCGTTTTTTCGGATGTATTGCCGGTAATCTGGAAGTAGATTTCGGTATAGCCAGGTTAGTTCTTGGGCTGGTTCAAGACTTCCATGACGTCTTATCAGAGTTTGTAAATCTACCACATAGTCCATGGCCGGCTCGTTATCTCTCTGGAGTCTTCTACTTATTGCCATTTCCAAGTCATCCTGGTATCCGATGGGGAAATATGATTTCTGGAAAATCCTCTTGAATGACGACCAAGAATTCCAAAATCTTTTATTGCAGCGGTACCATAAAAGCACTCGTCCTTGCAATAATTCCGGTAATACATCCAATAGTTGTGCTGGACTGGCTTTTTCGGCTGCCCCGATTTCTTCCAGTCTTTCCAAGAACGCCACTGGATCTCTGGTTCCATCAAAGTGAAGATTCCAGTGATGCGTTTTCAGTTTAGTGGGTACGGGGACTGGCAACGGCGGTCGTGGATGTAGCCACTGCGATTGAGCCATTCCGTCACTGGCCGCAGGGTTGACAGTGACAGGATTGACAGGTGGAATATTATTCTGCGGGGGGTACGGGGGTTTTGTCTGGTTAGTCGGGAAGGTTGGATTATTTCCTCCTGGTTGTGTTCCGGAAAACCCAGGGGGTACGTTGGGGTTGGTAGTTGCTGTATATCCCGCCTGCTGATATTGAAACCCAATCAATTTGGGGAGTTCTTCCCTCAGGAACCACACCAAACGTTTCCGGAGTTCACTCACAGTTCCTTCTGTACTCATGCCATACCTCCCTAGTTCTTCCTCTAGATCAGGTTTCTTCAAGCGATAAACCCAACTTACTCTAGGTTCAAGGGTTGTCAAGTTATCTTCGCTACTCTCTTTATCAGGATCAGGAGAGGATGGTTTACTAGTCCTAGAGTATTCTGGAGGTATGAATAGCTGGTCCGGATTATCACAGGATGGTTTTTCTTGTGACATGACTATCCAATCTCTCCAATCAGGTACAATCAAATACCAGGTTCAGTGATAGGACTTTCGGAATTCAGGGGGGAACAAGATACCAGTTATTGATTATGCGGGTAGATACAATGCAGTTTACTACTTACGTGAAACATACAAAGCAGGGAGTCTACCACTAGAGTAGCGAGCAAATGAAATCTACCAGAATATTGATAGAGTGAACAGGTAAAACAAAATTTTAGCAACACCAAGCACGAGTACTAGTATGTTGAGCTCGAGATGCAGTTAAAGATGTTTAGTGGCAGTTATCTAAACAGGGAAATGGTTTAATTCTCAGTTTGTATTGCTCTCAGTGGGAGAAATTTCCTTGGTCTGTATAGCGAATTTTTGCTTTCTAGAATGCACTGTTTATACAATGGAATTGTTGTGATTAACCATCAGGTGCAATAGGATTTTTCTAAAATTCAGGTGTCTTTTTAATTTCCAGATAATTATAATTAGCAAGAATTTCTAACAGTCAAGTCTTCTCAAATAATCCAAACTCAGGTGCCTCTAATAATCAAGTCTTCCGGATATCCAGGAAATTTTCAAAAATGAAATTCACTAACTGAATAATCAGGTTATCTCACTTCAGTATTTTAAAGTTATGGAGAGTTCTGGTATCTATCAGGTTGTCTAATTGTATCCTAGGTATTCACGAAAACAATTTTTTTCCGGTAAATTAAGTATTTGGAAAAATCAGGAAATTCACAGTCAACTTATCACTATCAAGATTTCTAGCTGCGATGTCCAAGATATTATTACAAAAATTTTCTCAACTCAGGTTTTCAATCAGGCTTTTTTTAATTCAGATTTTCCAGGCAATGAAAATTTCAGGGAAATTCGTAAAATTAGACTTGAACTGTAGAAGAAGTGATTACTAGACAGTAATGTTATATTCAGGTTGTATATTCAGATTCTGATTAAAAGTCGCCTTTTTACTTTGGTTGACTCTGAAGGTCGGTGACTGTGGAAAGCTCGGTGGAAAGCAATGGTAAAATTTATTTCAGAAGTGATTTGATTTTACCTAGTAGTGAAAAGAATATGATTGATCTTATTTTCAGGAATAAACTAGAGAATTATCAGGAAATTCGTAAAACAGGTCTGACTACAGTATTTCAAACTCGGTTTTTCACAGGTTTTCCTCGGGTTTTCTTTCAGGTTTTCCTAACTCAGGTCCCTGCTCGGGCCGCCAATTTGTAAGGGTCTTAATTTGGTCTTAGAGCCTCACAAGGGAGCCCGGGAGCTAGATACCTCTGCTAAGTATATCGGTTGCCTCGAGCGCCAGTTTTTTATTAAGTGGTATGCTCCACTTTCTTCTAGAACTAGAGTTCTTAGAAGGCCCTAGGTAGCTACAGTGAAGAAGGAATACAGAATAAATTCATACAATGCACCCCCTTGTGTAAACCAGGGGTCAGTTGGTTAGACAAAAGGATAACAGTAACTTCTAAGGAAATGTAGTCTTTAGTTACATCTCCTTAGGTTAGACTGGTATACAAGCTACTTTAACAGATGTTCTTTATTTGATCTTGGTTTTTAAGTTTCCACAGGATTTATTCAAATTAACTAACTGGATACTCTCTAAAGGTAAAATCAAAGCACAACCTCAGTCACTCAAATAAAAGTCAGATGGGTTTTAAATCATTTATTTCATGAACTACACAGCTTTCCACGCTTGTTACTAATTTTCCGGAAAATATGTAAATAAAACAGTTAAGGAAAATGACAGACTACAACTGATTGGTGAAACACAACAATTTATTCAGTGAAAATATCAGTCAAAATCGCAGAAACAAATATAGAAACTTTTACGTTTGGATGTCAAAAAAAAATCAATATTTTCCTGAAAATGATAAAATTCGGGCTGGACAGGTTTATTCCATTAATCAATGCAAATCCAGAGAGATACAAAAAAAAATACAGATCCCAAAACGACCAAAGAAATTTCGTACTACGAACCACAGCAAGGATAAGTGAGTAATTTCGTATACCGGGTGGTTCACTCACACGAGGTGAAATGTAAAACAGGTTTTCTTTTCAGGAAGTTTTCACGTATTCTCGTTATTCTGGTGAAAGTTACTGGACGTTTCTGGTTTCACAGGGTGTTGTATTCGAAAGGTGAATTTTCTGGTAAGATTTTATTCGCTTTAATGCGCTGCTTGACAGATTAATTAATCCGAGAATTTATCAGCCTACTTTTGTCTTAGGGACCGTGATTTCGTTATGGTATAATCACGAGGTATCGTTGTCTAAAAATGCGTTGCACCGGGACACTAGGTGAACTGGAAATCGACCGCTCTGGTCAGGATAGAATTTTATTTCGTTTTCGACAGGGATGTAATCCAGGGTCCGCTCAACTATCGGGTGTTACCGGAACCTCAAGTAACCCTATCAAGTACAAGCTTGGACAGGCAAGAGTATTGAGAGGATTGAAAATTCGAAATCTGGATTTCACCGATCTGCAAGAACGGGGCACTGGATTGCGAGTGGATAGTATCCCGTAGTGGCCAGGTGATACGATCAATTCGCAATTTGCCTATAGATAAATAGGCGACAAATTATTGGATTAGAGCGATCTTAAACTCGACAACAGTCCCTCAATGATATTGATTCCCCAAAGCCCACTATTTCCCAAATAGCTTGACAAAATTAAAGCAGGAAAAGCGAGGAAAAGCTAGCAGGTTCTATCAACTCGAATTCGGATTATCGTATCAATTTTACTCTTACTTTGCTTTCTGGTGGTAAACGGGAACTACCACGGCTCGGCTAATCCAGTATCAGGTATCCTCAGGATTTTCACAGGTTCACCCACAAACTTCGGAACGGGAATATCTCGGGAATAGATGGGAATTACACGGGTTGACAAAAGTGAAGAGCAGTAATCGGTAGGAAATCACGACTCACTGATTTACGGAACCGATAATCATCAATACGATGCGCGAATCACTTTTAGAACTCTCGAATCTAAGTCCCAGGGGTATATATGGACAACCCCCCCCTTTTCCAAATATAGCAAAAACTAAACAGCTTGACATTGATCAACCTCTAGTATTAGGCAAAAAAAAATTAGCAAAACCACACTAGGTAAAAACAATAAACAGAAATTCTATAGAAAAATGTCAATAAAAAAAAAATACCGGGGGTCCTATTCTTGGATCGTCAATATAGAGGGTGTCTCCTTGAAATACTTACTCCTGGTCAATGCTGTGGTACAACTCTCAATTTCCAAATATGTTATTGGTATTTTACAATATTGAAATCATATTCCCAGGACTCCTTGGTCATAATATACCGGAACGGGAATAGTATATAACCTATCCGGGATGACAAGCCATATCTGAGTTAAATTACCGGGTGATATTCACAAACTTCGAACATGTTTTCGGCGGTTATTCATGGTCCAGGTAGTTTCCAGAGGTATATTCGGGTGTATGAACTATTATCTGCTATGAAAAGATTTCTCGTAACTTAACAGTTTCAATTCCTGATGGGCTCATGTCTTAAACCCGTAGTAATGAAGGTCCTGAGAAATTACTTCATTACAAGACATATGGAGAAATCCAGGAGCCCTTTTCAATGTGATGTAGGTATAGAGGTGCAAGGCAGAGACAGGTCGATACTTTCAATGAAGGTTTAGCTGAAATTTTTGAAATAGGGATCTGAAAACCGAGTTGGATTCAATGCAAGCAAAACTGCGACTTCGTTGCGACGACTAGCTGTCGAGCACTTCTTCAATGTTTTTTAATGGCATATTTTGATGATAAGTATTTTGTAAAATCCTTCTTGGCTCATAAATCTATATAATTCGTTTATTTCTTCTCGTATGGACAGTAATAACCTCAAATCATTATTCATCTTCTATAACCAAACCAATGGACTTGAGTTTTTGAAATCCAATTCTCAGGTCCTTCATTTGAAATTCGAAAATACGCCTACCGAAATTCAGATGAGGACGTTTCAACCAAAACATATGACCGTACGGCTGGCCGCTACTGTCGGACGTCGCACAGGGACGCGCCAAGTATTTTCGGCGCCGTCGTGCGAAATAATGATAAGCGCCTCTAATAACCAATGTTATAATATTGAGGTAAAATTACCACCCCTCTCTTCTAGTTGTTCGTTGAATTTTTTCAATAATACTATACTTTTCAGTCAAATCTCTATATTTGTGAAAAAAAATACACGAGAAATATCAATAGAATATGAAACAACAGTATTTGAGAAAACAAAAATAGAATAGCAATTTTGTTTTGGAACAGATAATGATTGAGATATTTTTCAGTATGTAATTGGACTTTTCTAGCTCTACTTTTTGCAAATTCATCAATAATACTTTCCATTTCGAGTTACTTTAAAAAGTCAGACTCTATAGAAATAATTGCAAGATTTTATAATCTAACCGCTCTTGGCCCATTCTAGATGTTAAATAATTTTGTATCAACTTGCTACAGAAACTGGAATGGTTAATAATAAGCGCAATACAATCGTTATGTTTGGAAATGAGTGGGTTAGGTTATTTGTTACAGATATCGCGTCCTTGTCGCCATTTTGCATAAATTGTAATTCGTGTAAAATATCTGTTCCATCTATATCTTTCTCGTTTCGATCTTTGTCGGTTAAGGTCTCCTCCAGGTTCTTACAAAAATCGAATTGATCTTGATCGGAATATTTGCCGAAAACCTCAACATTCCACAAAAAATTAAAAACAGAGTGACACGATAAAAATTAAAAATTTTCATTTACGGATGAAAGAGTGATGTCTCTAGCATTCCGAAAAAGCAATTTGCTTTGAATTTCATTTCTTGATTTTCAATCGGCTGGTCGTCACCTTCTTTTGCCTTAACACTTCTGTAGATCTAAATTTTGCATCAACTTCTAAGCAAGAAGCTATTTTTGGCATCTACTAATAAGTCAATAAAGCCTTTGTCAGATCGATATTGTTTGAGAAATTCATTAAGGCTATTCAAACTTTCGCAAGCCTGGGAAATGTTTAATTTTTTTGATTGCACTTAATTTAGAATCTTGTACCACAAGACTACCATACACACAAACTCATAGTTTTTAATTTTTTTACCTAAGGAAGTAGCTAGATGTTTTGTAGCATTGTCGAAATCATTTCCGGAAAAAATTACATAAAGAGCATCGTAAATTTCGCCCTACTGAAATCTTACTTACTCAATTATTTTTCAAAATTGCCTCAGATACATAATAGCAAATAAGGCACTCTATACGACTTAGGCGCTTATTGCGACAATAATGAAAAATCAACCGGTCGCCGATCGACGAACTGTGTTGGTGGATAGTACATTTTCACCACCGGTTTGATAATGTTGATTTGTGTAGAAAATTCAAAACGACCGTAGGCGCCTTTTTGGTCTTGGCGCCGTCGTGCGCCGCACGACTTTGCCCATATGGACGGCGCGTCCCTGACGTCGCATGACAGGTACGACTGATGCATTCAATACCCTATTATTGGATGATATCGTGAGTTCTATTGCAACAATGTGTCGTTTCTGATTCGTGCCAAGCTACTTCACATCTTAACAGCTTCACATAATCACCACAGCACATAGTAGACCTGTCACGAAGCATTGTTCATATATATTATATGGAGTTCAGTTTCTAAACATACGCTGAGGTTTCTGGATTCTACTCAGAAGATAGCTGTTTGACTAGTAACTAGTTGGTTCACCAATAGCGATTCCGAGCGGACAGACTAGACCAACACATATACTGGCCATCACCCTTCCGGGCTACAAAGGAGTTAGAGGCAATGAGGAAGCAGACTGCCTTGCCAAAGAACAGCCAAATTCGCAATTTTCCTGCTCAGAACCCTTCGCAAGACTCTCCGAAGGCCACTTGAAAGTAGAGGTTCAACGCTGATGGGAAACAGATCGAATGAAATCTCACTGGAATGAAGTGCCAGGACAAAGACAATCGAAAGGCTAGGGAGCTTTTCACCAAGGAAAGCTTCACGAGTTAGACAAGAAAGACTTGAAACTGGTAACATCCCTAACTGATATCACATCAAAAAGATGGAAAAATCAACTCCGCTGAAACTGCAGAACATTTGCTTTGCAAATCTGATAGGTTGAGAGTCTGTATAGCCTCCACGATCCCCCTAACAATCTACAATTTATTGTCGAACTCGAAATCAGCAAAACTGATCTCTATCAGAACTGTATTTTCCAGCGATCAGTGAGGTAATGGAACCCATTACCTAGTGAGGTCTTTCCTTCGAATTTTTGAGAAAAATTCTAATACCTATTTCCCCTTCCACTATGCTTCTACTATAGCTTGCACGATATTTCAAGAACATCAAAGATTTCTCTTCCGAGCTGTCAGTAGATAAAAATATCACATCCATCTGCATATATTGTATTGTTGTCTCTATTCGAAGTGTTACGTAATGTTATCATTATTCTATCAACTTTGACTTAGCTTTGATGCTTTTTGTTCGAGTTTTTGCTCCTTTGGTATGGTAATGTTATGGTCATTTTTTATCCCAACATATATCAATCTTTGACGAAAGAAACATTTCATTCATTCGAGACAAAATATAAGGCTTAAGGGTAAGGAAAACTCACCGCCTCCAATGGTATGCCCGCTAGCTTGTTGGGACCGCACGCTCTCCAATGAGTCATCGGTGGCCCGTAGAATCTCAGCAGGCCAGGCCGATGGCTTCGCTTGTTTTTTGACTTCCCACGCAGCCTCGTGGGGATCGCGCTGCCAGAGGGGGTTGAGCAGTTCTCGTTTCCAGAATTCCTTCTCGTCCATGATGAAGAATGGTGCGTCGGGTGTGACGAGGTGGTTTCACATAATCCACCTGCGACAATATGGAACAATAAAATGGGAAGCTAGAAAACGGAAGTTGAGAAGGGAAAATATACCTTGTGCATGTTGAACATCTATCATTTATGTACTGCCTTGTAGATTATGACCATGTTCATGTGATACCATCGTGATCAATTATGAGCTCTACAAGTGTGTTTTCAAATTCAAACTAACAATATTGGAGTGGAATATCTCATTTTTTTTAGAGCTCGCGAGCGTTTCTCATCAGGCTGTTCTGATGACCTAGTCAAAATTACATTGTAGCAAATGTAGATTGTAGATTGTAGGGGGAGGTCGTTAAGGCTAAACAGCCTCTCAAGCACCTCGACCTATTAGATATTTTGTGCATAACCCTTGATCTATTCGAGGCCCGGGATTTCGAGGCTTCTTGCGAAGTTTATCAGTTTCCTGGGAGCTAGGTTCCTGATATCGGAGGGCTTTAAAAAGGCCCTTTCCAGGAACTTGAGCCTCTTGCAGAAGAGTGCTGGGCATTCGCAAAGCACATGTTCTGCAGTTTCAGCGAAGTTCTTGCAGTAGCGGCAACTTTCACTCTCTGTTTTACCCATCTTTTTGAGGTGATACCTCAGTGAGGAGTCCCGTTACCAGTTTCAAGTCTTTTTTTGTCCAACTCCTTGGCGAAAGGCTCACTAGCCTGTTTGGTTGTCTTTGTCTTGGCACTTTATTCCAGTGAGATTTAATTTCATCTGTTCCCAGCGTCGGAACTCTTATCTCAAGTGGGCCTTGGCGAGTCCACAGAAGGGTTCTGGGCCGAGAAATTGTGTTTTTGCCCCTTCTTTGGCAAGGCAGTCTACTTCCTCGTTGCCTTCAACTCCCTTATGACCTGGCACCCACATCAAATTGTAGCTAATGACTTTCGTTACTAAAAACTTAGAGTCGTCACCTGCAACAAAGTATAGCACAATGAAATGTCTCTTCTCAGAGCCGAATCTATTATTTTCCCAATGATTAATGTATCTGTTGAATCTGATATGAGCTTCTCAAGTCACTCGTATTGAATATTATTATTCCTCGTATCAAGTTCCATGAGCCCATATAGCACGTCGTGCTTTCGTTAAATTTTCGACACAATATTTCCTTCGATATTTCCTCTCCAGCAGAAATGAAATCAAATACAGGGTGATTCTGTCACACAGCCAATCTTATGAGTGTGATAACCTGTGTACGGAATCTGTTGACACCAATAAAAACCAGAACAAAAACAGCTGGCTGGTTGCTTTGGGTGCTTTGCTTTGGGTGCTTTGCTTTGGGCGCTTTGCTTTGGGTGCTTTGCTTCGGGTGCTTTGAGACGATGGCTATGGTCCAGAGGGTCCGGGTTCGAATCCCGGTGCGGCTAATGGAATTTATTTCTGTACACAGTAAAAAAACTTGGGTGTAATTTCAATCGAATGAATTTCAGAGCAAACTCCGACGAACACAACATCTGAATGTCAAAGTTGTGTCATTTGTATTATAAATTTCACAATTGAGTGTTGAGTGGTGCTAATTCCGATCTTAGTAGTGAAAAATGACACGAACGTGGTGAAGTAGAACGATTCTGAAACATGAAATCATAAGAAACAACAAATAGTTGAAATTTAATATTCTCAATGGTGCTATCATTGACGTTAACACATAAAAAACACATATTATATAAAATTAACACCAAGTTACACTTTGTCATATCACGATGGAATCGAGGCGGTGTATGAATCATCTAATTTGGTGGCAATAATCATTCGTTAAGTATTGCATCCTGAAAACACCAGAGTTGATTTAAATTAATAGTGATATTGTGTGTAGGTATCTGAATGGTGTGAATTTCATGCGCTTATCTGTTCGATCTTAGAACTTTAGAACTTCTGCCAATAGGTGGCACTGACGTCCTTACTACCGTACCTGATTTCAATATTGGACATGATACATTTGATGATTTTGCTATAGATCGGTATCAATTTGTCTAGACCCTAGTGACACTGATCAGGATGAATGAGCCAAAACAGTTCGTCATTATCCGAATTTGTCCCTAGATTCTTCTGAGTCTAGTTTATCATCATAAGAATTACAAAAATACCGGAGGTGGTGAAGAAAAGTCCTGATTCGCATGAACATGCACAGTAACATACTCATGATATGGTGTTTCATCACACCAGAAAAGTATTCGCATTTACCTGCTTAGTGTTTAAACGCACCGAAGAGAATTTCGTGGAGGTAGGGTTCAGCATCAAGAAAATCACAGAATGTGCATCACACCACTGCGGTGTCGAATCGCACTTTCGGAAATGCATAAATAACACCACTAAAGTGTTCATTCTGCTGAATTCAGCACTAACACTAGTGTTACTGACAACTGGGTTTGATTAATAAAAACACCAATGGGAAAGGTCAAATAACACATACGGTTGTGAATAGTATGCCGGTGTTTATTGACACTAAAACAATCAGGGCCTCAGGGGACACCAGATGGTGTTAGCTGGTTTTTTTTTCACTGTGTAGCATCGTTAAGCGGAACATTCTTGGTAAGTACCTAGATTTGAATCCTTCGAACTCTTCACATTAATCAACCGAGTCTTCCACAACTCATACAAGTCTTACTTCTTAGACTTTCGAGGGTTATTGTTTTTCAATTGAGGGGTCCAAAGAAAGAACCAAGTCCAATTTTTAGGCAAATGAAGTTATCAACAGCCCAGTTTGAAACGTTTAATCGAATGCTGCAAAAGCCAGGACTGACGAATAGTTAAAATATTTATGTATTCGTATTCCATCTTTAGCATGTAATGTTTCCAAATATTTTTGATTATTTACTGTTTTTTCTTGATATTGAACCACGCTAATGTAAGAAAATATCCTCAAAAACTGAGCAATAACCAGCTAAGTCCATTAGTTTTTTATTAATAATTAACAAAATACATTATTTAACGAGAAGTAGATAACATAGATTTGATCTCCTGAAAAATTTATGAAAATGGACTTAGCTGGTTCTTGCTTTGGAACCTTCAATTATAAGTCGGGAGTTGCAAACATACAACACATACTACACAGCATATTTGTTGCGACTCCTTGAAGGAATTCTGACAAAACATAACATATAGATACCATCAATATTTCACTCCTCATGCCAAGAATGTGGATAATATGAAAATTACTTCACTCTCTTGGCCATTATTACATTGGTAGGTACAAACTTTTTATCAGACCACAGAGATGAAACGGATGATGGTGGAATGAGGAGATCATGCATGTATAGAGTTCAGATATAATATATTATTAAGTTAATAAAACTACAGAACTCATCAGAAATAATATTATGTTGTTCTTATGTGGAAAAGGAGGTGCAAGCAGTATCCCTATTATATTGATAGGCATAAGCAGCAAGTGAAAATTCAGTCAGATTCAACGTTTGGGAACAACTATGAATAATAATTTTATGGAGTAGAAGTCAAGATTGTCATTCACGGAGTTTTCCAATTTCAGGTTTTGCAGAGGAACAAACTTGCCTTTCCGCCATTTCGTTATATTTTCCGAATAGAATGTTAGATGTTTTAGTCGCTTGTCCAGTACAATCCTCGTATTCCTTTCCAAGTTTTTGCTCCGTTCCGCTTTTTTTGTAGTCGCATCGCCTACGGCTGTTAGCTTTTAGAATTATCATAAATAAATCAGTTGAAAGAGAGCTAATCAGTATTTTTCGCAGACTGATCGTATCAATTCGCCTCGGTGAATCTGTGAATACGAGTGGTATCCAGATTTGAGTAACATATTTTCTGTGATCATATATCTTGCCGTTATTTCTTAGGTGAGTCAAGTGTCAAAATGACACAAGTCTGATTTGTACCCGGTACTAGAGTATTTTTACCTCCTTATCACGAATCCTTCGAGTCAAAACACGGCAGTAACAAGTATTTTCGGAGATATGAAATAAATGTGTAGGTGTGTTTGGAAATTGTTTCTCACTGCCGGCTTAGTTGCACAGTAAGTCTAGGACTTGTATGAGTTAGGAAGACGGGTACCTTTGGGGTACCTTAGCTTTTTAAGTTTCATCCGAAGCACTACTCGGCTGGTAATACTTTGTTTCTAAATACGCCATCTGACATCTGCTCAAGAATATACAAAATGCGTACTTCTCTCAACTATAACACCACACACGCTTCTTCTATGTACTTGTTTTCAATAAACTACAGCTGTTATTTTTCCAAAACTCTTCTCTAAAATTTAAATAAAACAGCTGATCCTATTCTCTCACCCAAATACTGTTGGCCTACTTTATTGTTCGGCTTCCATCGGGCTCGGTTCTCGCTCGGTTTGGTTTTGAAGAAGGGTGAATTTTTGGAAAACATTATATTTATATTCGCTAAAAATTGTTGAAAACGAAAAAATGTGAACGTGTGTGGCGATTTAGTGTGAAGGGGGTTGTCTGATTTCAATAGCACACATTTGTGATGTCAAATGTTGTATTTCTGGAAAATATCTCCGTAAATACATAAGATCGCCGCGACTTGACTTTAGACCCATGATTAGTATCACCAAAAAATTTTTCTCAACTCATAGGAGTGCGATAAACTAAGATTCACCATTTTTCAATCCAGATGGTAATTCATTGTAAAGTTTTGGATCATTTTCCTACATCCAAAGTTTGAAGTTTGTACAATAAATCGCAATTGAGTTCTTAACTACATAGAATTTATTGGGAATTATTTTGTAAAAACATTGTAATACAGTTAATTACCTGGTTGAGTGGAAGAGTAGTTCATGCTAAACTCCGACGGGCTAAATAGAGGCAATTTATTATTATTATTGTTATGATATGGAGTCTATCAAAAGCACATCAATATCTTGGTTTGCTTTCGAATATTGTGCAGGAGTATTAACAATTATTCGAGCACTGCTGACATGGGCTTTAAATGAATCTTGATATCAAGGCAAAACCGAAATACAGACAGTGCAATTCCTTTGCTTTGGGATGAGGTGAAGCTCTTCAACTCCTGACTAAGAGCTCGACCTTGATCTTACTTTATAAGAATGAATTCATCATCTCCATGATGCTTCCATCTTTGTTAGTAGTTATTCGTACTACGCAAAACAAACTCTCTCCTTTGACGTCTTTCTAGTGACGATTCAGCACTATGAACACTTCTGCATATAATACACTCTGGTTTCTTCATGTCGTTATCGATAAAGTTGACAATACAAATTTTGAATATTAGATTACTAGGAGGCTGATGAGCCATTCGCGTCATTATCGCGACTCTTTCAGATCTATTATGTATGCCCTCGTAATCAGTTAGAGATCCTTGTCTATAAATAGCCCTGTCTTTACTCATACATATATCTAGAAACATTTGGTTTTTCTTCTCCCACCATAAGAAACCCTAGTCTTGATTGCATTGGCACTGTTTAGGACTGTGCCCTTTTTCTTCTTGTTTGAGCTGGGTGCGGGAGTTGTCAGAGTCTAGCGAGTTTGTGCTGTTTATCTTTATTTTGTTAGAGATACACTTTCATACAATGATTACGATATATATTATAGTATTGTTAGACGATCTTTCGAATTGATTCTCTCATTAAACAATAAAAACTTTTCTATGGATACATAAACAAATTGGGAGACACACTGTTCTGATTTGAAACCAAGAATATAATAAGAAATCCATAGGGATTATGTGAAATCTAAACAGGCTCATTATATGTACTGCTGTTTCCTCTTCATCCTGACAGAACCTGTACAGGTAAATCGTGTTCATGTGCGTATTCAACCTACCGTGCCCTGTGAGGAGTCCCACCATTATTCTGGTTCTTATTTTCTGGTTTCGAAGAGAGTCCGTGAATATTCGCGAAAGTTTATTTATAAACTCTTTAGCGTGTCTCCTTCCAGAGTCTTGATGCTTTTTTTTTATAACTTTAGCTATACCGCAAAATGACTCGTATTTGCTGGTACCCAGCCTAGAGTCAGTCTATTTTGACAGTCCAGCAGCTCTTCTAGGGCCTCTATAAGCATTCCCTGACCAGTTTAGAGATAACTTGCGTCGAACTGACTGCTTTTAATGCCGCGTGGCTGTCGCAGTGAATTCTGAATATTTCTCCGAAAATAATTATTTTCTCCATGACGCCGTAATTTGGAGAATAACATTTCTGAAGATAATTCTTAGATATGGTGAAGAGAATATGAGAACTTCCACATTACCTTTTGAAGACATACTAACAATGAGTTTGCGGAAACTGTACATTTATCTATACACTACTTCTGAGTCTAAACTAGCGCCAGAATATGTGGATACTGAGAACTATCGCTCAGTGCATTTGTTATGTATCAGGTGGGAGTATTTTTCCAACTTCTCTCAAATCGACGAAAAATCAGGTCAGACAGACTGTCTCCCTCTATCGGGTTTGATTGAGAGGCAACGAAGCGTCGCAGTCGCTATATTCGGTTATTTTGCTTTCCTCCTGTTCTAGTTCGGATTTCGTCAGACGTATAAGGGTTTTCTGGACCGTTTCCAAGTTTCATATAGTAATTTCGAACGTCCCACCCCAAACAACTATACATTAACGAGTGATAGATTCTGATAGAGCACTATAGATCGCCATGAGGGTCATTCAAAGTGTATTTGTAAATCAGTTCGCGCATTCTTCTCATTGTACTTATGAGAAATATATACCTACTCATTTGAAACTGTTCCTCGAGGGACTTCCATGGTCTTCGATAGGTCCAAACAGGCCGCTTCAAAAACACCCAAATAACGAGTTTGTTAGACGAAATAGTGCTGTTTCAACTTTTGTTTGAAGGTGGCTGACAATGTCTCGAGTTGTGAAGTTCTCACCTGAAGACGATTGTAGATACACACAATCGAAACGTCGTGACAAACTCGATTTGAATCTTTCTCATAATTTTAATTCTTTATTCATTCATTTTATTTTAATTTTTAATTCAACTTTTCTTTTTTCAGGCTATTCAACTTTTCTTTTTTCAGGCTATTGATTTCTAATTCAACCTTTCTTTTTCAGGCTATTGATTTCTAATTCAATTTTTTCTTATTTTCAGGCTCATCGACTAGTTAAACTCCCATTTAAATCTACATTTTTCGACTTCATATATACTAACACTAATACTAACCTGATTTATTGATACTCGAATCTTCTTGATTCGATAAAATAGTTAATTTTTATTCATCACTTATTTCGTTTTTTCAGCATAACTCATCTTTTCTTTTCTCAGGATTCAAATCTTCATACCTTTAGACAATGGAAGTCCGAAACTTTTCTTCACAGTGCTGTTTCAGTTGAGAGGTTTTTTCTGAATCCAAATTGGCAGCCTGACACTTTTGCAACTGCATATTTGAATAATAACAATTCTCGATATTTTGAAATGTGTAGTTACTTTACTCTTTAAAGAAAATTAATATTTTTTGACATACCTACCTCGTTTAAGATTGATAGAATTTGATATCTGATGGTTGCATCTTGACCATGCAGAACTTTTTATGAAAAACATTTTTTTTTTCGAGAAATTCATGATAAAAATTCATTCCCATATGTAACCAACTTCAGCAGACCCACTGTTATGTTATGAAAATCACGTTTTTCCATTGGTGGATTTTCAACTAACTTAAAATTAAGATAACAGCAAATATGGTAGCCCTCACTGCAAATCCTATCATTTAAATTTCACGTGACCTTATCTCTATTATCTCAAATATGAAATACAACGTGGAAAGGCAAACAAGGTGCTATTTGAAATAAGAAAGAGTAATTTGATCTTGAACCCGAAGTGACTGTTCTAATTAGAGGCCTTCGAATGATAGATGGTATAGGAATTTCAAATGTTTAACTAAGGAAATGAGATATTCTATTGAAATAGGTATACTAGGACAACCGAGAGGACACCCGGTATAACCCAACAACCACAAAATATTTGAAAAATCAAATTCTCAGTCCCAAAGTCTCCACAATTCTGTGCGCATTTAAATCATCAAAAAAATTTCTCCGAAGATTCAATCGGAATATTTTAAGAACAATTTTGAAACAATAGGTAATTCTCTTTTTTGACCTAATTTGTCACTGTTCTTGGGCTCATTTATTTCAATTCAGTTTCATCACCTTATATTTGATATTAGTTTACAATTGCGTTATTATTGTGTAATACCCGAGGTAATACCGGACCATTCATTAGAAATGTTTTCCAATTAGGAAAATTGGTGATAAAACTAATATCGATAAAATTCTGAAAGTAAATAATAATATATTATGACTATATAAACTTGTAGTTTTATAAGACGCTATTTTGTCGCAAGCGTTGTTTGGAGTATGACGAGCAAAGCGAGGAGTGCTCCAAGGGAACAAGTGCGACAAAGTGTCTTATAAAACGTGTTTCATATATATTTTTTTCTATTTTCCATTAATTCAAAGTCTTTTATTGAAAGAAATTGATTTAAAATCGATAAATAACAGAAACATTTTCGATTGGTAATAATGATGACATTGAAATATGCAAAATCTGACGCACAAACGTTAAGCCCAGTTTACTGTATTGCGATTTTAAGTTTTGCGATACCAGCGGTGAAAAATGCGATGTTGTTATTGTTTTTATTAGTCAAATTCAATCAAATCATATTCTGAATTCAAATTTACAATAAATACTTTGAGTTTTTCACTGCTAGTATCACCAAATCCAAAATCGCTCAGAAGTAAGCTCGTCCTAACTTTTCTGACTTTCATTCGACAGTTTGATTGTACCAACTTCCGAATAACAAAAAAATGCGCATCGAAACGGAGGCTTTTTCATAATTCTGTTTTTCTGAAAATTTCATATTTCGATTCATATCAGGGAATAAATAAGTTCTTCTGTTCTCCTATATAAAAACACCGTCATGAATTAGATAATAATACGCCAATGGTTTCAATTAATTTACTAGAAAAAAATGTACAATTCAACTATACAGGAGCATAGTAATATAATCTTTCACCAGGATCCTTGATGAAATCTGGCTTTTTGGTTGTTGCAGTTGAGTCGACCTCAGTGAACTCCAAGTTTTCTGTCGAAGTACCATCTCCAATTTCAAAATTTTCTACTGCTTCTTCATTCGAAAGAGGCTGTGCTAGTACGAGCAGATTTACAGTTTGCGGGAGATTGGGGTCCGAATAGAATGATTCAGGTTTTAGAACAACGTCTGTCAACCTTCCGATAGGCTTCACATTTTCAGGGTTCTTTTTGTGTTTCCTAATGATTTGCTTCCTTTTGATTTGATTTCTCGTATACTGATCTCCACTAGAATTTTGATTTCTAGTTTCTTCATCTTCATACTTTGGCAACAATTGAACAATCAAAGGTTGGTCTTCAAGTTTGGAGTAACTGCTATCAAGCGTTTGTGGTTCGATTTGATCTGGAATACCAGATGTGGCATTCTGCTCATCAATGTTGGCATCTTCACTTTCGTAATTTCCTCCATGACGTTTCGTTTTATCGAACTCGCCAATGATCTCTACATCTTTGCTTTTCCTTGTAGCTCCATTAATGGGTTCTAGTAGCTTTTGTTTCTGCTCATTCTCATCCTCCTTGCGGTAGTTACCTCCATGTTTATTATATCTATTATACTTCTGGAATACCTCCACACGCTTCGCTGGTTGGGTAGTGTCAGGGTTAAGAATCTTGCCCACTAGTGTTCCATTTCGTTTATCGAGTGTTATGATTTGTTTACTATTCCTATGTCTAGTCAACTTGCTATCTCTATTTTCATCTATTTTTCGCCTTCTTAAAATCCTGGTAGTATCATCAAAATCATCATCAAGGAACCGTTCAGTTGTTGTTGATTTAATCCGTGTTGGTCTCCTTCTGTAATTCCTTTTGGGCTTTTCATTCCTTACTTCTTGGGATTCAGCAGTTGCTAGAGTTGAAGGAATGAGTGGAGTTGATTTAGTTGTAGTTTTTGTACTTCTCAATGTTGTTGGCCTTCTTCTTCTACTCGAAGAAGTCGAATGAATTTTTATTGGAGCTGTTGTAGTAGTTGTTATAATTGGAACAACTGAACTGATGCTTTCAACAGACATTTCATCTTCTTCGAGTGATTCTTCATTCTCATTTGTTCCAGATAAGCTACTAGATTCAACTGGTGGTTCTTCAGTTGAATGCAAATCAGTTCCTTTATGGTCTCCCTCAGTTTCTTGATGGTCTTCATCTGTGTCTTGATTATGTTTAGGAGCAGGTCTATTTATTGTTTTGTATTTAGAATAGTCGATGGATGTACTAGGTAGATAATTTTTCAGTTTGGGAATGTAATCCGATATATCAAATATTTGAAAATTACTTTTTATATTATGTTGGTCTCCTCCAGGAGAATTTCTCACATTAGTAGGTATAGTTTCCTCTTCATATTCTTCTTCTACAGCCTCTTCTGATGCTTCTGTTGTAGTCGATTTCTTTTCCGTTGGGTCTTCTATGAATTTATAATCATCAGTTTTTCGTACTTTGTTTAAAATACTCAAATACTCAGGCGGTGTTGTGGATATCGAACTCAAGGTCGTTACTTTTTCAGTACTCATCTCAGCATTTTTTTCAGTTGTAGTCGGATCTGGAATGAACTTGTAATCTGCAGCGCTCTTCAGTTTTTTCACGAAATCTACATAGCTCTGACCATCTGGAGGTGGCGTTGCAGTAGCGAAAATCGGATTTTGTTTTGGTTTAGAAGTGGTTTTTGGCGGTGGAGCCTCTGTTATTTCTATATATTCAACTTCTTCTTCCTCTTCCAATGGTCTATCCGTCTTATTATAAACTATTTTACCAGTTTTCTCATCATAATAATAATTCTTTGGTCGATGTGGAACGTATTCATCCTCATCATCATTAGTTGCTTTTTCATCATCTTCGCCAGTACTAGCTGTGTCTCTAGAAACTTCTGCATAAGCTGCTCTGTTAGTACTTCTCCTGCCTCTTCTCAACAACCCCATTTTTTTTCTCAGCTGATTATTATTGAGCAAGAAATCTGAGTAAATCAATACTTTTTGCCTTGGAGGAGGTTTCATGCCCATGACAAGATATTTATTGATTCCTACATAACCAGGAATGGACAAATGCCCAGAATTGTCTCTTTTAGGGTTGTAGATTGTTTTGTAGTGTTGGGTTCCTGGAGGATACATTCCTTCAACTTTCTCAAAGTGTTCATCTTCTTTAGGGGCTGTAGTGGAAAATTGTGCAGGTGATTCATTCTGCAATATACCCGATTTGCGCATTTTCGCTTGTAAAAGAGCTACATAGTGTTTGAGTTTCTCATCACTATTTTCGATTGAACGATTTGTAGTACCTGGTTTATTCCAATTTATTTTCCCTTCATTTTGTCCTGCTGTATAAATAGGGGTAGGAACTGTGAAAGGGTGATATTGATTAACAACTTCTTGGTCATAATTATTGTATTTGTTCGAATACGTATCTTGGTTATATTTGTTTGCATCACTTGCTTGACCATTGTCCTTCAAGATATTTGAAGCAATATTGATATCAGATGGCTCTTGAGAGGAATCTTTCATGAGTTCTGCTGAAGAATTGCGAATATTATTAAGTACGTCCGTGAAAACATTAAGCTGTTCATTTGTATTGATATTATCTTTGTAGAATACTTCACTCATTACTTTATATTTCGGCAAAACCATGCTAGAAGTGACGGGATTTGCTATAATCGGATGGGGCGTTGTTGGAAGGAACTTATTTATGTCAAATATTTCTAAACGTTTTGATTCACCACTATTAGAGTGGGGATGATCTCTTCTGATAGTGTAGGGTGTTGGTATGAATCTATTGATATCAAATATCTGAAATCCTGGTCGTCTTCTCCTTATTCTGAATTTTCTTTTTCTCTGAAGTGCTTCAGCACCTGGAAGTACCTGAGTCATAGATGATGAGTCGTAGGTTAAGTTATCTTCCTCTTCTGCCTCATAGGATTTCTGTTGTCTGACATCACTATCTATGATATCCGTGTCGCTATTATTCATTAATTTTCTTCCAATACCTTGTACAAAATGTTCAACGGTGCTATCTGATTCATTGTTGGTGATTCTTTGTTCTTCTGGTAAATAGTTCAATAGATGTATTTGATCATAGATATGTTTAGGCTTCAGATCAATCGTATATCCTGGAGTTGTCAGTAGACTTATTGTAGGAATATTTTGCTTGGTAGATGAGACTTGAGTAACGTTTTTGTTTTCACTACGATTGAGAGATTTCATGTTTTGAGAAATATCGCTGAATACATTCAATCCTAACTTCTCTTCATCAATTTCCTCTACAAATTTTATTGGAGTATCAGACACAATACTCTTATCTTTGAGATCAACTGTAGGTGCAGTTGAAATTCTATGAGAATCATCGTTCTTAAATTCATTCAATGTTGTATCTTTATCAGTTACATTTATGGCTTTAAATTTCGGATCCATCGTATCTACTTCAATTTGTTTATCTTCGTTGATATCGTGGATTATTTCATTATCCTCATAATTAATAGAGCTAGGAGGATCTTGAGTCTCTGCAGAAACATTTTCAAAATCAGTTCTGCCATTCTCAGTTTCGGATTTCACACCATCTGAACTTCCGAAAATAGGTTTTACTGGCCCTACAGTATCTTCATCAAAGAATGGACTATCCAGCGGATTCTTGCCAAAATACCTTGCCTTAAGGCAATCAATTTTATCTCCCAACATATTCAGTCTCGGTCCTTTGGGTTGCTCTGCTAGTGTTTCAGTTTTATTAATTTCTTTATTTTTTGTTTCTTCGAATTCACCATCATCACTATCGTCATCATATTCTTCGTCGGATTCATGTTCTTGACCGGCAGTTTGTATCCTATCAGGAATCGGTTCAACGGTAGATTCAATTTCTGGACATTCGATTCGACCATCTGCCTGATCGTAAAATGCCATTTTCATTCTTATTTTCACTGGTATATTGTTCAAGTCCTCGGAATACCTCAGTGGCGAGTTTTCATTGAGATTCATTTGTTTGTAGGTCGTATAGTAGGGATATTTAGCTTTTTTGTAATCTTCTTGTGGTTTAACCAAATCATGTTCAATTTTTGAAATGAACTCATTATTAACTTTTATATCAGGAAAATCATTGACAAATCTTTTTTTTCTCGATTTGTTGTCTATCCTTGCAAAAGCTTCATTTATATTTTTTGAAGTCTCATAGAGATCGCTATTTATTCTGCTACTGCTTGTCATAGCTGTGGTAGGAAGAGTTGTTATAGGTATTTCTTCAGTCATTATTTCGGGAAATTCAGTAGTTGTTACTGTAGTAAGTGGTCGTTCACTGGAAGTTGTTATGACTTCTTCAATATAAATACCATGACTATTTGGCCCATTGATCATACTGGTTGGAAGTGATTTCACTTTTTCCATACTCTCGTGAGAATCAGAAACACCAAGTACTTTTTTAACATTTTTATATACTCTCGGATTTATTTGGATGAATTCTTGTGACCCAGCAGTATTATTTGGTTGCATAATTACTTTGATTTTGCTTGATATTTCTGTTTCAGTGTCACCGTCATCTTTTTCTTTTGTTGTCATGGTTTTAATTTCCTTGGTGCTGATGAAATTATTACTCTTCTTCATTGCTGGTGAATCAAAATTCTGAAATTCCTCGTTAGATCTGTTAACGGTATGACCATCATCATCTGCGCTTCCTGGATCAATATATTGTGATCCAGCAATATCTGAGTCTTCCCCAAGTCCAAGTTGTGCTTTTTTGTGATTTTCAATTTCTTCATCCGTGGGTAGTTTGAGCCCACTAGAATATCTAGTTGATTCGATTTTTGGTACCAAATGCAAATTATACTTCTCATGAGGTACTCTCTTCTCTTCGGTTTTCTCTTGGCCTCTGTCAAGTTCTTCAAATTCTTCTTTGTTCTCAGCTTCTTTCTCATGCCCTTCATGATCGTAAGCGTTATCTTCATATCCTTCTTCGGTATACACAGTTTGAATTTTAGATTCTTTTATGGCTTCCCTCAATCTTCCATTCTCATCTTCATGCGTTGGTACGTGTTGCACATCTTCACTATGTCTGACCTGAGCATACAGCTTCATGGGTACGAAATCTTCATCTCGTTCATCATCCTCTGCATTTTTCACCTCAGCTGTTTCTTCATTTTGGAACGATTCGGCTTCATTTTGGAACGATTCGGCTTCTTTATGAAGAACATTTGGATCTGGATGTTGTTGTTTATCCTTGGGTGATACCATATTTTGTTTCTTTGATAAAGCATCAGCATTTTCATAAAACTTTTGTTGCTGCTGGTTGAATAGTTTTTCACCTTCCATAAAGGTGTCATATCCATCTGGTACACGTGAATCTTTCTCAAGTGTTTCATACTGTTGTTTACTGATGAATGGTTTATGACTGAGTCCTCTTCTTGCCCACATACCTTCACCAGGGTAAATTGGCTTCGTTGGAATATCAGCAGGATATTCATGGGAACTAACAGGGGCCTTTTCTGATTCATCCCTTTCGATAGTTGGTAAGGGTTTGTTATCAAGAAAAGGGTCGAACGCGATTGGTTCATGAGTCTTATCATCTCGATAGTTCTTGAAGAGATAATTCATGGGATCAAATTTGTACTTATTGTTTGATGACACGAATTCGTGATTGAAAGGGATATTGAAGGTTTGATCAAAGTTTTGAAAATGTGACATAGGACTACCGTTAATCGTTTGCTGTTTTAGCTCGGTGGTTTCATTTTGTATTTTATGATTGGCAGGTACTGTGGAAGCTCCACCAACATTCTGGTAAGGAATAAGATGAGGAGATGGTTCATGTGAAATGGGCTTCGCCTGTTGGAATTTTGGTAGTGGAGGTATAGAGCTCTGATGATCAAATTCTCGAAAATCTAACGGAGTTCTAATGAAATCAAGTAATCTATTCTGCTTGGGGGTTTCTTGTTTTGATATGTAACTCGGATATTGAGTAGAAGAATGATGAATACTCAGGAATGGAGTAACAGTAAGAGTCGGTTGCGGCAGAACAGTCTGATGCGCCCGTTTTGGAGATATTTGATAAGAATCTATGGAAGGTGTGTTTTCCGTCTCTGGAAAATGTCTGTTGACATCAATACTTTGGACAATATTTGATTCTGGTTGGACAGGTCTTAGAACAGATGAATCGTTCTGCTCATGTGATTTTCTAATTTTGTAGGGCATTGATTTATTCTTGGCTTTCTTTTTGTATTTTGGCACATAACTCCAAGATGATTTCCTATGCCTCTGCTGAACTTTTGGCTTCATGTAAACTATTTCTGGTGGATTGAATGATTGTGGCTTAACCGAGTTTTTATTCGTTCTGAGAATTTGCATGTCCTTATATCTACTGTTTGGGCCATTTCTATCTTCTTCATGCCAGCTGCTTGGAACTTGTATAGCGAGGGCTATTGTGAAGCCACCAAGTAAGAAACATAGGCACTTCATTCTAATATTCAGTCTTTTGTTACTACACTTCGCTTTATATCTGGAACTGCATGTTCATCTCATTCACAATAACTCAAGAGTTCGTGTCTATTTGCGTTTGGTTTGTGGAGGCTGGTGCATATTTTCAGTTTCTCCTTCAACGCACATGATGATTTCACTGAAAACAAAAGAGTTTTTATTAATATGGTTTGGTTTCCGTGCTGTTCTCCTAATAAATGGTATCAAATATTATAATCTGTCGGTCGGCCAGTGGTCAAGTCGCTAGGTATATCGGTTTCGATATGGATTTGAGAAAATACCACTGGTTCAGATTCCACTTGTAATAACTGTAGATCCCTCGAGGTCTTCTGATGATGTTTCGGCAACTGAGGGTGACGAGTTTTGATACAATTTTTTTAAAATTATTCAAGGTTAAATTAAAAAAAAACATTTTAGTAAACAATGAAACGTTGTTTCTAAATCAGAAATATCACGAAGAGATTTCAAAATATACGGAGAAAACTGAAAATCATTCTCATTCTTCGGATGATGAAGTTAATGGACACATGAATGTAGAAAAAATACCATTTAAAAGTTACATATCTGTTTAAGAGATAATAATACTCTTGTTCAAATAAAAAAAAAACACATGCCCCTATATAAACGAAACGTCGTTTTGAAAATCAAAGAACGTCAATATTCTTCTTATTCCATATTCCGGAAACCGGAGTCGCTAGCGACAAGAAACGAAAAGGGTCAATTCGGTTGTCTCCGTATATATCTTGAAAACGGTTTGTGATATCTTCGATCTCCATAGGTATTATTGCAAATAAATGCTGATGCAATAACTTTCAGTTGAAAGCGAGGAGATTATATTAGCAAGTCCGGTTTAATGCCATTTGATGATTCACGGTAGTAATTTCTTGTCAAGATTCAATGTTTTTCCATCTATTCAATTTGTCATCAATTCGACGAATAGATAGGTATTTTTGGATTATCTTGAACATTCAGTAAAACGTTTAATTAATTTTTGTCATCAGACGTGCTATTTTGATTTTTAGATTAATTGAAATCCCAATGATTCCTTGAATTTTGCTTGAAGTTCCCATGTGTCGATAACCTCTATATATCGAAATCGCATAATATTTAATATATACAATCGCAACAATTGCTATTTCTAAGGCACTCAAATCAAAGTAGACTTGGAGCCAGTTGAAACATATATAAGTGTCAACTATTATCACTACGCAAGCACAACCTTTGATTGCATTGAGACCATATTGACCATATTGTCATAGCCTCGATCCAAGGTGGATATAGGATGATGCAACAGCTCTTCAATTGTTTCTGTGAAAAACTTGTAGACTGTTTGAGCAGGTAGTAATATTTCTACGACTTGAATGAAGATGGCGGTGAGATCGATTTTCAAGGAAGATTTCTGTTGCTTATGTGTTTCTGTGGTACCAATCTGACAGCCGTGAATTGAAACGACATTGAAACACTATATTTTCAGTAAATCTGGAATAATTATCAACATTTTTACTCTTATCGGTATCTTTTTCTCCTAGAACAGATGACACTGACAGAAGCACAATTTCTGTATTACCGACACAAGGTATGTCGCCATCTCTGTTAATTTCAGGAAATATTACTACGGTATGAAATCAAGTAGTCAAAAGTCTACAGTTTATTCTAGTGCTTGTTAATAGAAAGCTGTTGCACCATCCTATATCCACCTTCCCTCGATCATAGCTAACTAGACGATGATTTTGCACAAGCTGAGAATATTATCAGGGGTGATATAATAAGTGGTATGATTATATTTCTTGGAATATAAATGAATTGCAATCCCGAAGCTAAAAATACAATGAGACCGCAGGACGAGTATTTTCTTGCATTGGGATTGCCAATGAATTGATATTCCAAAAAATTATAGGTTATTAATCATACCACAAATTACATTTTTAGAACGATATATCGATTTGAAATAAAGAAAAATCGTGTCACCGTTTTAATTTGAAGTAATTTACAGACATCAACATCAAACACTAACAACGTGAACACTAAAGAGAAAAATTACGGATACTCTTTTCCACTGAATCATCTATGATACCAATGGACATTCGTCCCCTATGATTTCTCATATTGGTAAATTAAGATAACTAGTCAAAACACAGAAATTTGACGTTTATTGGATGAATTTCAAAATTTAAAATCCACTGATTGGTTGTTGAGTAAGGAGATATATTGTCAGTGGAGTATTTCACACATTTTATCCACCAACTCTAATCTGATCGTATCAACTTGAGATACTTCGTTTCGGATTCAGAAAAAATGCTACATCCTACAGTGAAAAATGGTCCATTATACAAATGTATTTTTGTTGAATGTAAAATCGTGTCACCGTTTTAATTTGAAGTAATTTACAGACATCAACATCAAACACTAACAACGTGAACACTAAAGAGAAAAATTACGGATACTCTTTTCCACTGAATCATCTATGATACCAATGGACATTCGTCCCCTATGATTTCTCATATTGGTAAATTAAGATAACTAGTCAAAACACAGAAATTTGACGTTTATTGGATGAATTTCAAAATTTAAAATCCACTGATTGGTTGTTGAGTAAGGAGATATATTGTCAGTGGAGTATTTCACACATTTTATCCACCAACTCTAATCTGATCGTATCAACTTGAGATACTTCGTTTCGGATTCAGAAAAAATGCTACATCCTACAGTGAAAAATGGTCCATTATACAAATGTATTTTTGTTGAATGTTGTTGTATTCAAGAATAAAACTGATGGGTTTGATAAAATTTTTCCATATTCTTCAAATACATGCTTCGTAATATATATAGATACATTGTTCATTATTTTGAAATTCATCTCACTTGCAAAATATCTGCGGGATTGAAACTTGAATCAAATGGAAATGTTCAAGAGATATTTCTCAATCTTTTTATAGTTTTTGAATTAGGGAATCATATCACCTTTTATATAAATCTGGTAGATCCTATTTTTAAATGAAGCTGTTGACTTGAAAAGATTAAACATATTTTCAAGCCGTTATATCATTTGATGGTGTGTTTTCAGGATAGTTTGATACATTTTATGACTTTTACTTGTCCTATTGATTTGAGTGATTAATCTTAAGCAACTTATTATAATCTTCCAACATGAAAAATAAATCACCTACAATTATCTTAGAGGTACTCGCAAGCAGTGTAGCTATTTCTTCATCAAAAATCGAAATACGAGTATTGTTATACCAGTAATTCCATAACTGAAATATTCCTTTCTTGATTCAATAATGACATCTATAGAGATCCTGTTTTTCGAATGTGTATGCAATCAAATCGCATGCAGGATAATATTTATGGTAATAATAGTGTTGGTAATCATGACATTAAAATCAGCAAATTCCATTGTGAAAATATTATTATTGAGGAAGCTTTCACTCCAACCGCAATACAAAATTGATCCAAAAATTATGGACGAATGAGAGTGGATAATTCCATACACAAATCGTTTGTTTCTGCCGAACACATTTATTTTAATTTGATCAAGATATCAAAAGAAAGTCAATGGTTTTGTGGTAGGTACCATCAGAGAAAAATAAAACAAACAGCAAAATAAATCATCCAGAGCCGAAACCTGAGTCATTGACTTCAATTAATAAAATTTTCTTCTGATTGAATTTTCTTCCAAGATGATATTTTTGGAATGAAAATATAAGGTAAGTTACTAATTCACTGTTTCCCAAAATAACATGTAGATGACCTTGAAATTAGAATTG
This sequence comes from Chrysomela aeneicollis, assembly GCA_029955515.1. Classification (NCBI taxonomy): domain Eukaryota; kingdom Metazoa; phylum Arthropoda; class Insecta; order Coleoptera; family Chrysomelidae; genus Chrysomela; species Chrysomela aeneicollis. The sequence continues at coordinate 12,220,836 of JARUHQ010000011.1, read as the reverse complement.
ATTACTTTTTTGAGGATTTCCCTGGACGAATATCTCGCTTGGAAATCCAATCCAACTATATGAAATTTGTATTCATCGATTGAAGATCAGTTGAAAGATGATGACAAATGTGTATAATGCTCAGCTCATATAATAATTTTTTGTTATTGTCGAAATATGGAAATGAATGAATCTTATTGTCTTCCCTTCGTTCGTTAATACTCCACGGAGTTGAGTGAACTGAATTGGGTTAGAACTTTCGGATTATGAGATAAAAAATTGTGGGATGTGCCCATTGTATCGATTAATAAATCGATGAACAAAATGTTGATCTAATACCATATCAAAACGCTGAATTATTCGAGTTGGATTTGAAACTTATAAAATTTGAAAATGTGCAACATCTCCATGAAACTTATTCTGTCAATGCAAGCTTTTGCCTACTGACTGGTCTGTTACAAAGACATTTCATTAACATTATTATGATCAACTGTTCTCTCTCCCTTTTTCCCTCTCTTTCTCGTCACGATTAAGTAAAAGGTCTTCCTTTATAATCACATTATTCACATCGTAAATTAATTAAAATGATGCTCCGACTAAGTGCGAACCAAGTTTCTTGCGAATCAAACTGAACAGAAGTCAATTAAGAGAAAATGAAATAACTATTTATCATATTTCGACTACATAAAAGTAAAACCTATAAGGAAATATCTATGGAGGGGATAAGGGTATTGGACTTTTTTTGTTCGAAATGTTGGAGGTTTTAAACATCCGGTAAGACCTCAGTTGGTAATGGATTTCACAATTTCGCCCTTGACATGACAGAGAGTAAAAGTAGTTATTTTGCCAAAAAAGGCAAAGTACCAGACCCCCACAGCCAAATATTTCATGTAATGCAAGCATCATTTGCGATGGAAATTCTCAGATGTTGATAATAAAGGATGAAGCGCTCGTCAATACGCTGTATGATCTACAAATCGCTTGCTGCTAAAAATGAAGCCTTTAAGGCTTTATTCAGAAGATGAATTCCATCAACTGTATTTCGATGCCGGACCTGGAAAAAGGTCAATAATGACCTTCTTGGGCGATGCTACCATAGAAGTACAAGAGCAAGCATGGAAAGCCCACAATAAATGGTACTTCCAGTACTACCACCACTGCTGTGGGCAACCTGGTGAATGACCTCTTAGAGACGATCACTGAATATCATAGAACCACCAGGGCTCAGAGGTGAATGCATATAGGGTCAGAGAAGCCTTAGGGACCTGCAGAATATTGTGCGGGAATAATTGAGATCCCAATCTGAGATTGATCCGTCGATTAGGCTGCTTATGCAGCTCCATAGGTTGTAATAGACTTCACACATCTACACATTGTCATTCAAAGAGAAGGTAGGTCACTAGACCAGTAACTCATAGTTCAATACGTAATAATACTGCAATAATCCATAAATTACGAATGTTGGAACCTTCGTTTAAGCTTAATGTTATTTTTGTCACCATACCTCAAGTGTTTCGCTAAAAACTATGTTAGAATCTTTAGGAGAAGATAGAATATCTTAATGATCAACTGATGAGGAGGATCGGAATCGCTATTATCTTGAGACCTAGACATATAAGCTCATTGAATCATGACTCAGAAGGAACTCCACTGCGTAGAGTATCTACCTTGCACCTCTATCTTCATTGGATAACATAGGGGCTCGAGATGAAAAGGTGGTATAAAGTGTACTATTATCCGCAAATCTGTGGACAGGACTGGAGGTCGCCTCTAACAGATCATTCATGTTCTACAATCGTTGATAGAGAAAGTTTTCATCAATATTCGATCTAGCATCTACGTTGTCGACGTTGAAATCGAAACTAGATAATAAACTCAGTAATATATTGAAATATCCTTATTAAGGATGTCTCTCCCGCAAACTAATTGTCTTGAAATCATGTCATATTATTGAGAGGACCATTCGCCATCTGTTCTCAAAATGCAATATAAAAGCCAATTGCTTTTAAATGGTAGCAACGGATTCGTACCGTTGAATAATGAAAATGAAAATATAAAACAGGTTAATAAGGCAGATGTTGCGTAGGTGAAGAAGGTAGTTATGGCGATGGCTATCGATTTCGAGCAATGAAATTTGATTGTTTACTTCACATTTTCCTCTAATTATTATTTTCGATACTCACACTAGGTGAGAAAGAGAGAGAGAAAGTCGACAGAATCAGTTGTAATTATCGTCTGCAATTTTTAATGATTCCCTCAAATATAATAAACACCATTATTCGTTCGAAAATAGTTTGTGAATTACAAATTTCACAATCAATCAATCTCTGTCAGAGATAAGTTAGCTTTAGCTACTCCAGTATAACCTATTGTTTGCAATCTTAAAAATAGGTGAATAATGATCATGGTTCTAAATAAAATGAGTCCTCAATTTCAAAAAGTAATCGAATCAGTTGTGATAGATGCCGAATCATTTTTCTATTACTGATAAAAACATCCACAAATATTCTTCCAGTTCCAGTTGGACCTAGATAATTCTAATAATGAATACTTCGAACTTTTTGAAACAAATCATCTCCTCTAATTGCTGGAACATTCAATATAGTAACTGAATATAAGTATTTGATATTTCAAAATAATTCGGTTTTTCAATGTCACGGGAAAAAATCTCCTTTGCATGAAATCGAATGCATTAAAATTTTAGCATTGGAAAAATAGAAATGATCTTAATCTCGATCCTGAATGAATTATTCAGTTATAAAATGATTTTACATGGATATGTTTTCACTTAGGTAATAGTTGACCTTGGTTACCTTGGTGATATTAAGTATATCCGTGTTGTTAGTATATTATTCAATTATTGATAGATACATTAGTTCTCGAATGAAAAATAGAAACCCCCAGTATGTCACAGTTGACTTTCTAGAGTTTAATCGTTGATGAAGGCTGATACATACCTATATTATAATAATTGATAGATAGAAACAAAGATTCAGACTTAATTTATATAGGTAATGTATATTTTTGTTCATGTATACTGCATTGAAGAAAGATAAAATGAACTGGAAAACAGAAGGATATGTACTGAAAATTATTATTAGAATTACATAATTCAGTCAATTTCATGAATCTCCTGATTATTGGAATAAAGATAATAGGAGATATTTCCAAAATTTATATTCAATAGAGTGCATTATGTTCTGATGAGTGTGTGGTTTCGCAGTGTGATTGATCATAATATTGAAGTGTTGTTTGCGAGGTTGTTAATTGGTGTAAAAATTCAAATTAATCAGTAAACGAGATACTACATCATTTTGTCAATCTGAATCTTACTCTGGACCCACGAGTGATAGAGATTTAATACCAGTAATTTCTTGTATCATTTGTTTATTCGTATATTGTCAGCTTTCCTGTTTTCTTCTGTAATAATTATTGTGATCACTAATATTCTCTGCATTTACTATTTTCCGACCTATTTTCTAGTCCAATATAAACAATATATATTGTAAACCCTTGCTATATCATTGTATATTAATGAAACAAGATTGAATAAATAATTATCTCTATATCTTACTCGAATATTTCTTTGTAATAATAAAATTTATGCAATGCTCATTTTTCCAGATTCAGTAGTCTATTCGAATGGAAAGTTCAAAAAACATTTCTGAGTTTGTCGACCACAATTTTCATTACAAAATTTAGAGGTTGAATAAGTTTTGGCTAACCGGCCTGACCGGCCATCATCAGAGAAAAGTTTAAATAATATCATGTGGGAAACTCAATTGTCCATGATGAATAACTACCTATTTAATTTACAAGGTATACCTAACCTACTGGAGGTGTACTCCATGGGATATGAAGGAAACAGCTTCATTTCTGATCGTTCTTTCAAGTATTCAGGAAGTGGCGTTTGGGTTGAAGATTCAACTTTTTTGGAACTATATAAATGTATGATTTTATTATAAAAGACGCTAAGGATGTTTCATTTCGAAAAACATATGTAAACCTCACAATGTTAACAATACCAGAATAACTTCAACATTCAACTGTCTGCATATTTCCTTCAGTTTTCTGAATGGAGGGATAACCATGACATACAGGAAACTATATTTATTTACTCAGTTATCGGTTTCCTCCAAATCCAACTTTGTGATATACAGTCCAGCTTCAATTATGTTTGATACCATTTATCAGAAAAAAGTTCAAATGAAGGATGTCACATGTTATAATCCATACCATGCAGAATAAATCTCATCGAGCCATATTGAGATGAAAACACTGTCACTTCAAATTCCAATTGCCAACTTCACTTCACTCTCGCGAAACACTGTCTGCTTGAATGTTATCAGCCAAAGACAACAGCATCAACTGGTTCGAGTACCGACAAAGCAGTCGAGAATTCAACTATCACTTTCACGAGTCCAGATGAATGTAACACGGACACGATACGATTAAATAATTGTATCAGCAGGTATTTTTTTGCAAATTGCGTCTACACTCCAACGCGCTTCGAGTTGTTTCAATAATAGCTTCTGCTACTAGTCGCAGACCGTTGGGAGAGAGCAAATCAAAGAGTGGTTCCGGAGGATATTGTTTTATGCAGGCGCAGGTACCGTAATTGACGATGAAGCAAAAGCGTAGCGAAGAAACCATTTCTCAGAGAGGGGTCAACAATTGTTGCTGTGAGAAACTGAGTGTTACGAAGTCGAATTGGAAAGTCATTAAATATTCAGGCAGAAATCATTATTATGTTTGGTACAATCGAACTGTAATCGCGTCAGTAGCGGTTCATTATTAGAAGACCTTGATGCTGAACCGAAATTTACAGAAATAAAATAAGTTGGCCCACTGTCGAGACGAGCTACCTATTCCGCTTTCCTCACCTGTCTCAGGAAATGTTCGTTTCTTTCGATCATATAACAGACTAGATGAATAATGCTCAATCCTTACCACAGTAGTTGTTTGAAGCCAACATCTAAATTAGTTACTAGGGTTACCTCATTCTAAAACAAGGATAGCAACAACAGAATCCCCCAGTACCAGTGTCTTGCTATCTTGAAAGGGTCTGAATTTGAATAAATTGACCTAGGTACTTACAAAATTATCGCATCCATTCTTCCTAAGACTGAATGAAAACAATGTAATATCAATTTTTTTCTGAAAATATACATCTTTTATTACCCGTATGATAAGAGATTTAATGCACTGTCACAACTATATATTGTTTATCAAAGTGTCGAACTTGAGAAATATATCATCAATCAATGTTGTTATTACTTTTCAATACCACTAAATATAGGCCTATCTACTACTCTGAGCATTTTCTTACCACTTGGGCCAACCATTAATTGTTGCTAGAGCAAACGCTAGCGTCTCTTGAAAAATTGAACATATTTTTACATACATCTACTAACTTTTCATCTCGGGGAAACCTGAGAATGTTTTCAAATTACAAAATCGTTTTGCATATGAGGGTTGGTGAATAATGTGTACACAACGAATGATACGACACTGAGTAACTCACCAGTGGAATGTTGTGTTCTGGTCACCTCTTTTAAATCGTCTCTTACACATTTCACAGCGTTTAACCATCCTTTGAATCCGATTTGAATAGAAAAAATAAGGTTATGAAGTAAAATCCTATTCAAATTTTCACACAAAACTGAAAATATGCCATTCAATGAACCATCAATCAAAATCAGCGTTCGGTCGATTATAGGTTGAACGAAATTAGCGACGTTGGCGCATTCACCAAAAATGCCGCAATCTCCAGAAAGCCGTGATATCAATAAACCAGTTACATATGAATTATATGACGAACATTGAATAAATATGACTCATATAAGTACCAGTAGAAGGATATATACATCTCGGAACATTAAAAAAATGTTGTCTTGGGATGATTATCACTTTCAAATCTTAAGATGTGGCAACCTCTGTGGGGGAAAAACATATGAATATGAATTTCATGTTGGTGAGGTGTTATTATTCTAGTGAGATTGTTGTTACCCAGACACTTACAAAGTGGGTAACACTCGGTTTCACTAAAATGTGGGAGCATTGTTTGTGGTATACTGCTTCCTCAGCAAAAAAATCGTTGGTAGAGGACAAGTGACCAAAAACTTCGCCTCTCCAAGATTCCTTCTTCATAGAACAGATTTGAAGCAGGTCTTGATCTTGTATTTAGATCCAATTTACTTGATCCTTTCTGAGAATCCTTTCACGTAGGGGAGGCACAATATTTTGGCTGTTGCGGTTCTTCTTCTCTGTGGGTCATCCCATGTTTCTTGTGGGTCAACGTCTGTTGCACTAGTTTTTTCGCAGCCAACTTACCAAAACCAGATCACCAAACAGAAACAGTGACTGTAAGCTGTAAGAATTGTGTTTATCGAATATTTTGGATTCGTACATCGGGGAAACCAAGAGACCACTGAAAACCAGAATCAGCGAACACAAGAAAAACACTCAACGAGGGGAAACCGCACGAACCGCAGAACCACCAACATAACATCAAGTCTGGAGCGATGGTATTCCATGGAGAGGAATACTGGTTCAAGACAAAATATAAAGAAGCAGCATACATACCGAACAATCTCGCGTGTGTCAAGATCCGCAACATGTGTAAACCGCTCATAGGTCGATTAAACTATTTAGTTACGGCGCACTTAATCGGATAATCCCGCCGTAGCTGACCTAAAAATATTCTCGTACCCCCAGGTTTTGCCAGTTCTCACCTGAAGAAGAAATCCTTTTCATCTCTATAATTTATTTCATTCTTTCTTATTCACTCCACTATATTTTCTTTTTTCAGGCTATTGACTTATTTAACTATATATTCCCTGTAGTCAACTTAATTTTATTTCATCAGATTATCGAAATTTAAATGTTTCAATCCAATAATCTAGTTCTCATTCTAAGCTCCTTTTGAAATTTCATTATTTCATTTCATTTCAGCATAACTCATCTATTTTCTTACGATTCAAATCATCATAGGTACCTTCAGAGTTTAGACAATGGAAGTCTCAAACTCTACTACACAACTCGAGACATTGTCAGTCAATTATTCTGCTTTTTTTGGATACATTATTTCAAATACATAACATCACATAGGTACCACGTATTCCTGCATATCCTTCATTCAAAATTCCATATTAGTTGTTAAAAAGTTTGCTGAGTTTATCCAATATCTCAGTGCATACGTTCTCTCTTTCGATTGAAATCCATCATGAAGGGAAAAAAAAGCAATCAATGGAACACATTATTGAAAACCGCTAATGATGCAATAAGTTACATAAACAAAAAATATCGAAATTGGAATTTTCTTTCAAATAGTAGTAACGGTTGATCAAATGTTTATGTCCTACTCGTTATTGATTGTTTCATATATCGCAATAATATGTAATATTCGATTTATTTGAAACATTTTAGCGATTTGTTCTTGAATCGGTGAATTGCCAGATTGAATAAAAGGAACACGAAAACCGAGTAATGAAGCTTATTCCTAGAGAAAAATTCGCTGGTATAAAAATGTACCAACATGGAAGAGGAACAAAATCAGTGTAAACAGATGGTTATAATTAACACTTTTTTTATGGTATCACAATAGTTTGGGCCAATAACCGTGAACGAATACAGATGTCACAATATACTGGGTAATTCAAATTCCGTAAGGAATAAGATGAAGTTGCGGCATTTGACGATAAAAAAATTCTAAAATAACTCTTTTCGCTCTCAAAACAATTGGAAAAAACTAAATTTTTGTTTTATTATTTCCATTATCTTCTTGCTTTATTATTGAAGATGGATCAGCACTGAAAGCAATTCTTCATTCCTAGTTTTTAAATTCTACGTTTTCACTCTTAATGACCATCAATATCATCAACTTTTATTGTAAAAAACGGAAAAGCAACTTTTTGCATATTGAGAGGCAATCGAAAATGTGCATTCAGTTTTGGTTTATCTTCAGTGATGAATATTCAATCATTATTCTGAATCTTTATACCACTCCACGGTAACCAGCCAAGTAGTGCTTCGGATGACACTTAAAAAGCTATGGTCCCTGTCTTCCTAACTCATACAAGTCTTGCCAATTCCTCTAACAAATTTGGCCAGGGATTCTATTCATTACAATGCCAGTGAAATAAGGAGTGCTACAACTGTATCTCCAAATACCCGGATTTTGAAATGTTTGGAAGCCAATGGTCGGCATTTTGAAAATTTATTGTGAACGTTTTCTAATTTTTGACAGATAATTTCATTGAATTTTCTGCGCGTTCTTGCTATAATTCCCTCACATTTTCCATGAAGAATAAACAATTTCATCAGAACTTCGTTTAAATAGTTATTTCCCTCCATTTCAATTATTTTTGAGTAACTTTCGTTAAGAAACACACAACGGTATTATTAACAGTGCACTAATTGTCAAATTTTCATAATGTCATGTACCATCATGACATTTAATAGCCACCTTAGATGAATATGAAAAAAATAAACCTATTTTTTTAGAAAATTGCTATTATCTCGGAATTCTGGCATAGCATTAGGTATAGAAACATGATATATCAATTCGAAGTGAATTTAGTCATCTTTCAGGATATTTCATGATATACAGGATGTTCCATTTAAAAAACGCACTTTCAACCCTTTTCGTATCTAGCAGAAAGATCATGAATTTTGAACGACCCTGTATAACGCAGAACAAACTTCTCTATACAGAATCAATGTACATGATCTTGATGAACTAAACACAAAATTGCAACTTCCTAAGAATCCAAATACCGCAGAAATAAACATTCAATTCGAGCTATGTTTTGGATGAAAAATATGGAAAATAACCAATATATCAAAAAACGTTAGAGATAGGTATAGGGGAGTATGATACAGAAAGGAATGACAAGTTCAAAAATGCGGTAATATACAGGGTGACCCATTTGAAATAACAAAGATGCTGCTACTTTCTGGTATATTAGATCGATAGACCAAGAGCAACTACTTGAGAAACCAAATTTTCAGAATGATCCTATTTCCCGTTCTTCGTAAACGTCTAATGTACCATCGACCGTGACCCACCCTGTATATTCGACGATGAACTTTGTAGTGTATGTTCTAACTTTACTTTTTTTAGGTGTAAATTACCATTTTATATTTCTATATTTTCATTCATTTCTATTTTTAACAAGCTTTGTCCACAAGATTTATTCTCAATGACAATAAAGTATACTTATTATTAATAAGACTCTTGATGGTTGTTTTGCAACTAAGTTGGCGGTTAAAAACACTCTTTGAACACACTTTCAAACTGTTGTATTTTCCAAACATTTACTATATATACTGGAGCAACGACTTTCGCTACAGATAATAATTGTTGGAACTATTATCAAATATGTTTCTTCTATCAATTTGTACATCACTGTTTCGACGTTGTAGATCATAAAGTGGCAGTGGAACTCCTTTATTTATGATGATAATAAAACATTCGTTTGAATACAAGGATACTGTGCGTTACGACTGTCACTTTCTATGTTCGTTCTACTTTGACATCATTTTTCGTCCTACTGTTCTCCAGATTCAACTTTCCTATTTCAAGATGAATTTGAAAAACTGAATTATGTTAGTGGATATCTACCAAGTAGTCGTTTATAAATGTGAAATGTTTCTAAATCCTTATCTATGTATTGGTAACGATTCCAAACTTTGTAGAAAAAATCGCTCTTTTATCCTCCTCAATTCATCGCCATGAAGACTATTCAACAAGCCCCAAGCAGAAACATAATTCACATGTGATTTCAGGTAGTATATCGCAGGGGCGGACTGGGAGGCCGGCTGATATCAAAGTTTACAGAATAGTACCTATTCATAGAATAATATAAACGGGTCCTGAAGATATTAAAAGTAAGCTTGTACCCCGGTCACATGCACACTCTGTCAATATCAGGAATAAGAATACGATTGCCATACCGCATCATTCGACAAGTCTCTTTCAGAAAGGGTTCACATACAATGCCATAAAAGTCTCCAATTCATTACGAGAGGACATGAGACACCTCAATAAAGCCACTTTTAAATTTCGTCTGAAAAAAAACTCTTATCAGAGCGTTGAGATTTAAGATTCCTATTACATGTCTGTTTTTGTTCTCTTTGATATATTGATTGCATTTATTCGCGAAATGTGCTATTTTTCATTTATAGGATGGTCATTATGGGGTTAGATGTAAGAGTAGCTTCAGCTAAATCTCGCCCCATAGTGATAACTTGTCAGAATTCATTTATTGTAAGTTATATTTCTATAAATAAAGACGATTTATTATTATTATTATTATTATTATTCTATCGCGTCTTTGTTGATATAGACTATAGAGCATCGTCCGATGGGCCGGTAGATATACTGCGAAAATAATATAACTGCATTGAAATCAAACATGCATGAATAATTGTACCACTATTTTGAATTATTTGATCGATTTCGATAAAGTGGAAAAGATTTTACTTCAAAGTGGGAAAAGTTTTTACTTACTATATTTATTTTATCTATCATGTTGAAGACATTTTGCTTTCAATCGAAAACATCGTTGCCAAAAATCTAAATCCATGAAGGATTTAATGCGTCTATGATTCTTAGTTTTAAGATCACATAAATAATTTTGTGTGTTGCTATATTTTTATTAAGTAGTCTATATATCAATCACCAAAAGTGTGTTGTTCCTTTCCTATAGAAACAATCTATTTATATTTTTGAGACAATGTTTTATTTTATTGAAAATTATATTTTGGCCAAAAATGTATTATTGTAGTTTGGCCTGTAAGGTCCAATTCGGCCCGGGCCGATTCAATAGTCCAGTCCGCCTCTGGTATATTGTTGCCGCAAGTGTTTCATTGTATATCAATACCATATGTAGGTAAGTAAGTACAAACACAGTATGTAGGTAAGTAATGACACACCTTCGAATGTTGATACTTCATGTTGGAATTTCTTCTGAACTTACATTTCAAACTAAGTCTTATCATATCGAGAGGAGAAAACTGAATTCTTGGATATATCAATCACTGATGCTCAGTTGATTCACAGTAATATATATATAGGAAAGGATTGTCCTAATACGCTTTTTGATGTGAAAATACAACTTTCAAAAATCTGAATTCAAGCTATAAAGATTATTTTACAGTCCATATCAATATCTAAGAACTAATATTATTATATTGATTTAAAATTCAATGGAAGTATTCGAAAATATCCCTCAAAGCATTCGATTCCTGGAAAATTATTTTGTGTGTGAAATTCAAATAATGGATGGTATCCGGATATTACAGACATATCAGTTGTGGAATGCGGAATATGGTGTCACGAATAAGAATAAATGGTTTTCTTTCAACAAATCAGACACGATTATTGATAGTAATTCAACTCCGAATCAGTTCCACTTTCTCTATCAATTATTACAATCTAACAAAAAATCAATAGCCGAATGTTTCAGCACCAACTACAACCTTGTTCTGTATAAGCGAAGCCAGCTATGATGTTTCGCCTTCATGCTCATTACACGAGGCAGTAATTGCTTTTCTAATTACCCATATAATCTGTCTTGTACCCGTGCACTCCATCTACCCATGCAATTAAAGTGAAATATCGTCACACGAGAGATCTTTTGATTTCTGAAATGTGTCATTACATATGTTGCCCAAATAACGGTTATCATCATCTGACATAAAGAAATGCACGACAGGGATATCACTGTTCATATTGACTCTTCTTCTATCACAATGAGGTTTAGATAAAACTCGTACCAATACGTGAAAATGGCCAATAGAATTTCTTTACTTCACTTAATTCAAATTAGGCAATGAAAAAAATATCGCGAGTGCTTTGTTTGATGTCGGTTTGATGTCAAAGTCGTCAGAGATGTAATTGTAATTGTTTATTTGCGATATACATGCATTCAGTCCATGTTTGAATGAGAAATACTAACAGCCAAAGCAGAGTTGAATAATTTAGAAGTAGTTTTTTTTATTTATACAATAAAATTTACATCCAGGTCAGCAAAGTGTGGGCAGATCCACAGAGACCGCATTATTCGCGGTTACTTTAATTTTTAGCAATCACTCCAAGATGAAGAAACTTCTACATGTGCGATTTTCCGTAAATAAGTTGGCTGAAAGCTATAGCAGAAGATAATGTCTATCAGTGGGATTGAGAATCAACTCAACAAAAACCATAGTGGTGCATTCAACTGAAAGAATGAAACACTTGAGGAGTTTGCAAAAGACCAACAATAGGAGCATCAAAATGCGATGTGACTCATCATAGAGTCCTAACTTCTACGTATATCCTCTTAAAATTACATTTCACTGGCTTTTATGCTCTTTCACGAACATTAAAGGTTTTCCTTTAGTGCAGTCAAAAGATAGAAATACACGTGAAAATATCTAGTGAATCCAAGTACCTTAGAGACACACCAGTACAATAGAACAGACGATCGCATGCTGGACACCTCTTCATTGTCAAGCTCGAGACCTGCCGAACTTCACTCTATTAAAATATTTTTTTTCATCGAAGGGCGAAAATTTCCTATGCCTATTTCATCTCTCACTATCATTCTAATGGCTTGCACGATGTTCCTCTACGATAATTATAGGTTTTCTTCTCGTGCAATTTCTTTACAAGATTAAGTAAAAACACATCGCTACGAGGGATACCTCTATATAAAAAACTGTCGGGATCAGGAATATAAATGTATTCGACAATTTAAATATTCTCTTTCAACTAAACTGAAAATGATTAATAAAGTTAAGTAATTAATTAGTTAGACCCCGAATCATCTAGATAACGTATACTTTGTACCCTCAGGAATAATTCTTTGTGTTCCATATTACTCAGTCTCCTTTGTAAATGACTTATTATATATAATTGCTTCCTTCAATCAATCAATTGATAATTCATAGCCAATCAGTTGCAAGTATCATTATATAAAATACACTAATATGGATGAATTCAATGAACCCTCTAGCTATATTTTGTAGATGAAACCGCTACAATGAAACATCAATCAATTCATTTCGATCCTCAAATATAATACATCATTTAGATCCTCAAATATAATAAAATTATCATTACCTTTTGGGATTTTTGACGAATCAATTTTTATGCAAATCCTGTATCACTTTCTGTAATCGATTGTGTGATGATGTGACGGTATTTTTGTTTCCTACACATATTTTCATAATTGGAGGTTGATTATTTCCGGCCTATGTGATTTTCCCTAACGAGTAAACTCGCTAAAGCATCCAATTTGTATGGTAATTGTTTCTTGATGCATGAAAGATGGAGTCAATATAGAAGATAATTATAATTTTCGACGGAATATAATTTGAATATCTATAAATACATCATCGAAAAAGAAAGTGGTTGAGCAAATTTTTTGCATGAGCCTTCAACAACAATAGATCAGGAGAGGGCAAATAAGCTGGAAAGTGGACTACGAGATTCCAGGGGTATTTCGTGTTTGATGGATGTTTTTTTTCATGCTTCAAGAAAACACTATTGTTTATTTATACACAAAAGTCACATAGTAGAAATAGTTTCAAAATTTGAACAAAATTTTTACAATTATGTGACACGCTTCATTCATTTTGAGATGTACAGGGTGTACCACTAAGACAGGTAGCCCCGGCTGTATATCGGAAACTATTTGCCGCATAGGTTTCGGAAATAATATTTAAGGCTGGGAAAGGCCAGACACTTTGTCCAAATCCGGGACAGGGGGGGTTTGGAGGAAACAGCAGTGGGCGGTTACCAAATCGTCATAAATCAACGGTTATCCTTGTTCAACGAACGATCTTCTCATCTAGTACGGGTGATATCGCGACTGACGTTTTTATTCGCATTGCTCGATAATCTAATATGCGAGTAATACTGGGATGCTGTCTCTCAGTTTTCGAGAAAACAAAACTGGCGTAGATTCAAATCAGACTTGCTGCGGATCTTCAACTTGATGATTGTGTATACCAAATCACTTTTTACGACATTTTCTCTAGGCCAAGAACTTTTTTATTCTGAAAAAACACAAAAAGTACGATTTTTCTGTAGAACACGTTTATTATCGTTCCTACCGTTATATTTCTGGAAATAATTGAGCGATCGGACTGATTTTTTTTTCAAATTGAAGTATACATGATAGCGCTTCTTGCCATATACAATATTGGTGAAAAATTCATGTTCATCAATTTCTAGAACTGTAGCAAATTTCAACTTGTTATTTTCGGAATGACAATTTTCAGTAATCGAGAAAAAAATTTATTTATGAAAATTTTTGTATACATGCTGCGAACAAAATTGAGCCAATAGATGAAATAAGTTTCCAGAATGAAAATTTTTCATGTAGCAGATATCTACATGTACTTATTTAATGAGACAATACTACATTATCGCGCGCTCGGCGCTCGGCTCTCTCCTCACACAGTCAGCCAACTGGTCTCTGTGTTCATAATGTGTAGTCGAGCTTTCATCAGTATATCAAATGAGAGGAAAATATACATTATTGGTATGAATAAAGTATCTACCTATTTAATGAGTTGGTATTAAATAACTCCATTCATTTTTTTATGTTGACAAAATAATAGTTGAACACATTGCTGCCTCATGATGGCATATTATGCCTTCTTCCAGTCCAATTCTGGCATCGTATAGGTTAGATAATTCTCCTTCGGTTAGGTATGCCATCATGTGAAATCTGTATAACTTCATAAAACATTGTGTATACTAAACGTTTGTGGTATACTTATCCGATTTATCATGAAAGTTTCATGGTATAATATAATGGAAATTGCATTGTAATTAAAAAATTAGACAAATGTTAATTGAAAAGAAAAAAACACGTAAGTTGCGATATAAAATTTTAAAGAATCAAGCATTGTCTTATATCACTCACTGAATATCGAATTTTTTCGTAAAACTGACAGATGCCACTCGGTAAACATTCAGAGGACAACTATTATGCTTCCGTGGAACAAACAAATCTCTCCGAAATATTCGACGAAAGTAAAAAAATGGCGTCTATACCTATTTGGAACTATGTCTAGTTGGGCAGTATCCCCTACCATCATTTTTTCAAAAAGTTCAAAAGGAGGTACCCATTAAAAATGAACTTATGAATTTCGTGATTTTATTTTCAATTTCTGAAAATTGAGATTCTGAAAATATTTTCCTGACTTCTTTAGGTTGGATTTCAAAAATGACATTGTTTAGATTTCGGGAATTCAATAATATTCCATTTCTGGTATTACCGAAGTTTACACGAAACGGAAATTATTATGGTTGAAACGAGCAATTTGGAAAATCCATGTTAACGAGTTTTCAAAAAATACACGTTCAATGTATTACTGACACCCCTTCAATTGTTTATATTTTCAAACCATTTGTCGTCATTTAAATGCTACAAAGGATATTCAACAATTTATTTTTAATAAGCATTTTGCATGTTTGAAAAAAACCTGTGACTCCACACAGTCCCAAACAATGAGTGAGAGTAGATGCGATACATTCGCCTGCATGTGTGCGGAACGAGGATCGAACACTTTATCTGATAATCGACGGTATATTCACCAGTAGGTAGGTACCTATGATGAATATTTGTATTCTATAAACATTATGAAAAACCAGGGTTGCGACGTTTTGAATCGAATAATGAAAATATAAGTAATTGATTTGTGCATTATTTCCATATTTGAAAAATTATGAAAAATCAATATTAATAGAAAAAATCAATCTTTAAATCGAAAAAATCTTATTTTGTTGATTTGAAAAAAATCATGATGCTTCGCAACTCTTACAAAATTTGGATAATTCTGTATCTATTTATATGAACAGCTTTTCAAGAGTCATATAAATTACGAGGTATAACATTAAAATAGCCATACGGAGTGATTGGGAGATTGAGAGCTACTTTCAATAACGTTGATAAGTTATATTCTCGGTTATTATCAAAGACATTCAAATACAGGTTATTATGAATATTATTTATTTACGAATAATAATGAATAATGACTATATTTTCCTAAGGCCTTCATTCTTCTACTTTTTATTTCTTTGATTTTTGAGGACTGCTTTCACTACATATTTTGTATTTTGGATATTCATCTCCCGTTGGTCCCAATATATGTACCATTTTCAGAATCATATACATTCCACATGAGAATACAATATCATTTTCTTCTCCATTTGGATTTTTAGATCTCATTACACCTTTGAATTTCAAAATTTCAAGCTTTTCCTATGCAAATCCGCAAATTCATCATTAGTTGCACCAATAATTTCATAATACTTATTATGGTTCCAATCTATGATATTGTGTTGACTGACTCGTTTTTTCATCTTCATATTTTGGAGTATCACCAGAGGGCGCAAATATCATCGGACAATTCGCGCTCTGGACTTCTTGTGAAAACACCAGTCCATATTTCGATGTGATTTTTTTTCTGTAGGAAGATGGGGATTCAAACTAGGTCCGATACTATTTGAAAAATGTTTTTTTTTATTATTCGCCAAATTCGATATGTTCAGGAATATTTGTATACCTTTTGTATTTCATATTTTTGAAAATAAAATAGTATTTCCATTAGCTGGATCACTTATCTACTTGATGAAGTCAATAAGTCATGAAAATATTGATTACTTTACTTTATGACAAGTCTATAGAGAAAGAGTGCTATTCGTTATTGCTCACTTCTTCAGCATTTAGGATATTACATACAGTATGGTGGAAATGTATGGAATAAATTCATTATCTCTAACGTTTATGAATTTTAAGGAAAATCCCGAGACAGGTCGATTTTTATTTTCAAATTGACATCTCTTGATATACATACGGAGTATGTGACGTCATCCGCGTAGTTGTGGTGACGTCATCGATTATTTTTTTAAATTAGAACATACCCCGTCCATTTTTTTTTTCGGAAGGTATATTCATTATCTATCTGACGGTATACTAATATTAGGAAAATAAAGTAATACAGGGTGAGAAAAAATTATTTTATTTAATATTTACAACGGAAATCGTTACAATAAATAATCAAATTCGTGACGTTCTGCAAGAATACAATGTGATAGACAGAGAACAAATCATTCTCGAACTTCGCTATCGTTTCTGAATATATTTGTGAAATATTCACTCGTATTCGTTCTTTCATATTATCTGATCTTTCCGGCTTCTTACATAAACTTTGCTCTCCAGATAACCTCAGAGAAAAAAATCGAGAGGAGTTGAATCAGGAGATCTAGTTGGCCATTCGATTTACCCTCTCCGACCTATTTAGGTAATTGTGCACATTGATAGCATAATGAGGTTGTAAATGTAAAATAAATTTTTCCCACCCTGTTTCACTTTATTTTCCTAATATTAGTATATGGTCAGATAGAAAATGGATATACCTTCCAGAAAAAAAATTGAACAGGGTGTCTTTCTATTTAAAAAATAATCGATATCACCACAACTACGCGGATGACGTCACAAACTCCGTATGTATATCAAGAGATGTCAATTTGAGAATGAAAATCGACCTGTCTCAGGATTTCCCTTAAAATTCATATGCGTTAGAGATAATGAATTTATTCCATACATTTCCACCATACTGTATATATTTTTTTGAATAGATTTAAGAATTCCTATATTAAAATGCCATTAGGTAGCATCCTGTATATATAGTGTCAATACCCGATTGCAAATTATCATTCAGTTATACAATGTTAAATACAACACGGTTTCATATTTATACTGTTCCCTCTCTACTTTTACGTATTGAGATCTGTTCAACATTCAAATCATCGCAATGATAAATCCTAAATCGATCCCCGGTAAATAGAAGCGACCTTTGTCGATAGGTTTCTATTCATTCATATTGTATACCTTCTGGGTGTATATATAAATATTTTTATTTGAATATCATACATACCTATTCCTCATTATGTATGAGAATTTTTTCATTGTGAACAATTCAGAATATTTTTATTTTCCACGCAATGTATAATTATTTTATACATATAATATACCATATTTACTAGCAAACCTAGCAAACTGATTCATATAAATTTCTATTTCCTATTCTAATTTCATAATATCACCCGTACTATCGATTGTATCGTGTTTATAATCTACTTCGTTGAGTTTCACCAGGGGGCGCAAATATCATCGGATAAATCGTGCGTATTTCTGACGTTGTAGAGCCTCGGCTCTTGACTTCCTGTGACGATACTAATCCATATTTTGATCTGATTTTTTTTGTGTAGAAAGATGAAGGTTCGACCGAGGGAGGATGCTATCTCAAAATTGATTATTTGATGTAGAAATATTTTTTTTTGATTCGCCAAATTGGCTAAAAATTTGCTATGTTCAGATATATTTTTATATCTTTTCTTTTCGAAATTTCGAAAAAAGAGATAGTATCCTCCCTAGCTTGATCCTTTATCTACATGATGGGATCAAAAAATCATGAAAATATTGATTGGTTTTCAAATGAGAAGTCAAGAGCGGGAGTGCTGCATTCGGTATTCTGCGCGTCCCATTGCCCACTCTTAACTAGGAACAAAAAGTGGGAAATGCGTATGACGAGCCAATATAGTTAATTCCTCGCACTGCCTCAACAATTCCTCGCACTGCCTCGATAATGCCTCTCATCTGTACACCAAATTGCCTCGGCGAATAACCCCTAGAAATTTTGAGAGAAAAATAGTCTATCCAATTAAAAATATCAAACATAGTTTGAAATGAATGTCTGGTAGACTACGAGCAGAAAACAACTACTTTCCTGGTAAATACCACGCAGAACATTGAATTATATCTGTTCGTAGTCCAGAGAAATCTCTGGAAATTATTTTCAAGTTTCCAGGACGACCGCTAGAGGGCGTAAAAACGGGTTTTTATGAGAATTTGATATATAAAGACATATCACAAACACTTTTTTAATAATCTCGAGTTGATATCCAATCATTTCGATCTGAAAAAAATTGCGCTAGCTCTTTGAATAAAAGAGGGAGGGGAGGATGAATAGCACTATGAAAAAACTCTTATAACTACAGTTTGGTGTAACGGAATTCAACGAACTTGGTCTCATTTTGAAGAGTTTTTTCAGTTCTTCCAGATAAATCACGAATCGAGTCGATTTAAATCCAGTGGTGACTGCTAGATGGCACCGTTTGAAAAATCAGTTAATTTTCCATGTTTTTTCGAGAATATCAAATGGAACGATATATTTTCCATGCCCTAATATGGAAGTAGAGCAAACGTGAAGAAAAATGACGAAAACCAGGAGTTGATATCTCTTGAGGAACCGGAGAAATAATCGAAATAATATTATGAAAACATTCACCACAGGAATCTGAATTATTAATTTCAATAATCGTAACCAGAAATATCCTGTATCAATGAAATTATGATTTCAATAATTCATGCCCGGCACATTTTGCTATCAATTGTGTGCAATTATTTAGATTTAAGATATCCTGACAAGTGGATAGGGAGGGGTAGCATGTTTAGGTGGTCAGCTAGGTCTCCAGATCTGACTTTTTTAGATTTTTATTTATGAGGGATATGGAAAGATATGGT
Source organism: Chrysomela aeneicollis (assembly GCA_029955515.1). Lineage (NCBI taxonomy): Eukaryota > Metazoa > Arthropoda > Insecta > Coleoptera > Chrysomelidae > Chrysomela > Chrysomela aeneicollis. The sequence goes on along the minus strand of JARUHQ010000011.1, from coordinate 12,201,268 downwards.
ATTTCAAACCCGACCAACAACTAGGAACGATATGATAAATAGGATCAGAACTGCCGTCGAAAGCATACCAATGGCCGAATAAGTGGAAGCTGCAGTTTTATCCACTAGACGGAGACTCAATTCATGTATAGAAAATGAACGCAGACAATTTGAGCATCTAGGAAGACACTAGTACTACTAACTATTTCAGTTTCTAATAAATTTACATTTTCTAATATTATTTTGAATATTTCTCCGGTTCCTCAAGAGGAATCAACTTGCGGTTTTCGCCATTCTTCTTCTCCTTTTATCTACTTTTATATTAGGGTAATTCTCTTAATGATTCTAAGACGAAAAGTTCATATAATCAAGGTACGATACTGCTTTGTTTTCAAGAAACAAGTTGTCAAACATTTTTAAAAGAAATAGTTATTTTTTTTTAAATATCTTAATAATCCTTTAGCCGATTTTATTGAAATTTTGCGATGTTATTTGGGGTAGTGAGGGGCTAATTTAGCCTTGACTAGATTGAAATCACCATATCCAGTGGCGTCCCGGAAGGCACAATATTTAATTTGCGCCACTGATTTTTTGCCATATATAAGTATGTATTTTTTTCGCATTAAGCAACTGAAACTACAACTTTTCGTCTTAGAATCACTCAAAGAATCACCCCTTCGAGTTTGGCAACGTACTTACATAACACCCTGTATGTTGTTCCATTTGAAATTCTCGAAAAAAAATGTAAAATTGTCTGATTTTTCAAATGGTGCCATCTAGCGGTCACCACGGGATTTAAATCGACTCGATTCGTGATTTACCTGAAAGAACTGAAAAAACTCTTCAAAATGAGACCAAGTTCGTTGAATTCCGTTACACCAAACTGTAGTTATGAGTTTTTTTATAGTGCTATTCATCCTCCCTTCCCTATACTATTCAAAGGGCTAGCGCAATTTTTTTCAGATCGAAATGATTGGATATCAACTCGAGATTATTAAAAAAGTGTTTTTGATATGTCTTGATATATCATATTCTCATAAAAACCCGTTTTTTGAATTGTACAAAGCAACTACGCCCACTAGCGGTCGTCCTGGAAATTTGAAAATAATTTCCAGAGATATCTCTTTGCCACTTTCATCATAAATATTTTTTTCTGAAACCTATGCGGCAAATAGTTTCCGAGATACAGCCGGCGTCCTTTCTTAGTGGCACACCCGGTACATTATACTTACTCGGATTATCGGAGTATCTATATACATTCCTCGAATGCTGATGAAAGTGTATCCAATCATAAAACCGATATATAATTACCTTGTAAGAGTTTTCAGTTAGCTTCCTTTCAAGAGAGCTAATCTAATTTTACCCGCAAAGGAAATTTTAAACAGATTTTCAACAATGAAATATCTGAACCAAACGTAACGTATCTCTGAAAACGGTAAAGGTGTATCTGATTATAAAATATCGATAACATTATGTTTATGATGTCATATTCCTTACTAAGAGGTCGTGCATTTTAAAGAGATTATAAAGTATAAACTGCAGAACAACCCATTTTGATCGTTTCATTCTGTCGTGATATTTAAATAACTTAAATTGACTATAAACTTTTTGATTGTTGAAAATCCATCACACCATGACCGCATACGGATATAAGATGCTATCATCTACATTACCTATAAATTGTTTTCTTCCCATTGCCTTTCATGAAAATGAACTTGTTTACAAGAATCCCGACGAATCAGTGTCCTACTCCCATTGGATGGATGGTATTATTTTGTGAGTACACAAATTTCATTCTCATCATAAACATGTTATCATCACTATAATACCCTGAATCCGCATCAAATATATCATTAACCTACTTGTATTGTGGATGAAATTGCTTGATAGGTATTCGTTCATAATTTCACTATATGCATCAAACAGATGTTATGAGATTCATCGACCAGTAATTCGATGAAGTGATAATAAAACATTGAATGGATCACAAGCATCAATATTTGACGTTGGAATGAGAAAATATGAAATATAAAAGATATCAGGACGTATATTTTTTGGATTTATAATAGTACATTATAAACCTCAGGACTTAAGTGGTATTTTAAATCCTGAGACAAAAAGTTTATATAATCTGTCGAGGGATTCCAAAACACTTCAGTCCTGAAGTGTATATACTATTTTATGCACTTTGAGATAGGTAAAATGGTCAAGAAAAAAAAACGACAACGACGACAACGGCTGTAATTTTCCAAGACACTAAGAAATCCAGTTTTTTTTTATGGTTTGATATTGTTCTAAACACTTTTTGCATCCATATCATGTTTCATTTCTGATAAAATTATTGAAAACAAATTTTTAAATTTAGTTTTTATTGCAAAGAATATGTACTTTGAATCCCTAGAGATTTAAAGTTCATTTTAAATCCCTAGGGATTTGAAGTAGGTACCACTTTTTTTTCGAAAATAGGGATTTAAAGTACCCTTCAAATATCCGAACGCACTTTTTAGCATTCGACATTCATCACTTAAGAATTGAGACATGATAGTGGATTATGTTATAAAAATATTCAAAATTTTAGACTGATTTGATATTATCGCATCATGTTCTCCATTAGATTAAAGATAAAAAAAGGAACTGGATCGAACTGGAATATAGTTTTCCTATGCTGTTTTTTTAATTTTTTATTTTGAATTACCTACCTATCTGTTTTGTTGCTTCATGTCAATAATATTCAAATAAACTACAGAAGCCAAAATAATGATGAAGTTAGAGTAATAATACTCATAGCACAAACACAATACTATGAATCCAAATCAGCAGCAATCATATTGTTTCTATTTTAAAAATGTTCCATAAAATCACAGTATTCTGAATAATTGCAGGAGACAAAGGTGTTATTTTCGATTACAACACAATCCTATTTTCATTTATACCCATTTAAATCTCATTTGTCAAGTAAGAAGTTGGTCATCTTCTGAAATCTCAAGTGTAAAATCATAAGTCTTAAATCATCAATTCTTTTCTATATTCCCTAATATGTCTAAGGTGATAAGGTGAAATAAATCTTAGGTATTACATTTTTATAAAAAGTCACCCTAAGTTTTCAAAGGAACCTAAATAGTGAAATAGCTAATTCAGATGAATAAATATGGTCGTGAGTAAATGTCAGTTTATTATAAAAAAAACATCGTGCAATTACTTCGTTTACCGAATAAAAGACCCGATCACTTGGAATATGGTATCTATAGAACCGCATAAAGAATATTTCAAGGGAAATAATAATTATTTCACGGGAAGGAATTATAAAGGATCACAAGAAGAATATATATTCCGATTTTTTCAATGACTTATCATTTCCGGTATAACTGAGAGTCTGAAAGCATTTCAGATTAACGAACTTTTCGGAAAACTCAAATATAAATTGAGCCTGGAGGAGAAGAGCCTGTATATATTCGCTATACAGGGTAATGCAAATTTCATGGTTGAATCGGAGAGATACGAACTAGGATTAGGAAAATATGCGTAATTTCATGAAAATCCGATAGGGCTACCATTAGAAAAATCAAAATGGGTTTTTATTTCTTCGAATCCAGTGTGCCTAGCATTTTTTGATTTCACCGTTGAATATACGGTTTTCAGTTTTTTCAGGATATTTCAGGAAATATTAAAGATATCCTCGAGTTCATTCGATATGGTCATGGAATTGCGATTTTTTTTCTTAATTTAACCTACTTTGCATCTCTCTGTTTTCGATATATACTTGAGCTGAATATTGAATTGAATGTTGGCCTATTCTTGTTATATTGTTTCATGAACGTATTAATGTCGCAGAAATAAAATTGCACCTATTTCATAAAAATATAATTATCTATAAGATCTAGTCTGTTTCTTTCACTGCAAAAATATAATCTTCTACTCACACTTTCGTGATCCCATTCGCTTGTGATTCAAAGGTTTCTCCGTTTCTCTCAAATGTAATCAACTACCTGCTCAATTATATCGAGTACTTTTTTTTCATTATCTCGCATCTAAAAATTTCATATCTGCCAAATGCACCAAATTCACTAATAATTTTCATTTAATTTGATGGCTTTTCAGAATACTACTGTGTACTTATATTGTTTTCAAAAATGAAAAGTATTACATGCTTGGCTAATCGTCATGATTGTTCATTAATTCATAATTTCTAACTCTCTGAAAGATATCGTGAAATATCTCCGAACTTTCGGGAATATACCAATGCTCTAACAATATCCTTCCTCTGACTTGTGTGAGGTTTTCCCCTCGTTCATCAGTAGAAAGATAAAAAATCGCAAAGTTCGTAAATACAACAAATGATAATATATTCCATAAACCAAAAATATATTTGAAAACCCAAATACGCATTTAGGCAACTAAATTCCCATCTTCAGTGGAAGCACCAGTGGAACTGAGTTTAAAGTCAATGACCCCATTGCATTGCAACCCTGATTTGTCTGTGATCCATTTAATCAATGCGAAATCTCAAGAACTACCTATATTTTTGGAAGTCCAAACCAGATTTTATCAGTATCTATGGATACGGATACACGATTATTTTTTGTGGATTTCATATACCTACCCGTAAACCTCAAGAAATCTGAAGGATCAATCATTCGCGTTCTTGATTTATTATAGAACCGATTTTTAAGGATCTCGAGTTTCCATATCTATTATAATGAGTATCTCCCAATTCCGAATAGAATTGTGAATGAATAAATTCATGAAGAGAACGTAAACCAATTACACGGTAGCGTGATTCAATTTTGGATGGTTTCGGTATATGAGTTCTTATTGAATTGAAAATGAATGATCGATTCTCATATTGCTCAATATACAGTATAACACAGAAAACATGCTGTTCATCTTTCAACAGCAATCAAAAATACTAACATTGTCCAAAAGCTTATCTTTTTTGTAGTATACCATACAAATATAATGTTACGATCTTAGTGAGTAAAAATGAACGAAGACCGAGTTTCAATAACTAATTTAACTTGTTAATTCACTTATTTCAACGAACAATAATACTTATTACATACTAATTTAATACCATTATTCATTTTGGAGTTTATGAACGATGTTCACGTAACGCAACTTCGCATTCGACCTTCTGCCATTATCTGGCCCTGTATATATATCGTGGTTGAGTTGTTCTCGAACTTTCTGGAACTGTCATTATTCTGTCATCTCTTTCCATCTGATAGCTGCCAGGATATTCCATCCTTTTCTGTTCTATAGATCTTTCACTAACAATCGAGAACTATCTGGAATGTCCAATACAGGAGGATATTTTAATATCGGCGATACTTCTTGTTGACTTTGCCGAATTCCATTACAATAATATATAACCCTCAAACTACAAAGAAAATAAATTCAATTTCAATTCAAATGCTGAATTGATTGACCGACTGATGATTGCGCCCGAATTTATTCTTTCATGAGTTTTTCATTCCCTCGACTCTATCTGATGAAGCATACTCTTGTGGCTGAACTTTCAATTGTGTCATTACGAATTAATTCGTCACTATCTAATGTTACCTTCTATTTTTTCTAGGTTCCTTGTACGATATTTCTTCGTCGTAATGTCTGTCTATCACGTGAAATTGTAATTTCTTCAGTATCTAATGAGTACCCAACATTTTCACCAACATGTCTTTCTTTAATTCATGAAACGTCTCACCGAAAGTTATCTAGACTATAATAGAAGATTCAATTTTGTTGAAATATATACAGTAGTGTCACACATAAAGTTCGCGACATATGGAAAAATAATCAAACTGGATAAAAATCTATTAAAAAAAGAAATACGAGTGTAATAAGAATTAAGAGAAATTCGTTTATTCGATTACTGGCATAATAACGTTCATACATTGAAAATCCACATCAGTGTAACAATGAAATGAAAAAACTAGATGAACTTTGCAACAACAAAGACGAATTTCTGGAGATGTATTTTTTTATTTTCTGGTTACAAGCCAATTATGAAATTTCCTTGGCAAGATTGGAGTCTCATATTCATCAAAATTATGAAATTTGAATCATGTTTCGTTCGAATCGATAGAGCGAAAGATTCAAAAAATTTTTAAAAATGGAAAAAAGTCGAAGTGACAGTAGAGATTCCAAACTTGGTACAAATGTATGAAATTGGAAACTGAGCAAATTTTTCCTTTGGCATTTTTCTAAATTTAAAAAAAAAACTGATTTATTTATTTATTTGATAAGTTTTGACCCCATCTTATGTGATTTAGGTTATTAAAGCTGTCTTTAGATAAAACAAGAATGTACACGCTAAGAAATATCCATCTGATAAATCACTTTTTTGGCTAGTGAAAATTTCCTGATACTTCTTAACAGCAGTTAAAGTAGATAGTACTATACCTCGAAGTAATTTACCAACAAGAAATCGCAGGTGATGTATTCACTATTCCTTATAGTAATATTAACCTGGGAACTCTGGTACAATCTGTCCGAGAGAATATTGAAAATTAATGTCAGCAGTTCTTAACAATGTATCCAGAAATATTTACTATCTCCTTAGTAAAATTAATCTCAGGAAATGATGAAGTTAACTAATCCAAATGAAAATACTCTTCCGAAGCAATTTTATTAACTATTCAGTGAGTAATAATTGTCATAATGCTGTTCATTGATGAATACTAAATTGAACAATAAACATTCAAATAGTCGTTTATCCCCTGAATGGTATGGGTTGACTTTGGTTCTCAGTTATTCGTTGATTCTGTTCGAGACAGTATCTCTTTTTCGCAGCTAGTGTGCCATCATAATCGAGGTGAAGTTAGATGTTTCTGTAAAGGCTCCCAATGAACATTTGAGGATAACGCACAAATTATAAAATGATTCAGGGTATGAATGTGTTGAAGACAAAATGGTTTCTGGAGGGATTCTTTATGATTATTATTGCAATAAAAGGAGAAGATTTATTAAACTAGGACTAGCCAAGAAGAAAAATGAGGAAAGTGAAAAGAGGGGTAATTATAGCAATTTTAGAGTAAATTGTGATTGGTATGTAGGTTGATTTATTTTTTATAGAATAACAAATACTTCTGTCTAGAAGATGGTTGAAAAATTCTCTGGATTCATGGATATAATGGTGACACAGAAATTGAATACCTAATACATTTCAAGGAAGGGTTATGGTTACGAAAGACAGGATAGGATACTCATGACATTTTCTACTCGCATAAACATAACCTGGGATACACTTTGGTATGAAAAACGACTTTTCCATTCTATATTAATACCTACGAACTGAATAATTGTTTATTCCAGATTCAGTACGATTTCGAAGAGTAGGTACCAATAGAGAGATCAAAACTTTCCTATAAAAATCTACTCCGGATCAACTGGATAACATCAGTTAAGTGGCGCTATGGCTGTTACCACTATATTTTTCATTGAAAATAATCGAAAACTTAATATGGAGGCCTTCAAAATTGGAATCTCAAGAAGAATGTTTGCCTCTTGTTCTAATGATCAATACCATCAATGAGTGTAGAAGAAGGGATTACAATAAATCGGTTGAGAGTATTCCACTTCCGGTAATGAATATAAGAATACGAATTGGCACTTTTTGTCATGTAGTAGGTACATTACAATCTATTATATATAAGTTTATTTCACTGAATAAAAAACAAAAACTACCAGGGCTCATTGATTGATTACAATATTTGATACAAGTAAGAAGTACTCTTCCAGTATTGTGTAATTTACTATTCCTCAATGTACATTTCAATATATCATATAAAGTTCAATTCACTGAATAAAAAATAAAAACTGCTAGTGCTCATAGGTTGAATACAATATTTGATACAAGGAAACGGTACTCTTCCAGTATTGTCTAATTTACTATTCCTCAAAGTACACACCAATGATGTACGAATGGTAACAATTCAACCGTGTTCCTAGTAGAGCTGACTATTATATTATGTGATCAGCAAGTTGACTCAATTTACTTGGACTAGAAAGAATTTCTGTCCATATATCAACTATATAAACCAGTGAAAATCACTTCGATTCTAGTAATGTCTACCGTTTTTTTCTTTGCGTGTATAATGTTTCTCACAGTGAAGGTAGAGGAATAAGAATTGTATTCTTGATAGATTGTTTCAATCTGGTTGAAAATTAATATCGTTGGATTCCAAGCTTATTATATTTTTTTTGATATCTTGTCAATTTGATCCATTCTTTGTCACCACTGACGACTTTTTTTCAAATTCCCGATAAGTCGTAACGGTTTTTTTTGTTTTCAGACAAGCAGAAACGAACCGCCATTAAAGTGTTTCAGAAATATCTATAATAATTTTGTTCCCATATGAAGCCAACTTCCTGACGGACACTGTATATATCTTGATAAACGTTGTTATAATATCCTTTTTCCTGATGGTGTAATGTGGGTCGCAATGGATTTAATTAAGTGTCTCAGTCATCTAGGAAACCCTGTACATAACCCTTGATGGTAGCAAACAAACTTGAACATTGAAATCATAACATCCTGAGATAATTCCAATTCAACATCTCTATATTATAATTGAGGAACAAACCTCATTGGTAATTCACAGTAGGTATAGGTGATTATTGTTGCTCAGTCTCGAGTTCATTAGCGAAACCCTTGCATCTCCTGAATTTTCTGTGATGATTAAATAATTCTGAATTTCTGTTGGCAAGATTCCGAGGGTTATTCCGTGTATTTACATTGAAAGTTCAATGATCAGAAAGGGTAACTGGCTTGTTATATACCTACCAGAGAGATTTAAGGAGGTCATCAGCAATGGAAAAGTTGGTATCATAATACTCAATTGATACACTGGTTGTTGATGTTCAGGATATGAAATAGCAGATACGTTTCAGAAAGTCGGTAAAGAATATGCATGGCCCGTTTCACGAACAAATTTTCGGGGCTCCGCCTCCATTTGAGAACATTCAAGTAGCTGTAATTTTATTCATAAAAAAAAGGTTCAATCTTCTTTTTTCGTTGTGATATACCAAGTAGTTCAAAAATTAGTAGAGGTGAACGGACGAGCATGTATACTGCTTGATACAGCTTATTAATAGCATGGAGGAATATTATGATAATAAATTTTAACTACCCTTCAGGGGTTTTCCCAAGATTATTGTATGTCTTGATTATCATGTTTTTAGTTTTACACCTACTTCTGTGTTTTCGTATGTATATGTTGATTTATATTATGATAAAATTATATTTATAGTGTAAATATTCTTGATAATAATGTAATTGACATATTCTTTACTTCAAATTACACTCTTTCTTTGCACTTGTTGCGGAATTAACGACTGATTCTCTAATCAAAAATGGTATGGTTATAAAATTTAGGTATTTGATTCAATTGTAAAAACAGCAAACTGACAAGAATTGATTTCAGTGCAGGAAAAGTTTAAAATTTATTCCTTGAATGTCATGGCAGCATCCTTTTCGTAAATAAAATTACCTTACATAACTTTTTGAACATCAGAGGCATGCCCTACCTAATCACTTCCGCATTTCTTCGTCTCAAGTGGAATTTTCTAATTTGTTGATCTTCATCTTTTGAATATATATTATATTTTCTTCTTATAGTAATGCGAATAATTAAGAAATGGAAAACTTTCAATGCTGACGAAGAATATATTTATTTTTACATATTCACGGTTATAACCTTCCTGTTGTATTCACAACTCAATAATTGATTTTATTTTTCATTTCAATTCTTACACTTTCGAATGAACTGTTAGTGTAAATATACATATACTTTTCTGCATATATGACATATCATATGATAATATCCATCAGTTCATAATACGAAAATCTACTTTTGTTTATAAAATATCCACTGATTCAGATGAAAACACTCCGCTATATTGCAGATTTTACTACTCTGCTTCAAACAAGAAAAATGGTCCATAAATACCTACGTTTTTGATATTAAATTTCAACCATCTGGTGTTTTTTATATATTTCAAAATCGTTCTACTTCACCACATTCGTGTCATTTTTCACTACTGAAAACGGAATTAACACCACTCAACACTCAATTGTGATATGTTTAATAATAACGACACAACTTCGATATTCAGGTGTTGAATTCGTCGGAGTTTGCTCTGAAATCCATTTGATTGAAATTACACCCAAGTTTTTTTTACTGTGTAGATGAATCTCGATTACACTCATGATGGTTTATCGATGTCTCCAATTAGGTGGCAAAATATAGGCTCAAAATTGAATTGAATTAATGATCAGACCGTCCAAATTACTAGAGAAATTTCAGTCCTGAAAAATTACAACTTGTTTCATTTTTCATGGAAGCACCTTCTGCTAGTTATAATGATGAACGAGGTATAATGATAAAACTCTGTAGACTTATAATTTTCGAATTCCAAAAGTGATACAATTATATAAGAAATTATTCAGGAAAAAGGTGCAACGGAAATTGGTTGAAGGAATAACGAATCCGAATGAATTTTGGGCTCGATTTTGAGCCTATTCTGCTCACAATAAGATTCACCGAAAGAAGATGCCAACATGTAGGTAACTCAACGAAGGTCGAAGAGAAAGCAATTTAGGAACGAATAGTTGATTTCGCTAACGGAAATATGCTGTATAACAGCACTGTACCCCCCGTCCGGAAAAAGTATTTTGCTGACCAGAATAGAATATTCCATTAGATTTCAGACTTCTACTGCGAATATCGGGCTCATAATACAAAACAGATATCTATGAAGAAATACCTTCTTGCCACCATAACAAAAATTTGAATACACCCCCATACGGGGGTAGTTTATAGTTGTGATTTTTCTAAAAACATTGCTGACCGAGGGGTTCCAGTTGAAATATTCCACTGAAACATCATATTATGATTTTTCGATGCAGATACTTCGTGCCACCATAAAAAAAAATCTGGATCAACCCCCTCACAAGGGTAGTTTATACTTGTGATTTTCCTTAAAACTATGCTGACTGGGGTTTCTAGTGCAGATATTGCAGTGAAACAGTAGATTGTGATTGCTCAAACCATACTCTTCATGCCACCATGGTGAAAATTTGGATCAACTCCCTCGCACGGGTAGTTTATACGTGTGATTTTCCTTAAAACCTTGGCTGACAGGGGGTTTCTAGTGTAAATATTGCAGTGAAATAATATATGATGATTGCTCAAACCATACTCTTCATGCCACCATAGTAAAAATTTGAATCAATCCAATTCCAATGAAATAGTAGATTATGATTGCTCAATCCATACTCTTCTTGCCACCATGGTAAAAATTTGGATCAACCCCCTCGCAAGGGTAGTTTATACGTGTGATTTTCCTTAAAACCTTACTGACAGGGGGTTTCTACTGTAAATATTGCAGTGAAATAATAGATTATGATTGCTCAAACCATACTCTCATTACTCTCCATGCCACCATAGTGAAAATCCGAATCAAACCTCTCGCAAGGGTAGTTTATGATTGTAATTCTCCTTGAAACTTTGCTAACTGAGGGTTTCTAGTGCAGATATTGCAGTGAAACAGTAGATTGTGATTGCTCAAACCATACTTTTCATGCCACCATAATGAAAATTTCCTCGCAAGGGTAGTTCATACTTGTGGCAGATATACCTCAGTTTAGTAAGTTGGCAAATCCACTTCAGAAGTTCGTTTTCTGAACATTGATTATTATTTTAACTCGAACAAGAAACATTTTGTTCACAGGTATGAACTACCCTTGCGAGGGGGTTGATTCGGATTTTCACTATGGTGGCATGAAGGGTATGGTTTTATCAATCATAATCTATCGTTTCACTGCAATATCCACACTAGAAACCCCCTGTCAGCAAGGTTTTAAGGAAAATCACACGTATAAACTACCCTTGCGAGGGGGTTGATTCAAATTTTTACTATGGTGGCATGAAGAGTATGGTTTGAGCAATCACAATCTACTGTTTCACTGCGATATCTGCACTAGAAACCCCCAGTCAGCAAAGTTTCAAGGAAAATCACAAGTATAAACTACCCTTGCGAGGGGGTTGATTCGGATTTTCACTATGGTGGCATGGAGGGTATGATTTGAGCAATCATAATCTATTGTTTCACTGCAATATTCACACTATAAACCCCCTGTCAGCAAGGTTTTAAGGAAAATCACAAGTATACACTACCCTTGCGAGGGGGTTGATTGGGATTTTCACTATGGTGGCATGAAGAGTATGTTTTCAGCAGTCATAATCTACTGTTTCAATGAAATATCTTCACTGGATACTCCCGGTCAGCAAAGTTTTAAGAAAAATTACAAGTATAAACTACCCTTGCGAGGGGGTTGATTCGATATTTTTCTACGGTGGCACGAACACCTCATCAAACACAACTCAGATTTGGAGTTTCACTTGGTTATATATCTTCCAAGGTTCGGATTGGCAGGATTATTTTTTGGTCAGCAAAATACTTTTTCCCCCTACCGTCTTACCCAACATGTTATTTACGTTTAAGCCTGTACGGGTGTCAATTTTGGACCTGCACTTTTCAGTTTGTATATCTCAGACTCCAATAAATCTGTCACAACAAGACACCTCATGCAAATATATTTGTCCTTTCACAGCTATTGTTTACAAGAAATCAATCACAATATCAACAGCTATCCCAAATCTATACTACGACGTCTCTTCTGCTCATAAACTGAAACTCAAGGCAAATAAATCGGTAGAGTTGTTTTTGAAGCTAATAAAACTAGAAATACTGCACTTGAAACATTTGAAGTACAGATATTAGGAAATAATATATTTACCATTACTGGACGAAAGTAAGAATCTTGGAGTTTACTTGCAGAATTAGGATCCGCGAGACATGTAATCCATCTATGCCAAAGCTCATATAACACTCTAAGGCAGCTTAGTCTGAATCGACATATACTTTATTTCTATATAATCGAAAATGAAACTGGGTAAGTCGCTGGACCTGCTCTCTTATGATCTGATGCAAATACGATCATACCACAGCTAAAATAAGAAGTTCTGGATCGCTCAGGCTTGAGAACCTTACACATAAAATCCTTATCTCAAAAAATACAAAATACCCTTTTAATAAACTCAGTACTTTCTCCAATTTGAGTATGTTTGGAATAATAACCTACTTGTTATACCTGAACATCGCTCTGAACGAATTTCAGAGCAAGCTCATTTATGCATGTACCTGTAGATTATAACCAAGGTGGATATAGGATGGTGAAACAGCTCTTCAATTGTTTCTACGAAAAACTTGTAGACCGTTTGAGAAGGTAGTAATATTTCCACGACTTGAATGAAGATGGCGGTAAGATCGATTATCGAAGAAGATTTCTGTTGCTCATGTATTTCTGTGGTTCGCATCTGACAGACGTCACTTGAAACGACATTAAAACAATATATTTTAGATAAATCTGGAATGAATATTGATATTTTGACTCTTCTCAATCATTTTTCATCTAGAACAGATGAAACTGATAAAAATATGACAGATGCACAGTTTCTGTTTTACCGACACAAGGTATGTCGCCATCTCTGATAACTTCGGGAAATATTACTACGGTATGAAATCAAGTAGGCAAAGGTTTACAGTTTATTCTAGTGCTTGTTAATAGGAAGCTGTTTCACCATCCTATATCCACCTCGATTATAACTATTGAAAACAATATTTTTTATGTTAAGATTTGAGTTGAAAAACAGAAGTCTACAGTCAAAAATTCGTATGGAAAGCGTTTATGGACTTTCGCAATGTTAGAAAGTAAGAATCATCAAAAAAATTCTATCCGATTAACCCTCGAACATTGATAGATATTAAAAAAATTTATAACATCTCAAGTTTGTTGCTAATAGGCAACAGACCTGTCGGTCGGTCAGTCTGTTTCCAAGCAAGAAGCTTTCGAAATTTATTTTTTTCGAACAATATCCTTGGGTTATTACTTACTATACCTACTGAAAACAGTAGGCATTCGAATCGGAATACATTTTTTACTCAAAATTGAATAAAGACCTCTAAAAATTAATAATTTTTATGATTCTACCAGTAGCGTAAAAATAAAGGAGAAATGGAACCATGCTATCTTTCTTGTACGCCACTGGTGGCAACTGAAAATGTGATTCTTTTCCCAAAATAAATAACAACATTGCCTCAAATCCAATATGAGAAGAGTTTATATAGTGCGCTCGCATGGCATAGTTGTTGACAAATTGTATACAATCATATTTTCGTACAATTGCAAATGTTTTATTGCCTATACCCTACCGAGTTTTGGGGATACATCACAAAATACTTTTTATTTTTCATATTCAAGCCCCTGTAGGTATCTCTGCAACGAGATACCTTCGAGAAAAATGCATACGGAGAGTCAAATATATTTATAAAGGAAAATATTCCGTTTTGATTTGAAACATTAGTTTAGGAACACCATGTATTTTGCAAGATGTGAAAAAAACTCACCTCAAGGTTTTTTCGTCGAATCAAGCAGCTTGCGGAACATTCACGGGGAGAGACGAACAACTTCGGAGAGCAGCGAGCACGTTAGGGCACTGCTGCGAATCGAACTGCCGTAAACTCCTACTAACTCCCAATTCATACTGAAACTCCCGCCGACGCACACGAAATTCGGTCTGGATTTCTCTGGGATCGACGACTGCGAACGACTCGCGGGTGATTTTCTGTTTGCCAAAAACAGTTGAAAATTTGTGTGGCCTGCCGAGGAGTTCGTGTTTCCTCTTTGACGTATCGATATATATTTCTTTTAATCACGCTAAAGACACTGGCAGATCTTGTAGGTAGTAATAATATATTCTGCTTGTCATCCTTGGTGGTTCAAGGTGAGGAGTTCAAGAGTATAGCTTCAGCTAATAAACCTTTTCAGGTCAAATGCATGTACCGGGTGATTCAATATAGGGGTAACGAGGTACTTTATCTCAGGAACTAATAGTCGTAGAAGCTTCAGAAGAAAATCCATCAGAGGAAATCGACCTACAAAAATGCTGGAAATAATTTTTACACCTACAAATAAAACATTATTTATCAAAAAGTTGTACCATTATGGTGACATTAACGTGGAAGTATTCATTTCCTTACTTATATTGAAAAAACAATTTTTTATTCGATCGAAGCTATTACGCCCCTTAGCAGTGGACGTATGAATTAAAAAAATATGTCCAGCAACTCTTCTTGGTCGATATCCTATGCAGGATTTTTGCCCAAACTCCTCTACGACTATAAGTTCTTAAAATACAGTACCTCGTTACTCTTATTAAATCACCCAGTACATTTGCTAAATGAATTCGATTTATTATATGTAGAGATTGAATAAAATCAGTTCCAGTCATGATCCTGAGGCATCCGAACCACGCAGAGTCGAGTTGAAGAGAAACCAGTGACCACTCCCCACGCCGTGAGGTAAGTGATAAGTGAATATCGTAGTGTGTCCTGAGTAGATCCCAGGATGACGGCCTTCTGCATTGCACCAGCTGAAACGTGACCCAGAAGACATCAGTTCTAGATTTCTGAGAGCAGCGATTGTCTTGTACCACCGATGGAGTTTGAAGATAAGATCTCTATATTTCGTCCGTTTTTCCTCCTATTTCGAAACGATGTCCGGTTCGGCTGGTGCCGAAAATTCAATCACGAACATCGTTTTGATTTGGTGGTAGATTTATCATCATAATCATTATTCTTGCTTGCACTGCGGGTGTAAAAACCCTTGCAAAGCATCCCCAATTGAGCACTTTTGGCACCCACATCACTTGTGATTCAGCTAGGCATGCCAATTTCCTTAGCGAAATTCATGAGCTTTCCCAGTTGGATCACCTTCACATTCTCCGAGCCTTTCCAAAGGCTGCTTTCCTCTGGTTAGATGTTGCGATGATGTTTCATCATCCTCCAAGCACCATCTGCGGATCTCGTATGTTCAGTGATACAGGATCTCTTTCATAAGCCTTTTCGAAGAATGAAAATAGATGAAATGTAATTTTTTTCTTTGAAACAACTAAAACCAGTTAACAATATAATATAATAATATAAATAACATGAAACCGGCTGAACACAATTCAAAAACTCTAAACGCTTAAATATAAAACATAACGAAATCTATATTGGCCTCCATTCAAAAATCTGTCTAGCACCTAACCAAGATAGCCTAACTTCTGTAATAGTCGATCAGAGCCAGCTTTCGACATGCATCAACGAAGAGAAACTAACAGTGTACTCAAAACGGCTTCCCTATCCATATTTTTCTTTGAAGCAACTCACTTGCCGAACGATATCGTTAAAAGATGAACTTCAGACATGAACAAAAAACTGACAATGTTGGAACTATTCTTTGGATGAAAATCTTACTCGGAGAGTCTCTCACTCTTCCCACGACAATATTATAACGAGGGATCGGACAATGTTTGCCAAAAATGCTTGAAATTGCAAAACTGATTGTCATGAAATAATTCCTCTTGAAAGAAACGATGGAAAACGATGCAACACCCTTCATTATTTTCTTAGCATTGCGTACGGATTGCCCTGTAGATCATTTGAGAACGTGTGGACTAGAGCTGATATTTGGGAGCTTGAGAAAAAAATAAATACAACGGATAGTTATGGTGTGTGTTCTAATCCACCAGTGGCACAAGCAGGCTGGATATCGAGTTAGAAATTCGAGCATATAATATAATAAGGGAGGATTATGTAGATCTTAGGATATGTTGAAGGCATTTTCACTCCAACTATGATATCTGATACGTGTTTGAAGTCATTATAGAAAATGTTATGGATCCCTTCCTGCAAATCCCAACACAATTTTGCGAGAGGTGTGCATGTACACTTGACACCCTTGTACTTCGATTCATATGGAAATCTCTGTGATCTATAAAGCAATGATCCATGCTTACCCAGTGTTGGATGATTGGATTCGAGAAGCGAGCTATTACCAGTTCATGGCATTCTCCTTCACATGTGAAAGGTAAATTTTGCTCAGAGCCTATATATAACTAGTCCGGTTCTTATCTTCTTTTCCTTCCTGAGGTTCCTACTTTCATCTTCTCAAGGTTTAAGCCATGGTCCTTAAGGTCTGGGCTCCAGAGAAGATACTTTTATGGCGTGGTCATTGAAAAATTCTGATAAAGGATTCTTAGTGCCAGCATATTTCCACTGTCCTCAAAAAAGTATTTTCAACCCTAGCTTTCTCAGTTATCTCTCTATCAGTGCCTTGTCCTTGTACTCCTCCTCTAAACCTACAATGTTGGGTATGTTTTGTACGGTTGAGGAGGAGGCTCAACGACCTTGGTTATCCCACTCATGTTGAGTTTGGTTTTCGCAGGAGTCAGATTTCATTATTTGAGGTTATGTGTGATCCACCACATTCCGGATTGATTAGAATATCCCCTGTGAGCTTTCAGCTCATTCGTTAATTATTATAATGTGGATTGATGAGGTGATGGAGCCATTCAAATGGAAAACATTATCATTGTGAGAGAAATATTGATTATGAATTTTCCACAGCCTCAAAATTCATTTATATAGAAATCTAAAATATTTATAATCTTTGCTCAATATGGGTGTCATACACTGCAATCTAAAAAATCTGTTCTGTTCTGCTGTCCAGCAGTTGTCTGATGTCTCAACGACTGAAACAGTTCTAGTCTAGTCTTATGGCTTTTAGAAAGTTTAGGATATCGAATGGCTCTGAAAGAATGTGGAAAGAGGTTCCATCATCCTCTTTCTCACAAAATCTGCATTCTTTTTCATCATCTAATTCGAGTTTTTAAAGGTGACGTTAGTGTTCTGAACTTCTCACTTTTGCTAATGCAGCCTGGTAATAGTTTCCCAATTCTATTGGGCTCTTTTGTTATATACCTACCTACTTCCATTTGAAGTTTATCAAGTATTGTACTGGTACTTAATCTGCATAGCACATCTGCTATTTCATTACTCCTCACTCCAGTGTGTCCTGAAACCCATAGAAGGGTACCTACCTAACTGTATTGTTCTTGTCTAGTTCTCCCAAAATATTTTGCAGTTGATGATCACATGGGAGTTCATAGCATAATAAATGGCTACTTGGCTATCTGACATGATGACACATTCTCTGATGGTGTAGATTTCCTCTTGGAAAATGTAGAGAATTTTCCTAGAGTATTTGGTTTCAGGTCCATGTACTATTCCTATTTCAGTACCTTCTGTTGTTCTGGATCCATGTAATCTTAGCACTTCTCTCGAGTCTGACGATGGTGTGTGGGTAAGTATAACTGATAGCCAGTTTGTTTCCAAGTCAAAGACAACACGAACAAAATGAACAATGATTCTGACAGGAATGAATGAAAAGCCATATTATATATTGATGGATATTTTATTTATATTATCGAACAATAATCCTTTATTAGAAATAAGACTAGCTGTAAAAAAATTGGTTGATATTGATATCAGAGTTCAAAAATGATATTCAATCATGAGATATTGAATAAAGTCTTATAAATATTTGAGCTTGAAGAACACTATATATGTTCGTGATGATTTATCTCATTCAGATATAATTACGAAAAATAATGACATCAATCCTCATCAGTAATAATAAGTTAGTTATTTCTTTGGTAACATTAAACACATGAGTTAACAAATCGTAGAAATAATATTCAGGGTGTCCTAAGAGTATGGAAATCGCTGAATATCTCAGTCAATTTTGAAAAAAATTCAAATGAGATGTTTTCTCGCTTCTCGATTCAATGTACATTTTTGAGATATTCAGCCGTTTCCAAACTAATAGTACAACGTGTATACGTCTATATATATACCTTTATATTTACTTACCTACCCACATCAAATGACTGTATATCAAAAAAATAAATATGTACAACGAAAATTTCTTTGATAAAATGAAATTATTTCATAAAAACATAGTTCATTGTATTTTTTGTTGAGAGGAACTGATGCAGAAATATGTTGATGTAGGTAAATAAGTATGATACACTTATTAATATGTATAAGGCATCAGCATAATCAACCAACATATGAAATATTTACAAACAAATTATAACATCTCTTTGATATATTTACAGTCACTTTTTTTTAATTAATTGAACTTGTACAAATATAATGTTCAGTTGTAAAAAGTTTATCACAGATACAGTGTTTGAATACGAATTGTTGGTTCATGAGTTAGAACGATGTGACCAAAATTCTTTTTACTACAATCAACTCATGACATAGCCAGACTCCCAATAGTATCTTCATAACAATTTTGAGATTACATAGTGATAGATGAATTCATAGCAATTCAATGAGTCATAGTCGATCATTTGATGAGTATCATCAATTGAATAAATTCAAATGAATTTGTTGTTCTGAACTTTGGTAACAATTTGAATAAGACTTTATAGGGTCATTTCTTATGATAGTCTTATATCATGAGCAATATCACCACCGATAAGATGAAATTCATAGTCAAAGTATGGATACTTGTACCGGCACTTATTTGAGTATGAACGATACTGGCAGCAGTGAGTGAACTGAGACTTAACTCACTGACGATTCTTGGACTCTGCATGTTAATAAGACTGGAGATTTTTTCTGCCTCCCTGATGCAAGCTTCAAGTTGCAATTCCGAAGGATTTCTGGAAATAAGACATTGGTAAGTTAAAAAAAAACAATATTCAGATGCTAAACTCCTTTTCACTGCTGAACATGCAAGTTCACCTCATATTATCCTTTTCTCACCTTTCAGTACTGTGTACTACGACGAAAACATCTAATTCCACGGTCAAATATCCTTTGAGAGTACACTGAGCCAATTGGATCTGGCGTTCTAATGCTTTCAAGAGGGCGAATAGGTTCAAAGATTGGGTGCTCTGGTTCTGTAGAGCATAGAGTGCCCTGTCTATCTGTTTTCTAGAATATAACAAGCGAAGGGATCCTCCACAAATAGGGCAACAAGCTCCAGGAGGGGTCACACCTAGAATTAAACATACAGATCCATGAACTTATAAGTAATAATTCATGAATATAACTTACATCACTAGTTGACAGACACATTTATGGCGGCAAAAAAACATATGAACAGCTCAAAATCATGAAAAGACAAAATAGATGGTCTGGAATCACTGAAATTTCTCAACTAGCGCTGTCAATCCTCTCTAGAGTGAGAGTGTTCCATGGATATTTTTATGGTCAATGGTCATCGGAAATCATATCTGTCACCCTTTTTTTTTTCGTGCAGTCAAAAAATAAAAAAAATCTACATCTTCACTCAATGCTCAGCGAAATATGCTCAAAATTCTTGCAACTATCATCCACAACTGAACCAGAATATCATTGGCTGCTCTTTATAACATATATTTTTCGTTTCAATATCATTTCTCATGATTGGGAAATATCAGATCACGCATCTGGAGGTTATCGTCATATTCTTCACTTTCAGTTAGATTTGTACTTAGACGCGTAGATAGTTATATTTAGCGGAATTGATATTAACTACAGCCCAGAAAGAATTTGTTAGCACAAGTGGTACTATACTCAAACGAGACTCAAACAGATAATTTTTTTACTTCCTACTATACGCTGTTGTCTGTACGGATGACAACACTATAGTGGTAACAGCTCTGGGAATCCAACGATGGAAAGGCCCTATGAACAAGAAGACTCATCAGGGATATAGCACCATGGATGAACAGAAAATGGGGAGATGTGAACTTTTTTCTCACACAAATCCTAACGGGGCATGGGTGCTTTCATGCATATTTGTTTCGCTTCAAAGTGAGAGGAATGCCAGTACTGCGGAATGATAGACGGCATTGCATACAATTTTAGAATGCGACCGCTGGGAAGAAGATCGGAAAAGAGCTGAAACGATAACTGGAAGACTTACGCCTGAAAATATGTTAAAGAAAATGCTTGTGAACGAAGAAAACTGGAAAGCTATCAGCAAAAGCCTAAAGGCAATCATCACCACTAAGAGAAAAGAAATGGAAAATCCGAGAGAGTGGATAATGAACAACTGATGAAAGAAAAAAGGAAGAATAGCCCTACGACGTCAATTCAGTCCACTTCTCTGAATTAGCTGAGGGCGGTTCCAGAGAAGTCTAATAGACTCATTGGTGGTTTTTTGATCGGAAAGAATCCAACACTGGCTGGTGATGGGGCGACCAGGCGTCTTATGTCAGATTTATCCACTCAAACCAAAAAAAGCACTAGTGGTAACCGAATGGTCACCAGTTGTCTTTATATCTTTGTGATTATTTCATCGTGTACCTGGTGTTATTACTTTCAGGTGTGTTAGACTGTCAGTTAGGCACGCTACATTTTTAATTATCACTTTTAGTACTGTATATACGGAAACTCGGAAGATCCAAGAAGTTGAAATTGAAACGCTCAACCTAAAACCGCCACTGAGCGCTACCTTATTCCTAAGTTTCTTGGTTCGTTGTCTAGAGGATACTAACCCAGACAAGACGGGGGAAGCAACTTCGGGCATTTCACCCCAGCACACTGCCTCGCTTTCACTTTTGTTATTAGCCCTACTGCTACGCAGGCTCCTTCGTAGTCGACTGACACCATATCGGCAAAGGCTGCACACTCCGAGTCGTATGTCTTGCCGTTGAAACCGCACACTTGTCCTCTGTATCTGCATTTGGTGAGGCATGGGCCCCTGTAAGCTAGCTTGGCATTGTGATGGGCCAGCAGACATGAGTTTTCGTACTGACGGTTGTCGGTGTCGCAGACTGGGTCTTGAGGCAGAGTTGAGCAGTCTGAAGAACCATTAACTGAAAAAAATGTTCGTTTTGAGTTTTCCTGATAAGTATTCAATAGCATTGACATGTGTTGTGTTGGCGAATATCTACCAAAAAAACTCATACACACTGGTGCATTCATCATTTGAACAAAATTGCATTCGTAAAAGGAAAACCTCTTCATGATGATCACCTTCCTCCTGGTTTATCAACGAATATCTAAAGTTTCCTCACACAATCGTTAAGTCGACATTTCACAGATATCAAATAGTATATTATGATACAAGTGTTATAAGACGCTATTTTGTCGCAGGCGTTGTTTGGAGTACGACGAGCGAAGCGAGGAGTGCTCCAAGTGAACAAGTGCGACAACGTGTCTTATAAAACGTGTGTCATATGCAATTTTTTCTATTTTGAATGGATTTGAAGAAGGATTTAATATCGATAAAAGAAACATCTTCGATTGGGAACAATGATGACATTGAAATGATTAAAATCTGACGCGCAAGCGTAAAGCCCAGTTTACAGTTGAGTGATTTTGATTATTGCAATACCAGCGGTGAAAAATTCAATGTTATTATTGTTTTTATTGGACAATTCAAATCAAATTACTTTCTGAATTGAAATTTACCAATTAGAACATTGAGTTTTTCACTGCTTATATCACCAAATCCAATTCGCTCAGAAGTAAACTGGGCCTAACTCTTCTGACTTTCATTTGACAATTCGATTGTACCAATCCCCGAATAATAAAAAATGCGTATCGAAATAGAGGCTATTTTGACACGCATTTGCGTTGCACAATGACTTCATTATACAACCAAAATAGAAAAAATCAATTATAGAACTTTCATAGAACCAAACAATGACATAAGAGTTACTACTTACTGCATTCAAATTGCTTGCATGGCTTGTGCATGAGGCTTAAACATATTTGTGGATTCGGAACACACTTCTGTCCAACCGGACACGAATTGATCTTGCATGGGTTATGACAAGGGTAGTGTTCTATATCAGCGTCATTCAAATCTGCACATCTGAAAAAATATTGTACTATTATAAATATTGAAATAGAAAAAATCCTCATATCATCGAGTAATACGATACAGGATCAAAACAGAAAATACATCAAATACAACCAATTTCATCTATATCCATCTGTATGAATTTGGTATCAATATCAAGATAGGTGACCACTCGAACATTTTTGGTACCTAGATTTCAATCCTTCGGACTCTCAACGATAACCAGCCGAGTAGTGCTTCGAATGACACTTAAAAAGCTATGGTCCCGTCTTCCACTGATACAAGTCTCAATGAGACTTCGAGGGTTGCTTTACAACTGAGTTGGCGGTCGAAAACACTTTTTCCACATGTGTTGTAGTTATAAATTCCTTATGAAGAAAGGACTGGCATCAAAAAATAAAGGTGACACAAGAATTCACCATTAAAAACCTTACATTCTCTCTAGACCATTGTCGTTCTAAATGGAAACCTAGTAGGCTGGAACTTGTTATACCGTCTACTAGGTGTTTATTCAGATCGATAATTCAAGCTTCACTTACTTCGCCAAACATGCTGAGGGATATGTCACGCCATTCCTTCCACAAACAGGAACATAATGTGGAGGACAGTTACAAGGCAATGTCGTGTAAGCTGTATTCCTTCCACTTAGAGCTGTACTCTCGCACTGCCTCTTGCTGCATATGATCTCACCGGCGTAACAGCTGCACTCGTTGCAATCCATCTGGAAAACGGATCCGTGAAGCTGTTGGGTGTTGCCCAAGAGACAGGAAGTGAGGGTGACGCACAAAAGGGGTTGGCATTCTTCGATGCTGTTCTTATTACATTTGCATATCTTCAGGCAGCCCTTGGGGTTGTTTGGGATGGGAATGCGAACGTGGGTTCCATCAGGTACCATGTATTGGGATACTTCTCCTAGAAAAACGTTTCTATTCAGGAAGGCTGTACAACTGATAATCTTCACTGATTAGTAAACTATATATACATATTCAGTATTTCGAAACAATTTCTATTAATATACTCTTGATTTCCAGATCTTTATTCTTACAAATAAAAAACTTATTGGAAGTCCAGGAATCATTTTTTATAATCGTAACGATCTCAATAAATCTTCCATTGGACAAGTTCTGGAAATTGTTCTCTTCTCTTCTATGTCCATTACCATCGACGATCTTCTCATCAAACTGATTGAATATCAGAAGTTCACTTGTTTGTTTTATCGTCTGGTTTCAATGGTATTCTATTATATCCAAGGCAATCAGAATTTTATTGGTAATTTTCAATCCGAGTTTCATTCGATATTGAAATTGAAATAAATGGAAAACGGAAACAAGGGAACGAGCTATCTATATATATATATTTGGAACCAGAAGAAAAAAGCCTCTTTCAATATAGTTGAAAATATATAATATTTTAAATAATAGTATATTATGATACAAGTTTTATAAGACGCTATTTTGTCGCACGCGTTGTTTACGAGCGAGTACGACGAGCGAAGCGAGGAGTGCTCCAAGTGAACAAGTGCGACAACGTGTCTTATAAAACGTGTGACATATGCAATTTTTTTAATTTTGATTTGAAGAAAAAAATGGTTTTGATATCGATTAATAACAGAAACACCTTCGATTGGTAACAATGATGACATTGAAATAATTAAAATCTGACGCACAAGCGTAAAGCCCAGTTTTCAGTTGAGCGATTTTGATTATTGCAATACCAGCGGTGAAAAGTTCAATGTTGTTATTGTTTTTATTGGTCGATTTAAATCAAATTACAGTCTGAATTGAAATTCACCAATTCAAACATTGAGTTTTTCACTGCTAATATCACCAAATTCAAATCGCTCAGAAGTTAACTGGGCCTAACTCTTCTGACTTTCATTTGACAGTTCGATTGTACCAATCTCCGAATAATAAAAATGCGTATCGAAATAGAGGCTATTTCGACACGCATTTGCGTTGCACAATGACTTCAATATACAACCAAAATAGAAAAAAATATTTTGTAATATCGTCAATTTTGCGATTCGCATCTCTTTGTTGTGGAAATGCCAAAAGATAGTACCGATGAATCTATACAACTTTTATTCCTATTTTTTTTTCACCACGTATAGTTAAAGCTGTAAAGCTGTAGGTAGGGGTCAAAATATAACAGGACCGGCTGTACACATGAATATATTTTCACTGTCTACCTGCTTTTTGAGTAATTCCAATATGGCATTTTCATAGAATGTTTAGTTGAATGTTCATTGATAAATGTTAAATGATAAATTTTAAATAGTGCTGCATAGATCAAAACTGCGCATTTTTTAAATGAAATATCAGAATAAAATTGACAGATATTTGATCGCTTAAAAAGATTCCTTAGCAAAGAAGATCTAACTGTCGCTATAAGTACAACAGCCTACCAGTTCGAAAATTCAAAATTCACTTTCTAACTTCGATATATTTCATTAATATGGTTTGTCAATATTAAATAACACTTTCCCCTTGTATAATAAATGGTAACAGAAGCCTTCGCTAGAAAATAATATCACCTAGTTTGCACCCAGGCCGGCAAAAGTACGGCCGGCAGCTCATCCCAGGCGCGCAGTTCCTGTTGATCAGGCAGATCTCGTCAGCCTCGCAGGGACTCCCCTTGCAGGGGCTAAACACCTGCCCGGTGATCCTCGAGAACTCGTAGGAGGATGGCTCGAGGTAGTTCTGCAGGCTGACGCACGATTCGGCAGGGTCTGCAGGCGACAGCTTCTCGCAGATGGACTCTGCAGAGTGGATGGGCGACACCTGCGGAATTATGTCGAAGTTGCCTTACTGTGACAGTATTTATGGACCTGCCCTTCTGAAAATTGACCAAAACCGTCTCCACAGAATACAAAACTCTTATTCGCAGATTCGATCACATTAGCGACGCGATCAAAGACTCTGGTTGGCTGAAGTTTGACGATCTTCGGACTCTCCACTTACTTACGGTTACACACAAAGTTCTCAAAGGTGAAACTCCAAAATATATCTTTGAAAAACTCAACTCATTTTCATCTATGAACAATCTCAGATCACGCAATAGAGCTTAATTGTTTTACCCCCTCACTCCTCTAGGTGCAATCTTCACCATCAGGAGTTATTCATATAATGCGGCAAAATTGTACAATCAACGAATTTAAGTCATACACGATATTCAATTCCAAAAAGAGACTGAAACTTCTACTAAGAAGTGATACTCAGTTTTCCTTCAAACGTTGATGACTGCTTACCAACTCGCAATGTGCCTTTTGATTTTTCTATGCAACAATGATGTTCGCTTCAAGATCTCAAAAAACTTTTAGAATGCATAAAATTCAATTTTTTCCTCTTCTTCTTTACATCTCTCTTGGTTTGTATACGTTTTGTTGGTCCTTCTTCATCTATTGTATTTAATATGAATAAAGCTTCAAATTTTTATTTTTTTCTTGGGGTTAAGTTGAGAAACAGCTCTTGCTGAAACTTCGCCTTTCATCATTATTGTCTCTTTTTATTTGCAGGATTTATTGCCTCAAATGGTTGAATATAATCCCCAAATGATGAATAAAGCCGCTTTATTATTATTATTATTACTAGATTTCAATCCTTCGGACTCTCAACGATAACCAGCCGAGTAGTGCTTCGGATGACACTTAAAAAGCTAAGGTCCCCGTCTTCCTTACTGATACAAGTCTCAATGAGACTTCGAGGGTTGCTTTGCAACTAAGTTGGAAGTCCTGGGGACCATTTCATATCCATCTTGGGTCCCAATGTCCTAGACCTTTTTTGGAGGTTTTGGGCATCTATTGATATCGTTTCTCTCATCGCTACTCATATATGAAAAGTTGCCAACTTCTGAAAAGCGATGTACAAAAATAATCGCAGCATCATATTCCATATAAACTTGAAATCCAGAAATATGTCGAAATAATAACTTGAAGCACTCTCATGTTGAAAAAAAATATATGTAACATTTGAGGTTCTGTTGAAAACCATTACTCCTAGAAGAGGTTCAGATTTCAGCATAAGCAGATATTCGTCTTGCTTTTTTTCACCTATATGAGTTTGATTCCGGATATATTATATTAATACAAATAAATAGTAGACAATAATATTCCATGTAATTTTGAAACATGAAAAATATGCCAAATTGACACACAGACAGGATCAAGTAATATGAAAATATTAAAAAGTTATTGGCACTTTTTCCAAAGCACTCTTCGCAAAAAAATATATCATTGTATTCAGAAAAAATTGAATTTTCCAAAAATGCTGAAATCTAATAATATTGCGCCTATTAGAAAAACGAAAGTTGAGTGCTGTATCTCTCTCTGACATCAAGAACGCCTTGGAAAATACGATAGCAGTTAAAAACGTCTAGTTCTTCTCATGATTCATAAAATTTTCCTTCACATTATTGTTCAGCATGAATATGCGAAACTTCACCCTGCCTCAAAAACCATCGTATATATTTTATGATAACTGAGAACCCAATGGTAGAAGTCGAAAAACGGGCACCCTGTATACCGAAGCTATATTACACTGTTTTGTATGCAATTTTATAACTTCACCAGATTTCTATTCTTTGTACCGTGCTATATGTATAAATATCATTAGATATTTTTAAGTCATGTTTATCAGAATATTCTTCATAACATACAGGGTATACTTTTCTAAACTATAAATTTTTCTGCGATAGTCACACAGAAATTATAGTCTTCCAATAGCTTTATATAGCTATTATTTTCTTGGTTGAGCCATTCTACGCTCGTTGAAGAATATACTATTATTATTATTATTTACCTGCGTCCAGTCGACGCACTGCGAGAGCACGTCAAGACAGATGTCGCGGCAAATTTGGTTGGCATGAGAGGTCCTGGAGCACGGCTTTATCTGCAAAGTGCACGCGACCGTCTTCCAGATGGTCTTCGAGCACTTGGAGACGCTCCTGAGAGGCAGGGTTAAGCCGGGAGCTGAAAAATATTGATGTTGAGTTATTTATTTGGTATTTATAAATAGTGAGGTCCTTGCTATCCTAACTCGTACGAGTTTCCAGTAAACTTCTGAGAATTGTTTTTTTTTATGTTCTGGTTCTCACGAAAAGGAATATCCTGTAATGTTCAGAAAACATCGTGAGAACCAAGGGGAATAAGGTAGGAGTTGGTGTTCTTCTTAAATTTCTGGAGATGGTATGCCTCGGGGAACACCTCTTTGGAAAGGGACGTTCTGCAAGTCTCTGAAGTGACCACGAAAGGGTGTGAAGACTGAACTTCACGGGTTAATCTCGAGGAGACTGCTAATGGAGGAACGGTTGTTGATATTTCTGAAAAGCATCGTCCATGGAAACATCTATAAAATAGAGATAAATCGCCAACTTCATCGGTGTTCCAGAGAAGTGAGCGAGTTTGTAAGCGACGCGTTACCGATGAGACGAATTGCCTTTTTTTGGACAGAATCCAATAGTTTCAGATTATGTTCAGGTGCCGCACTCCAAATATTGGAACAGTATTCCAGGACAGGTCGGATCTGTGCCTTATAGATCATAAGCAGCTGACTGGGAGTGAAATAGCTCGTGGCTCGAAACAGAAATCCAAGTCTTTTGGATGCACTTTCGGCAATGGACCTCACGTGATTTTCCCAAGAAATTTGATTGCTGATAGTAACGCCAAGCATCGAAATGGAAGACTTCAATGGTATGGTTACTCCTGACTGAATTATGATGGGTACAGTGAGATAGGCTTTTCTATAGAAAAGACATGCTTGTGTTTTGTTTGCATTGAATTCTACCAGGTTATTAGATCCCCACTCGAGAATTGTTGCCAAGTCCATATTTATTTTGTCAACATTTCTTCCTCGTTCATTTCTGGTTTGACGGGCCGATATAGGAGGAAGAGAAAGCGGTATGGAGGAAACTATCATCCGCGAAGCTGTGTATAGGACATGAACTTGCTTCCAACAAATCGTTGATGCGAAGTAGAAATAGTGTTGGTGCTAAAATTAATCCTTGCAGAACACCAGCATTCATGAGTAGATTATCAGATTTAACTCCATCGACCACTACATGGAGAGACCTGTTTGAGAGAAAATTAGCAAGCAGAAAACACAGCTGAGGGGACAAACCATGGCAACTTGGATAGTGGTTAGAAAACAATTCAAGAAAACAACCATTTGAAGAATAACAGAGTCCATGTGACATTATGTGCATAGAAAATGGTATATTCATCACTATGATGTCAAATACAATCGCCTGAGAAGCAAATGTTCACTCAGTTGATGACATGTGTGTGGAACGTTTATGGTTTCAAAAGTGAGACTAATCCGGACTAATCTCTGGTTTTCATGAAACTGAACGTTGCAATGATAGATAAGCTGCCAGGCTCGGGGTTCTATCATTTCTACCCATTTCAACCCATTCATGTAATTATGAACGTATAGTTTAAAATTCATGTTTCAGGTAACACGAGATTCATTACCAACTGATATGGATTGTTTCCTGTCATATGTGCAACTAACTAAATTGAGTGAGATTGAACTGAAGAAAACACAGCCTGAAGGAATTTCTTCGTCAACCAGTACAATCCCTGCAGGTGAAAAACCTGTAACATTCCTCCAGAAATTGCTATAATCACAAAAATGATTGAGTTTCAACTTCAATATGATCCTTTCTACTATATGCTTGTATCTAAACTATTCTCTTTAGTTTTTGAGGAGTTCACACAAAATATGCGGAGCATTAAAATTCAATTTTCGGTTCAACCTGATGTGAGCAAGTTTTTGAATTTCAAACACCCTGTATATTCATAATGTTCATATTTCAGACTCACTTCAGATGACACTTCAAAAGATAAGGTCCCCGACTCCTTATCTCAAGTTCTACACTGGGGGGTTGCTTCGAAACTAAAGTTGGTGGTAAAAACACTTGAAAAAATATTTTTCAAAAACAACCCAAAAATATGTCACCAATAACAGGAATATTTGTGATTATAGCCACAAAATTATCTAGGGATAGGGATATAGGTATAACAGAACAATGGGATATTGACTTTATTTGATATAAATACTCACCAAGTGTAATATTATTTTGATTTTGCCACAGAGCTACATCATTTCTAGCTGCTTCATCTGATTGTGATGTACAAGAACGAAATAGCTCGGTGGGTCTGTTATTGAAGTTGGTGCAAAAACTCAGTCCATCACAACCAAGTTCGCATGGCTCATCAACTAAAATATATTTGAAAAATTGTCAGATGTATGAAATCAATGTGATAATATCTGAATGTGAAAAACTGGTTTCTGGATGTGAAGTCAGTGGAGTATGCAAAACCGGGTAGTACTCCCGCGCCTTGAAGTATGGGGAACTCGGGAATTTCCCATATTCACATAAGTTCTTGAACAACCTAGTACGTATCAATAAAGAAATAATCTTCCTAACAACATTTATTCATGATAGTTGACATTCATTAAGTCATAAACCTGAACAATAAATTGACAATGCAGTTGGTACCATCAGTTACTAATATCAATAATGATGGGATATCCCCTTTTTTCTTCTTCTTAACATAGTAATAATCACTTTTATTGACAGCTGCTCAACAGCATCCGTAACGAGAACGAGTATTTCGGTTTATGGAGATGCTTATTGATTCGATAATTGCGATATATATGGGGGTAGTCTCTTGACTGGACCACTTTTTCCTTCAGGATGCTTGATCATTGAAGTCATCCAGGGTATGTCTGTCCCTAAAAGGTCTATACAAAAATCTCTCATATTATGGGTAGAAACAAAAATACACCTTGTATCACGAGATATTTTTCATAGCCATCTCTGATGATGATGTATGAAATTAATGTGTGATAGATGATATGTGAATGTAAAAAACTACTTTTTCTATTCTGGTTCTATAATGAAGTCATTGTGAGACGCAAATGCGTATCGAAATAGCCTCTGTTTCGATAGGCATTTTTTCATTATTCGAAGGTTGGTACAATCGAACTGTCGAAGAAAAGTCAGAATAAGAGTTAGGCCCAGCTTACTTCTGAGCGATTTTGGATTTGGTGATATGAATGAATGTTTTTATTTGTATATTTCAATTCAGAGTGTTATTTGATTCAAACTGACTAATAAAAACAACAACATTGCATTTTTTAACGCTGGTATCGTAAAAATCAAAATCCCCAACAGTAAACTGGTCTTTACGCTTGTGCGTCAGATTTTATATATTTCAATATCATCATTGTTACCAATCAAAGATGTTTCTGTTATTTATCGATATTAAATCAATTTTTTCAATAAAAGACTTCAAATTAATGCAAAATTGAAAAAAATTGTATATGACACACGTTTTATAAGACACGTTGTCGCACTTGTCTTAGCGTCTTATAAAACTTATATCATAATATACCATTTTGGTTCCGTTGAAACACACTAAGAATATGATTTATTTTGAAATTTCTGCATTGGCGAATACTGGGCTTGTAAGATCCAGCCGTTATAGTCCTCTCTACAGGGAATTAGAGATTTTTGCCCAATTTCTATAGTGTCATTATCAAATTTATACGGGTCTAGCACGTTCTTAGAACACGCAAGTAAGACGGTCTATATGAACATTTCTGGAGAACATCATTCATGTAATAATATTATGGAATATCCGGAAATATCTTATTTTTTCTTAGAATATTCATGTGAAATATGAATATCACTATCGAATATTCTTGTATTACATTTTGAGGATATTATGTAGAAAATGCTGTACTGTCTGGGTAGGTACCTACACAGCAGTTTGTTTTAGTTTCAATCTTAGTTTAATTAATAAGTATCTACCTATTGAGATTAGAATCAACAGAATCTAAAAAAACATCGGCAAGAATAAATAGCAATTTTCAAACCATTCTATCTGTAAAAGAATGATTAGTATTATTGAATATGATAATATCAAGTAGAACATTCTAAAACACATTTTCGTGAAATTCTGTTATAATTCGTATTGGTAGTTGTCTATTTCTATTTCACATTAGTTAGTTTCATGATAAATATCATCGATACCCCTTCAGTAGATAGATTATATTTCCATACTAAAATAGAAAACTCGTATTCCACTAAAGTTGTCAAAGATTTATCTAATGAATAACTTCCTTGGCAAGCAGGATAACGTGAAAAGTGATAGACAAATCAGTTTGAATAAGAGTCAATTAAAGCAGGGTCTTTGACCGTTACAGCTTGATAAATTGACTAATAAAAACAACAACAACATTGCATTTTTTAACGCTGGTATCGTAAAAATCAAAATCCCCCAACGGTAAACTGGGCTTTACGCTTGTGCGTCAGATTTTATATATTTCATTGTCATCATTGTTACCAATCAAAGATGTTTCTGTTATTCATCGACACTAAATCAATTTTGTTCAATAAAAGACTCCAAATTAATTCAAAATAGAAAAAATCGAATATGACACGTTTTATAATACACTTTGTCGCACTTGTTCCATTGTAGCACTCCTCGCTTCGCTAACCGTACTCCAAACAACAAGTGCGACAAAATAGTGTTTTATAAAACTTGTATCATAATAAAATATTCTAGTTGGTGATAAACGAAAAATTCAGAAGGTTGGTTCGATTATAATTTTTTGATATCCATTCATCGAGTTATTCGAGATTCTCAAATTTATACAAACTTTGAAGTATTTCTATGGATGGAAGCGAGTTCCATAACCTCTTAGCATCCTTAATATTTTAATTTAACTCACCTTCATCTATGCATGATCTCAGACTCTCCTCCGTCACTTGGGTCAAGCATTTGTATTGAAAATCATCCCAGTGTGTAGCCCAGAACTTAGTAAATGTCTTCGAACATAGCCTCACACACTGCGGAGAATTAGCTCTTTGACAACAATGCCATTTGGCACTGTCCATTCCGACTCGGTCTATCCTGGATACTTCTGCCAGGGCGGTAACTGTCCCAACGTCTGGTTTCAGGAAACATTGCCAAAAATAATCCTACAAAAAATAAATTTGGTATATTCATTCACTATATTTGCAATAAACGTTAGTAAAAAATAGATAGAAATAGAATAAAAATGTTTTTGATGAACATGCAAGCCCATTTGACACTATTTATTTACTTGGCACTGCAAATGGTTAAAAGAGAAAAAAGTCCAATCAAAATATCAAACATAGTTTAAAATTGAATGGTCTGGTAGACTACGAACAGAAACAACTACTTTACTGCAAATACCACGCAGAACATTGAATTATATCTGCTCGTAGTCCATGCAACAAATCACACTGTGAATGCAGATCGCAAATGTTCTTCCTAAGACGTGACAAATTCACTTCGGGACAGGCAACAACCTACAGACCGGTTTCGGGCTTATTGGCCCTCCCTCACCAGTGCAGAGTAATCAACCATGTGGCAAAAGATGGAAACAAAAAAAATTTAAAAGAGAGAATATAGTCTATCCGATTAAAATATCAAACATAGTTTGAAATTGAATGTCTGGTAGACTACGAGCAGAAAACAACTACATTCCTGGCAAATACCACGCAGAACATTGAAACTATGTTTGATATCTCAATTGGATAGATCATTTTCCCTCCTGAAATTTTTGTCCAATTCATGGCTTTTCCATTTTTTTTACTGTGGAAGGTGTCAAATATTATAGTTTAATTTTTTGCTCTGGTAGAAATATATTTTGACTGATGCCAGTTTACCAGATACATCAGAAAAGGTCTAAAAAAGTATTTTACAGACTTAGACTAAAAAACATTTTACTGTTGAAGTCTACACTTTCGATTAATAATAATTTCAGTAGGTATTCCACATTTTACAAGATCAATTTCATTCAAGAAACACAAATTTAAATGAGATCGTGAGTTACAAAAATATAGTTGTAATATTTTACATTAAATTATGTATCAAGCACTTTATAAAGATGATATTGCACGGAGGGAGGCAGATGGATAAATGTCATCATCTATTGAAGTTATCTTCAAGATCTTCTTCGAAATTGCTTGTGGAATTGAGGGCTGATATATTACATCAAATATATAAATACTGAAAATCCTGAAAGGAGAACCAAGCATTATCATTCAATAAGGTGATAAGTAATCATCTTTCTAGAAAGTGATTAGTACATATTCATGTTAGGGAAATTTTAAAGCAAGTAAACCTATTGACGCAAATTTATTAAATTCCATGATTTTCCAAGAGATTCGGCAAGACGGCTTTGCTTGATCGAGAGTTCTTGATTTTATTTCAGGCGCATGACCGAAAAATATGATTAGTACCACATTTCATTCTTTCGAACAATTTCAGAAAAGTAATTCTGTGATTTTGAGCGATTTTAAATGGGTCCTTAGTTTTACGGTTTTTTCGTAAGTGATATCGAGGTTTCTGCTGATTTCCCTAGTTTTCCTAGTTCCTTTCCTCACCCATTGCCTTTTGTGCAAGAAGATCACCAATCAACAATTGGGACTAGGAAAATCTAGGTAAGTCCAAATAATCATTTCTACACGGTTTGATTCGGTTAATCCAACCTATGAAATTAAATTCAACAAAACCATTCAGTTAGGTGAAATGAAGTTCCTTCATAATCAATAAAGTTGAATTTCGTGCTTTTAATAATAGATTTTATGTTACTCAAGACCTAATAACTCAAAAAAAATCACCGAAAAAAACATTCATAGTTATATATTATCTATGAATGGGTACATAAAATTGAGTTATTTCCTCAAATATGATGTACATAATTATCTTTTAATATCTCCAAGTATATCAACACGAACATCAGGTGAAGTTGATAATTATTTCTTACAACTTGAAATACAAACCTGTGGCATAGGAAACCCACATCCTCCAAATTGTAGACCATCGAGTATTTCTTGTATGGTATTCTTTGTTGACAAAACTCGTCTGCAAGTCTCACTACATTTTATATTGTTCGATCTATCACAGCAATGAATATCTGAAATTATATCCAATTGATGAAATGGAAACATGTAAGAATACATCAGTAATAAAAGTGGAAAGAATATAGTCAGAATGTGAAACCAATTCTCCAAGGGGATCTGTTATCTGGTTTATTTTTATTAGCCAAATTACGTTTTTTTTATTTTCAATACTCTTAAATTGTTTGACAATTCAAATTTCCATAGCAGGTGAGAGGAGAAAATGTGTTACATTGGTTTTCTGATTGAGATTGGCATATAATATCAAACGTTATTTAGGTACATGTGAATTTTTTGAAAAGTAACCAAGGAATAAGACTTGGAAATTATTTCTAAGCATTGCAATTATTGATAAATTTTGTTTAAAGGCTCACTCATTTCTCCATAAAGTATAATATAAATAATAAAGTGACTCTACAAGATATTGTATGTACAAAAAATTAAAGTTCATTATTAGAATGGAGGGATATGGATTTTTTTTTTTTTTTTTTTTTGTGGTTTGGCATCAAAACAAAAGTTTTTTTTTGCCACAGACTTTTCTTTAATTAGTTAGATTGTTATTTTTTCCTTAGACATAAATTCCAAAATCGTTTTGTAAATATCTTCTTTGAATGTGCTTAACAGCACAGTGACACTTGTTGGCAGCTGGACACCTTGGGTGATTAATTTATTAAAAAATTCTGATCGATGTGTATTATGAAGATTACAAGTGAAAATCAAATGATTGATATCTGCTTCAAATGAGTAGTTGCAAGGACATATAGGGGATATATCAACTCCAATTTTTGCCAAATGTGCGGGAAAACCTCCATGATTTAATTTCATTCTCGTTATAGTAGAGGAGTAAAAACGTGATATTTTAAAATCAGCTAGGTGCGGAATGCTCCGAGGAAGCTGAGGATGAATGGATACATAAGGGTTATTGGAAGAGGATACAAAGTCTTCCCAAAGTTTCTCCCAGCGTGTTCTCACTGATCTTCTGGACTGGCTTATTATGTCTTGAGGGGTAAACATATGATTTATTTGTTGAAGAGAGGTGGCATCTTTCGCTGCTTTATCAACTTTCTCATTTCCGATTATACCTGAGTGACCCTTAACCCAGATGAAAATTATTTTAGTATTATTAGATTGAAGCTGCAATAGTGTCTGGATAATTTCATTAATAATAGAGTTAATGTTGGCCACTGAAGCGTGATTGTGAATTGCAGTCAGAACCGATTTCGAATCCGATAGAATGACAGAGTTGCCTCCTCCATTACTTTTAATCCATGTTAGAGCTTGTGATATAGCATAAGATTCTGCACTGTAAATTGACGAGTGATCAGGAAGGCGAAATCGTGAAATAATTTTTTCATTTTCAACATAAAAGGCACATCCTGTGCCATTATCGTTTTTCGACCCATCGCAATATATAGTATTTTGTTTATCTAATGTACGCAATAAGGATTTGGTCATAATATTATTCACTATAGGTAGATCAGTGTATTTGGGAAAAAATACTGTTGGTTTGTACATCAAATCATTGAAATGTAATTGATAAACCGGCAGGATGTTATGTGAATGTATTTTGTTCAGAGATTCATTCAAGGACACAAAAGCTTCAGCTAGTGGAGGACTATTTTTCAATTTCCAATATTTATTGGTTAAATTCTCTAAGGCTAGATTATAGGACGATTTGAAAAGATACTCCGATGAGGTTTTGAATAATACTAACTTTTTACATGCTAAAAACTGTCTACGAAGGAAAAGAGGAGGCTCTTGGGCTTCTGCAAGAACAGCAGGCGTTGGGGATGATTTAAAGGCACCGATACATATTTTGATAGCTTTGACTTGCACGCGGTCAAGAAGTCGAAGGTTTGAGATTGCAGCTGATCCGTACAATATGCACCCGTAATCTATGATTGATCGGATGTAAGATCTGTAAAATAATAGAGATGTGTTTGCGTCCGCACCCCATCTGTGTTTTGAAACACACCTGAGGATATTAACGCCTCTTTCACATTTAGCTACAGTATAATCTATATGCTTTTTCCATGTAAGTTTGTTGTCTAAAATAAATCCTAAGTATTTATAAGAACTCACTACGGGGAAAGAAATAGAACTCAAATTCATATAGTTTCCTGCTGACAACCTATGTCGAGTGAAAAACATCACTGCCGATTTTTCTGCAGCAATGGAGAAACCATGATCGATTAACCACATTTTCAGACAATAAATAACGTATTTAAGATCTACAATGCAATCATAATAGGACTCACGGGATGTATATATACAAATATCATCTGCATACTGTATGCACCTTATAGGCTGGTCGAAGACTTCGTGCAAGCTCGCGGTGTATATGTTAAAAAGAGTGGGGCTCAAAACTGAACCTTGAGGTAATCCTTGGTTGACAGTTCTGGGACCATGCAAGCAGTTGTTGTGATCTTTAATATAAATTTTTCTATTTCTGAATAATTCGATAACACTTGATGAGGCTTTCGGTTCTATTCCGTAATGAATGAGTTTTGATTGTAACATGTTCAAATCAACAGTATCGTACGCCCCTTTCAGGTCCAAAAAAATACATGCTAGATACTCATTTTTAGAAAAAGTTAGCTGGATATCGTTAACAATCTGAGTGCAAGCGTCTACAGTGCCTTTCGACTTACGAAAACCATATTGTGATGGAGGTAACAATGAGTTATGTTCAAAAAACCATTCCAGACGCTTTTTAATTATTCTTTCAAATGTTTTGGCGAAGCATGAGAGTAGGGAAATAGGACGATAGGACGATGGATCATTTGTTTCCTTTTTTGG
Source organism: Chrysomela aeneicollis (assembly GCA_029955515.1). Classification (NCBI taxonomy): domain Eukaryota; kingdom Metazoa; phylum Arthropoda; class Insecta; order Coleoptera; family Chrysomelidae; genus Chrysomela; species Chrysomela aeneicollis. The sequence continues at coordinate 12,163,794 of JARUHQ010000011.1, read as the reverse complement.
TTTGAGAATGAAAGTAATAACCACGTCTCTAAATGATTCAGGAAGAATTCCTTCCAACCACCAGTGGTTATAGATTTCAATCAAAACACGCTTGGAATTTTCTGGTAAGTTTTTTATCATCATATACGTGAAACTATCCTTGCCAGGTGCAGTGTTACTAGTTGATTTCAATACTGCTTCCAGTTCTGATAATGTTATCTTTGTATATATGCCACTATGTTTTCTTGACTTCCTATCATTCATCAATTGAGGAAAGAAATCTGGATTAACAAAAGGAGGAGCAATTCTGTCAAATAGCTGGTCAATTAGGTCGGGAGTAAGGACCGTTTTATTAGTAACTGAGTTTTTGTTCGATATTTTCTTGACAAATTTCCAAACAGTAGTTATAGGAGTATTTTTGTTCAAATTATTGACGAATGATATCCAACTTTCTTGAGCTTTTTGTTTAAATTTCAACTTAATTTTAGCTTGCAGATTCTTGTAAATGAGAAAATGGTCCAAGTTAGCGTTTTCTTTATATTTATTCAACGCCACCTTCCTACTCTCTACCAAGTCAGAACACTCGGCGTCCCACCACGCCGGGAGAGACCTTGAGGGTGAAAAAGGGGAATTTCTGGGCATAGAAATGTCTGCAGCTGAAGTAACTGCATCGATAAATTGGGCGAAAGATATATCATCAGGAGGATGAGAAGTGAAAATGTCATCTAAATGCGATTGGAAAGTATTCCAATTGGCCTTTTTGTCATTCCAAATATTTGAGGGAAATACCTTTTGAAAGTCTATATTATTTGAGATTTTAATGATAATGGGATAGTGATCGGATCCCATGGTGTCTGATAATAATTTCCAGTCGCACTGGGACGCTAATTCAGGAGATGATAAGCTAAGGTCTACTGAGGAAGGGGAGGAATTTGGGGGAGATAAACGAGTAGGAGAGTCATCATTAAGGACAACAAGATTTAAGCCATCCAAGGCTTGAACTAATTTTATGCCGTTTTGTTCATTTCTTGAACTACCCCATAATGTATGATGACAGTTAAAATCTCCACAAATCAAAAGCGGAGAGTTGAACTGCGATAATAATTGATCCCATTGAGTTACTGAGATATTGTTGAATTTAGAGTTATTATACACAGAAACTATAGTTATTTTGGATCGTTCAAGTTGAATAGCACAAGTATCGATTTTTTCATCATTGTTTTGTTTAACCTGTAATTGTTTGTATGTTATATTCGTGGATACAAATATTGCAACACCTCCATAACCGTCAACTCGGTTTTTTGAAACCAAATTATAACCTTTAATAAAGCCTGTTTTGGTATCTTTGAACCATGTCTCAGAAAGAACGATAATGTCAACATTATGAAATCTGATTAATTCGAGGAGATTTGGTTTGTTTTTATTAAAGGATCTTGAATTCCACTGTAGAACTGTTAATGGTTTTTCTTTAGTAGCTGGAGTCGTCATCGCTTATACTGACTGTATCCATTGTTTCAAGTAAATTATCGGTGTCAATTAAATTCGAGATAAACCCTCTAATATCTTGATTGAGATTGATTGAAGTATTTTTATTTTCTCCGTTTGAAGAAATCGGGGTATGAGTCATTATAAGGTTATTAATATATTTGGTAATTCCGTCGATAAGGGTTTCTTTGTATTTCATGAAATCATCTCGGTGGGGGTTGGGAATTATTACTTGACTCGGTGTCTTTTTCTTCTCCAGACGTTGCGGTGTCGGAGTGCCTGGTGGGGATGAAGCCTTTCGTTTTTTTGAGATAGGGTTATTTAATTTAGGTTTGCTAAGAAGATTGCTTTGATAAGTTGTGGTATTAGTTGAAGATGTTGAAGGTAAATGAGGAAAATTTTGAAGTGTGTTCAGGATATTGAATCTATTGTTTGTAGTGATTTTAGAGTAGGAAGGGTTATTTACTATGGTTTCAGCCTCCTTGAATGACATATTTTCTTTAGCCATTTTTTCTTTGATTTTCCTTTGTTGGGAGTAGTAGGGGCAGTCCTTGGAAATTGACTGATGATTATTATTGTTGCAATATAAACATTTTGTTTTATTCGACTTACATTCTATATTTTCATCGTGAACTGACGCGCAATTTTTACATCTTGCCTCCTTGTCTTTACACAATTTAGCAGTGTGGCCGTATCTGAGACATCTCAAACATTGAATTACCGGATGAATATATGTTTCAACTATAAAAGAGGTTAGATTTATTTTAACTGATTTAGGAATCGAATTACCTAAAAATGTCACAATAATAATTTGTCGTGGGACATACTGTACATGACCATCTGCATCAGTGACTTTCCTTTTCATTCTTTGCACATTAATAACTTTTTTGTCTGCTTCGATTGCTTGTTTGAGATATGCTTCATCAAAAAAGGTGTCCACTTCTCTGATTATACCTTTTGTTTGTGTAAAAAACTTAGGAACATAGGCGATAAGATTATTTCTAGTGATACATTCGTGTTTGATGAGAGAATTAGCTATAGAATGAGTTCGAAAAATAACCTTTACTCTATTTCTTCCTACTGACCTTATATCCAAAATATCGTTTTTAATACTGTTTTGGCTCAGGAAGAAATGTCCTACTCTGACTGGAAACAATCTTCCAATATTCTTATCTTGATGTTCGACAAAAACAATGTACGGGCCCAAATCCTGTTCAGTATATTTGTTTTCCAAATCGTATGTTATATCAGGAGCATCCAGTTTTTTATTTGGATCGGGGGGCGACCCGTCCGGGTCGCCCGTTTGTGATGTCATTTTAAAGAAAAAAAAAACTTACCAATTATGTGGATAATGCACGTGAAATTTAATAAGAAAATATACTTAATTTGCAAGTTTATAACTGATCACTATCTGAGATAAGTCGCTATATACGTCCGAACAGCTTGAGAGTTGGAACAAGAATGAGGGATATGGATGTTTCGGAACTTATTGAAAAGGTATATTCTGATAGCAAGTGTCATATGGTGTTAGTCCAAAACAAGAGCTGACAATAATATATCAAGGAGAAATAAAATGCAATTGAGTCGATAGAGGGACCTACATTACTACACTATACTTACATTTATGAGTACTCTTGACTGGGGTTAATTTGATCAAATCTTTGAAGCATTCGGTAACTTTGGGACTACTATCTTCACAACTATCTTTCAGGTTTTGTCTTTGGAATTTGGTTGGCGATAACTCGCTGCGGAAAATGTCTGTACAAGCTTCTTCACAGTCTTTTGTTCTCGCATTGCTGCAACAGTCCGCACCAGCTGAAATAAAAATAATAAAAATTGTTTATAAAGAACATCTGATGAAACTATCAACTTCACATTTTAAGCATATAATCCTTTATGCTGACACTTTTGCAGATCAATTATTTATTCAATATAAAGAACTTTCGTATAGTAGATAACTCCATTAAAAACTTATATTGATTATTTACACGTTATATCTCTTGATAAATCAATATTGTTTTATGTATATCCTTTAAAAAATTATCTAAAAGTGTCAAATCTGGCAATCTGACTGGCTCATTATCTAATTACTTTTTTTTATATGGAGGAGGAACTTATTCATCAATTAAGCATGAAAGAGTGCATCATCTAGTTCAATGAATACTTCATTTCAAGTCTAGACTTCGTAAAAAGGAGATATCAGTTCTGAAATAAAGGTAAATCGAAAAAATCCTGATGATAACTTGCAAAGGTCAGGATATCACTAACTAAATCCGCTCATGAATAAGGCATTCTTGATGAAATTGAATACGGATGCCGTTACGAAAGAATTATTGTTCCATAGTCATAAGAAGCCTGTGTATTACTTTCGATGGAAAAATATGATATCATTGTAACCGAAAATAATTCCTCGAGTTTTCGAGTCCTCCACTACGTTTCGTAACTATCTTTTTACCTTCTTGACGTTCTAAACAGCTGAAAAAAGCGATCTCATCACTCTGTCTACACCCTTTGGTGAGATCAAGATGAGAAGTAGCTGTGATGCAGGCACTACGACACATCTCGCTGTGGGGTATCGGACAACACATCCTTCCTGACCAAGAGTCACCTCTTGATATATCTGAAAAAAAAATTATTCACTAAGATAAGTTTGAACTTTTTAGTGCCGTATGTTAAGAATATGAAGTATGATCATGTTTTATTGCGTTACCGCTGTTTCGGTTATTCAACCCATTAAAACACTTTCTAAAAAATTTCAGAAGAAAGTCAGGAGGTACCAATACTACCAATAATAGATATAATACACAAGCGGTCGGTGAAGTATGCAAAACCGGATAGCGCTCCCAAGCCTTGAAGTTGCTTGAAGTATAGGAAATTGCCCATGTTCACACACTATTTCTTGTCTGTACAAACTACTACATCTCAATCAATTCAGTTCAATGAAGAAATACTCTTCCTAACAACATTCTCAAAATAATTGACATTTAATTAAGTCATAAACCTGAACATTAAAATTTCAAATTGACAATGCAGTTCGTACCAGTTACTAATGTTAATGATGGGATATTCCCTTTTTCCTCGAACATAATAATAATCTCTTATTGACAGCATCCGCAACGTTTTGAGAACCACATAGTTATTTTTGGTGTAAGATGTTCATTGATTCAATAGTTGCGATATATATATGGGGATAGTCACTTTTTCCTTGAGGATGCTTGATTCAGGGTGTTCCTAATTGGTCTTTACAGAAACGTCTCACATTATAGGTAGAAACAAAAATACACCTTGTATCACGAAAAATTCATCGAACGACCTCTGAGATATATTGAAATTTGATTTCAGGATGGTTTCCTCCAGCATATCTTCAAATTGCTTATATTTCATGCAGAAGAAGCTTAGAGGCTCTCCAAGATACTTATCCAGTAAAATTTTATCTTGGTTGGCCACCCTGTATATTTTATTTAATCATAGTCGAAGATCAAATTTTTACGTTTCCTTCATTTCATGATGCTTTTTTTCAAGGTTCCCAAATATATTTTTGTTAGTACTTACATAAGTCATATGAGTGTATCAAGAGCTATATATCCGATGTTCGTCTTATAATACAATGCCTCATTCATATTTAGGTGGTTTATAGATAGCACGTCTTTCTGGAGATTGCGGTATTTTTGGTGAATGCGCCAACGCCGCTAATTTCGTTCAACCGATAATCGACCGAACGCTGACTGAGACAGCGCGAAACGTTTCGTTTTCAAATCTAATTTTGTTTGATGGTTCATTAAACGGCATATTTCCAGTTTTGTGTGAAAAATTGAATAGCATTTTAATTAAAAACCTTATTTATTCTATTCAAATCGAATTCAAAGAATGGTGAAACACTGTTAAATTTGTGAGAGACGGTTTAAAAGTGGTGACCAGAACTCATCATTCCACTGGTGAGTTACTCAGTGTCGTATAATTCGTTGTATAAACATAATTCACCCATCCTCATATGCAAAACGATTTTTGGTATTTTGAAAACATTCTCGGGTCTCCCCGAGATGAAAAAATATGATCGGGAAAGAGAATATTTCAAGAGACGCTAGAGTTTGCTCGCATCATTTTACTACAAGTGATAAAATGGTTGGCCCAAGTGGTAAGAAAATGCTCTAAGTAGTAGATTAAGTCTATATTTAGTGGAATTAATAAGTAATAATGTCACAAATGGGAATCTCCATAATCTCGAAGCAATCCATAATCATAGGTCGGTCATGTCTTTGTTTATGCTTCAATCTGAATTCAATGAACTATGAATTTTGGAAAAGTACATGAACATAAACACAGGCATTTGAAACCACCTTTTAGCCAGTAGGTAATTACGCAAACAGTGCGATTCTCCTCGCAATCCGAGAAGAGGCAGAAAATCCAATATAAATGTGGTGTAACGAAAGAGCTTTTGGTGACAGTGAGTGCCACCTATAATATACCTAAATATCTAAACATGCGAGCGTGTAATTCTTTTTGTTTCAACACCTGTGTTTTTTTTTCAAAAAACAAAACAGTGTGCTATATGAGTTTCGATGCGTGGTAGTAGTAGACTACTTCCCATGAGTAGTCCTACTACACCTGGGCACTGCACGCCCCTGCACTGCAGGTTGACAGTGTTTTGTTTGGCGATGTGCGATACAAGACTACTTGATTCTGCAACGTGCCAGGATGTCCACGTCTCGGGGATTTATGTACCAGACCTTGGGCGGACCTCTAGTACTTCGTGCACATGGTACCTGCTAGATGTCGAGAGGTTGTACCCGTTCACAGCAACTTTCCTTCTTGATTCTCGGCCGGGAGGTTATAAAATGTTTCTTTTAGGAGAATGTATTTCCACTTGATTTCATCATTCCATATGAAGGGCACAGGTGAAAATTGGCTAGCTCACTTTTTGTTACATTCGATTTTGAAGCATTTGTGGAGGTTATATTCAATTAGATTGATGAGCTATTAATGCAATAAGTTGACTCCTTAAAAGTGTGTTAGCTCATGCTCGATAAGAAAAAATATTCCCAAAGCAATAATTTATGAAAAATATGAAATCGAAACCCTCATTGAGCCTTTTTTCCTCGCAATACCATTATAAGATCCGGCCAATTTCCTTTCTTCGCTGATTTTGATGTGAGTTATTTCAAGAATAATATCACACATTTTAAAACCGTTTTTATTTTTTTCTGGCGTTATTTGAGGAAATCAATTGATATGAATAACACTTCGTCATGACCACTTTTTCTTCTCAACAAGATAGCGTTATCAGATTTGAAATCTTTTAGAAAACATCATCAACTTAATTTTTTTAAATACGGACCTGGATTTTTTATTTAGTTTTTTGTTACCTTTCGTTAGCCCAAAAACTATGAGCAATCACAAATTCTGATTTTCAAATGTTTCGATGACAAATATTGACAGTTTCTCTATTTTTTCGAACTTTATTCTCATCAGATTTACGGAAATTTCTAACGATTTGGCATCCACATGGATAACGTGCGAGGGACCATGCGCTTAATTAAATCCCACATAGCTTTTGCGCTTTTTGTATCATTAACCGGGTGTAGATTATATCCGACTTTCGCAACGCGTTTTATTTTGAAAAAAATCTTCGCCCATATATTCGAACTCGGGCCAGTTTCTAATAGATTGGAGGCCGAACCATCTCCTCGAGAGATAAACCCGAGCTTGTTTGCTTACGATAGCTTTTAATTAATACTGTAAATAACTACGAATATCTGGTTTAACAATTTTATCGTTCCTGGTTTATACTATACGTATAGTAACTACATATAGGATAACTGATGCTTGGTTTCGCATCTGGGGTATCGAAAGTCAAGAGATGAATTGTTGAACTACAGGCCATCTTAAAATTATTTGGGATATTTGTTTTTACAATGCACGAAATAGTATTCTTGACCAACTAATATCTGTGTAAAATGGAAAATCTCCTGGCAAGCATGAAATAATCTACGAATATTCGAAAAACCTGCAACAGAATTGGTGACATTGCATCTGTTACTAACAGGATCCGCCTTCTGAATTCTCCATACATTTCTCATGGGAATATTTACGTTTATGTATTTAGCTTAAATTTTTTGTGAATGAAATTGTGTTTCAATTAATTTTGTATATTATTAGGATTCCTGTTTCAATAAAGATCTATCTATCTAAAAATTACGTGAATCTCTCATCTATTTCAGATGCTTTGGCAAATTTCTTAAGATTTACTTCTGTTGAGATAGATTCCATGAACCTCCCAATTTGCTCAAGACAAATTCAAGGCATATTTTCAAAATAATTGATGAATTGGTACGCAATATGTTAGTTTGTCTTAGCTTCCTTCATTTCATTATCGAGCAGAGGTTGGCGGGAAATTCAAGTTTGAAAGCTTGAAAGTATAGAAAACTGAATGATATTGAAACATCAACATTATAACTTTCATTCTTCGTGCTGGCCTTCATTTTTCCCTTGATAATTCGTAATTCCGGATTAAAATCACACATATTCGAATGTCCAGATGGAGTACTGTTTTCACCTCGTTGAATAAAATCCTGAAAGTATACCTGAAATTCCTAAACCTGGTCTGTGAGACCTATTCTGACAGCTATCACCCATTCAGTTATCTAAGTGGTTATCAAATGAATTCAATAATTATTTATTTCACCCCAGTTTTACCATTTTTTTTCTTATATATTTCTGAACCTAAGGTAGTGGTTTTTCGAACAGATTTTCTATTCCTTATTTTCCTCAGTATTGGATTTACTACCTCAGTTTCATAACCATTATGATTATGAATCGCAACAGTTTCCATCCCACTTTTTTCACACTTTCCAAATCCTCACTTTATCTTTCTATTATCTAAGGATAGGTTTGCCATTTAGTGAAAACATAAATGAAAAATATGTTGCGAACAGGGAAAATACACAATTTCTCAGCCCAGAACCCTACTGTGGACTTTCCAAAGCCAACCGGAGAGAAGAGTTCCGACAAAGACAATCGAAAAGGCTAGTGAGCCTCTCGCCAAGAAAAGCTAAACAGCTTCTCGAGTTGGACAAAAAAGACTTGAAACTGGTAACGGGACTCCTCACTGGACACTACCCTCTGAGGTATCACCTCAAAAAGATGGGTAAAACAGAGGGTGATAGTTGCCGCTACTGCAAGAACTTCGCTGAAACTGCAGTACATGTGCTTTGCGAATGCCCAGCGCTCTTCTACAAGAGGTTCAAGTTCCTGGAAGGGGCATTTTTAGAGCCCTCTGATATCAGGAACCTAGCTCCCAGTAAACTGATAAATTTCGCACGAAGTCTCGGAATCCCGGGCTTCGAATAGATTGAGGGTTATGCACAAAAGATCTAATAGGTCGAGGTGCTTGAGAGGCTGCACAGCCTTAACGACTCTCGCCCCTACAATCAATCTACAATATAGAATGGAGTGAGAAAAAACTAGACATAGAAATTACTATTCACGCAGTATACCCGGTGCTAACGTAGTCTCTAGAAATAACACATTGACACCAAGCATAAAGAGTTCTTCGAGAACTTTTATTCTGAAATCTTCAGTGAATAATTATGACGTCTTTATAGTGGAAGAAAAATCATCGAGTGTGACTTTCAGATTCTTTCGCAGATAAGTGAGTGACAAGTTTCAGCTAGGACACACTATAGATATTGTTATTTTTTATATGATAATTGTTGATGAGAACATTTGAATTCTCTTCTTCAAAATTATCACGCAACAGAAAGAACCTTTATTGAATGAATATCCATTATAATTTACTGATAAAACATTGAAACATACTGACCGTAATATTTATACAGATTATATTATCTGTAGATAACCTTTGACACTGAAAATATATAAATAATTTCTCTACAGAGTACTGGGTAAAGAGTCTGAGGCACGATTATCTTGTACTGAGTGTTGAGGCATGCATATAACTATGCGAAATAAGAAAATATCTAGGCAGGTATAAGGTAATATCATGAATCGTGCGAAAGGGAAGACAATGTTAAGAAAAAAAGGTTTCATGGAATAAGATCACGACTTTTGAACGACCTTATTGAATTTCAGTCATCGAATAACTTCATGTCGTTCGTGATATAGTGCGGATGATGTTGATTTTATTTTTCCACGAATTTGTACACGTCAGGCTGAAAATATACCAACTTTTGGATAAATTAAAATTGAATTGAAAAGGTCTTCATTCAAGAAAATAGTGAATCACATTTAGTGTGTATGAATAAATGAGAATAAATAACACAAAGGTGCATAAAGGTAAATGACAAAATTCACGTCAAATATTTGAGCCTATTGCGATACCTATTATATTTATCTTACGCGTATAGAAATATGTTTAGGTATTTTCTTATTTCATAATATACTTGGTCCAAAAATAATAATGGCATTATTGAAAGAGTTACGAGGTTGGTTAAATTAGTGCGAAGTTAATCTGAAAAGAAATTTGAGGTATCATTATTAGTTCCTGAGTTATTGGAAAAAACGGAAATTTTTAGCTTTCGTTTTCATTTTTTCAAGCAAAAATCAAGAGAACTAGAATTTTTTAATTGGGATGATTTTTAGGGACTTTTTCACAAGGAATCTAAATCTGTCATCGTATTTCCAAAGGCGTTCTTGATTCCAGAGATACAACATACTCAACTTTGGTTTTTCTTATGGTCGCCATGTTGGATTTTTGCATTTTTGAATTAATTACTATGATGTAACACTCGATATGTTCGAATCTTACCTGCTGGTAAAAATTGGCGAAAAATCATTTTTGCTTATTTTGGTTTAGGAACGACATTTGAAGTTATAAAAGTTTTTTCTTCGCAAAACAAAACAGTCATAAAAGATTCTCGAATATTCCAATTCACTTCTAAACACAATTTTATTCTTCATCCCGAGTTCTGAATAACTCAATCGATGGGTACCTACAATTCCAAGAATCAGATCTTAAAAGAAAGAATACTGGATTATTGTTTATGGTATATGAAGAAATATTTCTTAAAATTGTAATCATAGATGATATTTCTGAGCTGGGAAGAATAACGAGTGAAATTGTGTCTAGAAGAGAATTATGGAATATTCGAGCATCTCTTATAACTTTGTTATGTATCCAATAATTTTGTTTCGTTTTGCGGAGAAAAAACGTTATAGCTTTCCTGTTCGTTCCTAACTTTAAACCTTCGTTTTTAAGAAGGTAAGCTTGACAGAAATGTGAACCTTTCTCATCCTCAGTTGAACTATCAAAATTTATTTTCTGTTAAACTAAATTACTGGCGTTATTTTCAAAGCACTCTTCGTAAAAACGGTTTTTTCTCAATTTTGATTAACGTGTGAGATTCGAACATATCATGTGTCACATCATTGTATTCAAAAAGTGACAGACTTTTCAAAAATGCAAAAATCCAATATTGCGCTCATAAGAAAATCCGAATTTGGCTGTTTTATCTCTGACATCTAGAACGCCTTGGAAAATACGATGACAGATTTAGATTCCTTGTGAAAAAGTGCCTCAAGAACTTTCTAGTTAGAAATATCCAGTTCTCATGGTTTTCGCTCGAAAAAATAAAAATGTTCTTTCACATAATTGTTCAGCATGAAAATGCTCAACTTTGCCCCAATTTAACCAACGTCGTATCTCTCATAATAACTGAAATCCCCATGGTTAAGCTCGAAAAATGGGCACCCTGTATGTTGTTTTGGAAGATGAACTAATAGGACATGCAATACCTATATAATTACGACTTTGAATCTCATGTATTATGTGCTTTCTTTGGTGAATAAAGACACATTATTATTGTTATTATAAATCGATTAATTCAAATCGATTTGATTACAATTCAAGCACACAAACTCCGATTCAATTGTATTTTTTCAATAGCTCAGAAGCTTTATCTCTCAAAAATAACTATTTCAGATGTCGATTGATGGCTGCTAACAGAAACATTTTGAAAATAAAATGTGGCCATTATTTTCGAAAAGGTTCCCAACAAATGGCTTGTTTGAAACTAGTTTAATGGATTTTATTTGAAGACATCAAAGATCAACACTATGGTCTATAGTTTCGTCAGTCTCCAATAAATGTGCATAATATATTTTTGGATTAAAGGTGGGCACATATCTGTTGTCAATATTTATTTCATGTTCAGCTGAACATATTTACTAGGTTTGGAATGAAGCAATGAGTATTATTATTGTTTAAACAGATATGGCTAATAAACTTTATGTTAATGAATATTATCATTAATGAATCATATAAGTACGTAGTGAGTAGGAATATTAGACACATGAGCGCTAAGCGCGATGATTATAGTGGAAGTTCATCACGGTCGTGGGTTCGATTCCCAGGCCCGTCAGAAATAACAAAAAAAGGCGAGGCGACTGGGTGTAGCATGTTCTGTCTTTACATACATTAAAAAAATATACATATACAAAAAATTATGTGGCAAATGGACTAGTTTTCGATGCCAGGATGAGAGAAATGAATGTGTGAATGAATGAATGAGGGTGAGTGAAAGGTGAGAGAGCACTATTTAAGCAAACTATACATTTGCTTTCGATTATTATCTGGCCAAAAGATAGAAGTCGGTAAATTATAATTCACGATGTAAATCATTTACAGAATAGCTCTACGGAACAATGCCAAAAAAAGGGAGAACTTTTTAATATTTACGGAAGAAATATTGTTTCTGTTCTGGGAAACAAGGAATGGGGTTTGTATATGTTTCACCCCTTTGTATACAATAATTATAAATACGTAATATCAATTATATTATTATGATAATATTAATGAGCAATCTTTTAATTGGAACCACAAAATGCTATTGCTAATGGTGGATTTATGCAGCAATTTTAAGTCATAAGTTTTAAGTCGTAAGTTTTTAGTAATAAGATTTAAGACATAAAGGAAAAATCACCATTTATGCAGGAATTATTGAGGACTGTCATGTCTTAAGGGTAACTTCTCCCATTGGTCAATTTCTGTGGTTGTGTCAGTGGTCACTTTACAATTTCAGTCATCAATATACATCTTTTCTTTTTATAATCTGATAATTCTGATATAAGTTTGAATAAACAACACAATCACAGACAATAACCTATAAAAAACCGTCACAGAATTGAAAACTCCGAACGCATGCGCAAATATGATCAGTTTTAAGTTTTAAGCCATAAGAGACTTATGACTTGAAACTTATGACTTGCAACTTAAAACTTATGTCAAGTGTACTTGACTTGATCGAGAAGGAGTATCGAATTTATATTTTCAACTTAGATATAGACCTGGATAGATCTGGACAACAGTTTAACTCTCTCTGCATATTTGTCTCCCGCAATAATTAAAAATTATTGTGAAATCATATAAAAATAGAAACAGTTTGATTGCTGCTGATTTGGATTCATAGTGGATTTATGTTTTTGCTATGGGTATCGATCATATAACTAGTTTCATCATCATTTGGGGTTTATTTATATTTTATCAAAAAAAAAACAAAGCAGGTAATTCAAAATGAGACCTATAAACAGGCATTTCAGTCCGAGTTCCAGTTTATTCCAGTTCCTTTTTCCAGTTTTTGGAAAATATGGAATAATCTGAAATAAGTCATGTAGAATATTTTTATAACACATGTCTCAAGTTTCAAGTGATAAATTTTAAATGCTAAAAAATGTTTATAAATCCCCTCTGATACTTCGGCTTTCACTGATGCTTCACTTCACAATAATAAATGAACGTTTCGAAAATCACAGCTAAACAAAATAAGGAATTGGTTAGGTACGTAGCAATTTCATGATAATGAATAAATAATATGCATATATTCAAATCGAATGTATAAATCCGGCCAGCCTACAACCAGTTGAATCTATTGAAACAATCTATATTGTTTCAAAATTATGTTTTCGAATCGTGTTTGCTATCGTGTGGGCTGATTCTGAAATTTCAATGGACGATTAAGATGCATATTAGAGAATGAGTGTTAGCTCACCATAACAGATGACTGGTGATATATTCGACTGGCCTATGATTCTTTGTTATTCCAGATGTGACAGAACTAATAAAATGACAAAGGAAGTCTGTTCGATCGGAATTTAAAGACCAATCATCCCATTTTCACGAGGTTGGGTATCACCTATTAGATCCGGTGTCGAATTTCAGAATTTGAAATCGAAAAGAAGTAGAAATAAACTCACTCCTCTTGCTTTTTACTTCGTCATTCGTTTTAAGTATTCAACTTTATATTGGATTTCCAGGATAAAAATTAAGTAAGGATATATGGCATGAATACAATAGTGTATTATGATACAAGTTTTTTGAGGCGCTATTTTGTCGCACGCGTTACAAGTGCGACAATGTGTCTTATAAAACGTGTGACATATACATTTCTTTTATTTTGCATTAATTTGAAGTCTTTCATTGAAACAAATTGATTAAACTTCAATAAATAAAAGAAACATATTCGATTGGTATAACAATGATAACATTGAAATATTTGAAATCTAACGCACAAGCGTAAAGCCCATTTTACTGTTTAGCTATTTTGATTTTTGCGATACCAGCGGTGAGAAATGCAATGTTGTTATTGTTTATATTGGTCAATTTAAATCAAATCACACTCTGAATCGAAAATTTACCAATAAAAACATTCAGTTTTTCACTGCTAGTAGCATCAAATCCAAAATCGCTCAGAAATAAGCTGGGCCTACCTCTCAGACGCTATTCGATACGCATTTGCGTTTTATAATGACTTCATTATAGAACCAACATAGAAAAAATATGTTACGATTCTGAATAGAAAATTGCGATTCCGTGGAGTCAATGGAGTTTTCTGCAGCATTGATAGGAAATAGTGTTCAAATTGTTGAGAATAACACGTTATCACATCATCATACATATAATGTTATTTCTACTTCTTCAATGGCTATGTTTTTCACTCACCTCTGAACGTTGCATTCAGGCACTCCCAAAACGAGACCTGCAACAAGAAAACCATACGAATTCACTATCCAGTTAATAATAACGATAACATCTAGCGTTTAATTTACAATGAAATGAATGAACTATCATCAATACCAAAATCCTACGCTTGTTTTAAAGACTCAAGACATAGTGACACTCAAAAACAATGCAATAAATAAATGGAACCCACTCATATTTTGTAACACGAGCTGCGTTGATTTCTTCATCTTTTTTCATTTGGAGGATAACGAAATATCAGAACCAGAAAGACATTTGTGATGTGCTATAACAGCTTGATGGGATGTCCCCCAATTTCCCTATTTTAGCATAACTCCTTACAATTGTTTCATCAATAATGTATAATCAGTTTCGACGTAGCTACTACATTTTGATTAATCAACCTCCACCACGTTCTGAACCTCGAAACAAATGATTGATCACTTATCGAGGAATAATTGTATTCGTTTATTTACTTTTCCTCGTTCATCGATGATGATTTGTGATATTAATGGGTGTATTTGTAACTGAATAAATAGTTATTTGAATTAGGACAATAATGAAAGAGTACACAGCGCTTTATTTTTCGAGCATATATATATATATAAATGATGAAATCATTATTAATGTATCAAGGGAATTATAAGGGTCTTAATTACCGATGACAAAGTTTGCTCAGCAATTGCCTGAGGTGAGATAGATAAATAAATAGATAGATAGATTTATTCAAAGCTTTCAATTTGAACAGTTAAAAACTTAAGTCGTATTAAAAAAATCGATAATTCTCATCACATTATAGATAATACAAAACACAAAAATAGAAATGTCTCTAAATATATCCAATTAAAATAAGTATAGAAAGAATAAAAGAACATACATATATAACATATTATATTATACTCAAGCTAAGAATAAAGTTACTTGTCAAGGAAGTCTTTCAATGAATATGGTTCATTGTCACACAACAGAGCAAAAACATGTTTGGCCCTTTCTCTGTATTTATAAGTCTATGCTTAAGACCAATAAAATTGATTTTCTGTCTCGTAGAATATTCATTTCTGTATATGTCTTCTTCAAAATTTGATTTAATGTCATACACAAAAAGTACACAAACATATATGTAAATGGCATATACAGTAAGCATTTTTTGGGAATTGAAGGTACCACGACAAGAATGTGTATATTTAATATTAAACAAGGTCTTCAATATACGTTTCTTCATGATGAAAATACGATCCAGTTGTGTACTACCTCCCCATACTAATATTCCATATTTAAGAAATGGATAAAACAGTCTCATAATATGCATTTTTCAGTGCATCGAAATTTAAGTGACTTTTCAAAACTCTAATTGCATAACATTTGCTTGCTAGTGTATTTGCGAGATATTCAATATGTACCTCATAATTTATTATGCTGTCTACATAGAACAGTTTTGTACTGGTTGAAAATGATAATCTGTCGCTTTTAAGCTGAACATAGTCCGGAACAGTAATATTGTTATGAACAGTTTTAAAGAGTTTGCATTCTGTTTTAGAGGTGTTTAATAATAATTTGTTAGTACTAAAGTATGTAGATACTGTTAAAATGATGATATTTAAATCATCTGCATAACTCACAACTGTAGTACTTGACTGCTTAAAAATTTCTGAAATATCATTGACATATACAATGCGAATAGTAAAGGACCCAGAGAACACTTCCCTGTGTAACACCTTTTTCAATCTCAGTAAAATCTAAGAAGAATTCAGTATTTTGTTGTCAATACATACTTTTTGTTTCCTGTTACTCAAGTAGGATTTTAATAGATTCAAGTTATTGAGTCTCATTAATTCCCGTAGTACATTGATACGGATTAACGGAATAAATGTTCAAATTTATCATATTCCCAGTATATTCGAATCAGGAATTTAGATAATGCTAGATTGTTGCTTGTTTTAGAGGGAATTATAGCATCTCTAACATACCAAGGGAGTTATGACCATCTTTATTGATATCGTAACTATGACGATATAAGCTTATAATATGCCGGTGAGAAATAATAGTTATTTATGTATTAAGGGAATTATGAGGGCCTTAATTACCGATGGCAAAGTTTGCGTCCCGAGGGCCTCTGGCCCGAGGGACAGCAATTGCCAGAGGTTATTAAGGCTCTATAATTCCCGTGGTACATTGATAATTTTATTTTTGACCGATTTTCATAACAATATGTCCATATTTAGAACGCAATAAATGTTTAAATTCATAACCTTTCTGGTATATTTGAATTAGTTAGCGTTGATTGTAGCATTGTTAGTTGTTGCTAGGTTGTCGCTATGTTACATGTTTATAAGCAAACTTTCTTTATCAATCAATGTTTTTCCGTTAAAAACGTGTTTATTTTTTACCACAAATCGACGATCTTTTTCTGATATAATGGAGGATATTATAAAAAAAAAAAGCGGAAAAAGCATCCATCGAAAAGTGAAGCCCTATATCAAAAAGAATACAACTTATATCTGAAGTGACTGACACAGAGAAATGTTATGTCAAAAGATGCCAACGAAACTGTCTTTCTGGCATATTTTCAAGAACTGGTAAAGTATTTTCAGTATTTTCTGGTAGATTTGGTAATAATTGTATTTATTCGTTGCAGTCAGAAACGTTTAGCCCAAATTCGTTATGGACTAAATGGTCAATGCTCAAATCGATGGTGACCATATATGAGAAAAGAGATATCACCAAGTTCAACGAACTAGAGGCTTTTTTGAAACGGAAAAGTAAGGGGTATAAGCCGAAAAAGTCTGTTGTCTTATCTCCTAAAGATGTCATCAAATTTCTAAAGGACGCCCCTAATGAAATTCATTTATTGCATAAGGTAATTTTTTCTCATAATTTTCTTTTTCGTTTGTTTATTTCGTTTTATTTGTTATAGTTTGTTCTAATTATGGGTTATTTTGGAGGATGCAGAACTCAGGAACTTCTAAATATGAGTGTAGTGAACGTACCGGAAAGTAAAACTGGTGTATCGAAGAAATTTACAGTTGTGGATGAAAAAGAGTTCTCTGCTTTGCCTTCATTGGGACTTTATATGTCCTTGCGTCCTGAAGGTACAAAACGATTTTTTTTGAGCTTCAGACAAAATAAATGTACAACTCAGCCAATTGGAAAGAATATGTTTGGCGAAATTCCCAGCAAAATCGCAATGTATTTAGGATTGCCAAACCCACTAACCTATACGGGACATTGCCTTCGTCGCACTTCTGCTACTGCCCTAGCCAATGCAGGAGCAACTATGACAAACTTAATATTTAATAATAATATCCCAAGGGAGTTATGACTCTCATTATAGATATCGTAACTATGACGATATAAGCTTATAATGTCACTGTCAGAAATAAACGTTATTACGTGTTATATCAATATTTAATTATTAGTTCTGGAACATTTAATACTTACAAGTTGTGGTGAGCAATATATTTGTGCATCCGAGAAAGCTAAATTCCTCAATGTCACATTGGCCGCAAGGTCTACCAAAGGTATCTGGAAATGAAAAATTACAAACTATAGTAAATCCGAATCAGCCCTTTTCTAGTAAAGAATAAACATGTACCTTTACTCGAAAAAATTCAAAAGGCATCAAGTTTGATATGGCTGAAAGTGAAAGTGGATGATGAATCTTATTTTCTATTTATTTTTTATTTTCACCACAAACGAACAATTAAATAAATACATCATGAAGAAAAAGTTGCATGGAAACATATGACTACATTGGATTCAAAACAGACTGAAGGTCACATTATATATATTACTAGAAGATATTAATGAATACTGCCTGATTCTAGACCAACTTAACTGGGACATCCGATATATTATCAGTAATTTTGATTAAACTATGAGATTTTCCCTGATGAAATTAAATAATGTGCGTTTGATCTGGGATGAATCAAGTAATATATCAAAACAAATGAAAACCACGGGATATGGATACAGGGATATTTACTTTGCTAAGCAAGGTGGATATAGGATGGTGAAACAGCTATTCAATTGTTTCTGCGAAAAACTTGTAGACTCTTTGAGAAGAGTAATATTTCCAGGACTCAAAAGAAGATGGCAGTAAGATCAATTTTCAAGGAAGATTTCTGTATCTTACGTATTTCTGTGGTTCGCATCTGACAGACGTGGATTGAAACGATATCAAAACTATATTTTCAGAAAATCTCAAGTAATGATTGATATTTCAACTCTTCTTAGTATTTTTTCTCCTAGAATAGATGACCCTGATAAAAAGATGACAGATGCACCGTTTCTTTTTTACCAAAACAAGGTATGGCGCCATCTCTCATACGGTTTGAAATCAAGTAGGCAAAAGTATACAGTTTATTCTACAATGTATTATATATATTACTAGAAAAAATTAATGAATAGTGCTTGTTGATAGGAAGTTGTTTCACCATGCTATATCCACCTTGCTTGATGCTTATACTCAGATAACGTCAGATAATGTTGACAACTGAATTAACAGATTCGGTATCGAATTTCAAATCTTGTTAATTATATGTATAACTTTCGTATACCGGAATCGGATATTAACGTCATTATTTAGGATATCCTGTATTATTCTTTATCAAGTTTTGATCCAGGAATGTTTTGTTTTCTACTTTTTTTTCGTTGATTTCGAATTATTGAAATTGAAATGTATTTTAACAGTTATCGAAACATCAAACAAAGTACTCAAAATTTCGATCAGAAGTCGCTTTGATCTTTTTGTTGTTTTATCATCACCTTTATTTCGGGAGCTTCGATGATTGAAATATTTAGGAACAATAATTCCTCTCATTTTTCACAGAGTGATTTGTAATGTTGGAAGCTGTTATGTTTTGCACTCGATCGTTAAATTTATGAGAGCTTATAAATTGAGTATTTGATTATTGTATGTTGAAAGATTGTACATTCACTTCTTCTTCAATTAATGAAATGTTAAATGTTCACACTTTATCGCAGATATGTTGGTGCTTCTTGCAGATATGTCGAAAGCCCAATTATTTATGGATGGAACGATTAAAGCTTCATTCAAATATAAAGCTTTTACTTTCCTACATAAGATCATGGCGCACCAGAAAAACTGTTTTTTTTTGTAAGGTTGTCCATTTCCAATTCTCATTTTGATCTACCCTTTTACGATCCTGACAAGTTTATGGGACACATATTGATTATTAGTTGAGGCACACCTCTTATAACGATATTATCTACTGAAATAAGAAATGAAGAAATACTGGCCTGAACATATATTTATATATTTATATACTCTTTACTATTACATTCGATTGATGAAATATTGGAACTTTACATCATTTCCAGAATGTTGAAGGCTTGTAGGTAAGTATGATTTGCCCTTTGTGTTTCGAGATGACCAAAGGTGTTGAAAGCTTATCGTACACTTTTAATTTGATTGTTGCAAAGTTGAAATCTTGCACAGACCAAGAAAAATGTAATAGGTGTATCTATAAGTATAAATGAATCGAAACAGTTCCATATATAGGGCACACAGTGCTTTAGAAAATGCACAGCTACGGATTTATTCTTCAGATAAATTAATCTTAGTTATAGAAGGCTTCATGAAAAGTTTTCGGTTAATAACCCTGTATATCTATGGTATATGAAAAATGATTGAAAAATTCGAATGTGAAGAGGATACAGATAAATGCCAAGTGGCCCCAGCGGGAGTGCACCCTGTAGAGATTCTGAACATGCAACACACTCCCATCTGTCATAGTGTTCACTGACCATCGTCTATTGTTTTGTGATTATGTCTCAGACACCTTCGAATGATTCATTTGTGTAATCGAGTGGTGATACTTTAGTGAGAAAAAATTTATCTCAAAAGTAAGAAGTGTTATCGAAAATGTATGCACCGATCTTCCGAGGGTTTTATTGCAAATTGAATCGGACTTGATATTATCCTATCATGCTTGTTTGTTGACAGAATATAATTCAATACATCAATCAAGATTTTATCGTTGGGAGAAACTAGTTCTTATGGACAAATCTTAATTACATTACAGATTCATAAAAATGGCACTGATGAATGATAACCAAATCTAGTACTTACACATGATTATCTCTGTACATATACATAAATAAAGGTGTAACTGAATAATAAATCATATGAAATGCAAACGATAAACAAGTCAAATAACTTCATTCTTGCATGTCCAAGTTTGGCAGTTATAAAGTCATAATGAAACTCGTTACAGATTGAAAACGGCGCTAAAACAATTATTCAAGTTGCAGACAGATCATTCTGTTCCTTTAAATTTCCTCTAATTAGATACCTTCGACATATCTATCTTCTCATAATAATTACTGGTTGGCAATACAATCATTATTACATTGTGAATTATTGAATACCTATATATATATACGAAATTACTTGTTGGTTTAAGCTGACCTGGGACTGTATAGACAATCCCTGAGACAGCTGGCAGCAAAAAACCAGGTCACTTTGATGTGGGTGCCAGGTCATAAGGGTGTTAAAGACAATATGGGAGTAGACTGTCTTGCCAAAAAGAGACAAGTACAGAATTTCTCGGCCCAGAACCCTTTTGTGGACTCTCCTCCAGGACCCACTTGAGAGAAGAGGTTCGACGTTGGGAAGCAGATGAAATGAAATATCACTGGAATAAAGTGCCAGGACAAAGACAAGCGAAAAGGCTAGTGAGCCATTTGCAAAAAATAACTAAACAGCTTCTCGAGTTGGACAAAAAAGACTTCAAACTGGTAACGGGACTCCTTACTGGACACTGCCCTCTGGGGTATCACCTCAAGAAGATGGGTAAGACAGACAGTGATAGTTGCCGCTACTGCGAGAACTTCGCTGAAACTGCAGAACATTTGCTGTGCGAATGCCCAGCACTCTTATGCAAGGGGCTCAAGTTCCTGGAAGGGGCCTTCTTAGAGCCCTCCGCTGTCAAGAACCTAGCTCCTAGAAAACTGGTAATCTTTACATGGAGTCTCGAAATCCTGGGCCTCGAATAGATTTTAAGGGTTATGCACAAAATATCTAATAGGTCGAGTTGCTTACTACTCCCACATTTTGGCCGTGGTCATAAGTGATTGATTGTATTGTTATTTATTCGATTTTTGTGTGCAATCTAACTTAGAATAAGATATGTTTCGAAATGATCAGTTCTGGAAACTATATATTGACTCAAAGATATTTCTGAGGAAAAAACTGACAGACTACGATGTCGACTATTTTTCAAACTATTCTCTCGCATTGCATATCTTAGTGGGTGTTCAATAAATCAAGCACCAATACGAAATGTCTCGTAATGTATGAGTAGCTGCCATTTTTGTGTTATATCGACTGCCGTTTTGTTGATAATAATAACGAACCAAACCTCAAACTATAAATTTCATTATACCTGTGACTTTTATTATACTTGTTTATCGATACAGACAAAATATGATGCTGTTTAAATTACATTATGATATATGCGTGATTATAGGTCAACGATTTTTCGAAAGTCCTTAATTTATGACAGAATCAATATTCAATATGGAGTTTACCGGATAATCGTGCATGGCCATGTTGAGATGTTTGTCAATATTTATGACAAATGAAGTGGTTTCCATAAGAAATTCAACAAAAATTTTGGGGTCATATTTAAATTGTACGAAATATAATGACAGTATTAAACATAACTTTTACTTTTAGGTAGTAGATATATTTCATAACAGATATTGGAATACATATTCCATTTCAAACATCTTGTAAAATATAATTTATAATATAACAAGATTTCAGAAATACAGAACGCCTAATTAGAAAATTGATTTGATTAGGTAATTCAATAAGTTAATGTATTCATATATTTCTTTCGATTCATCTGATAATAACTAGCCCCTTCAATCCAACACAATTATCCTTAATTATGATTCAGTAAACATAAATGTTATATTATAACGCAAACGAACGCAACGAACAACGCTGTAATATACAGCGTGTCTCACTTTAAACGGCCCCCTCTGTATCTCAGTTATTAGTTATGCGATTCCTACCAAATTTGGTGTGGTATGAATAACCATCAATATGATCAGTTTCACGGAGATGAACAGTATTTTGGACAGTGCCGTGCGTTTTTATTGATATAAAAGGGGTCGAAATAATATTAGTAATTTTTTTTACAGGAAATCTAACCTCATATTATTGTTCTTCATGGTTCGTAACCCCATATGTAAATTTTCACCTACTTTCTATAGAGGGATTTAAAAAAAACGGGCACATTGAAACTGTATTTTTGAAAGCGGAAATACTCGTTTTAACAGAAGGAAGCGACAGAGGAATGTATCATATTGAAGGGCGGTTATGTTGAATGATGATCGTTCTTCTGAAAATTCTTTTAAAACGAGTATACGCTCGCAAAATTGCAGTTTTTTTAAAAACCCCTTTATGAAAGATAGGTGAAAATTCACTTATGATGGGGGTTTCGAACCATGGAGAACAATATAATATGAGGTTAGATTTCCTGTTAAAAAATGCCTAATATTATTTTATAAAAAATCGACCCCTTTTATATCAATAAAAACGCACGGCACTGTCCAAAATAATATTCATCTCTGTAAAACTGATCATATTGATGGTAATTCATACCACACCAAATTTGGTTGGAATCGCATGACTAATAACTGAGATAAAGAGGGGGGCCGTTTGAAGTGAGACACGCTGTATATTACAGCGTTGTTCATTGCGTTCGTTCGCGTTATAATATAAAATTTATGTTTACTGATAGAATTATAGGTAAGAATAATTACATTATACCTGTGACTTTTATTATACTTGTTTATCGATACAGACAAAATATGATGTTGTTTAAATTACATTATGATATATGCGTGGGGCCATTTAAAGTGAGGCACGCTGTATATTCGTATTCTGTAGAATATACAAGGTGATTCAAATTCGATGCTCATCATGATGGAGGCGATTGAAATCATCTATGGCACTTCAAACTCTCTCTGTTTCCCTTTTTCGGTAACTTCTATGTTATTGTAATAATTGTATTCGAAATTGTAATTTGTAATTGTATTTGAAATTGTGATTTGTAATTGCTTTTAGTAATTATAGTACCTATTAGAAATCGTAATTAGCATCTGATGTATTGTAAACGATTTTGCACATTTTTTGCGTACTAAATGTAAACTTATGATTGTAATGCTGTTCTACTATTTTGCTAAATAAATAAATCATGGGGATTGATGATGGTTTCATGAACAATTCGAAGTTGACATTTGTTACCTATTTTCCATAATAGCAAAGTGATAATATTGATGAATTAATTCTATTTAATTATATATTTCTAGGTCTTTTGGATGAGAGTTCAATAGCTAACATTTAACATCTGGAACAGATCTTACATTTGCTTATAAATATCCTTCTCTATCAATTACATTAATATCCAGAGAAGCAAGTGTGAAGCAATAAATACATCCTCGGTGGCTGCAATTTATATCTCGCGTCAGTTATTAATAATTTCGGAAAGTATTCGATTCCGAAAAACTTATCACTTCCTAGATTCGGTATCTAATTTTAAAATCTTGACTATACAGGGTGGTCTTCTGCATGAAATATGAGTAGTTTGAAGATATACTGGTGGAAAACCAAACTTTGTGATACATTATGATTGAACGTCATTATGGAAAATTTCAACTTTTCAATACAAGGTGTATTTTTATTTCGACCAAGAAAATCAAAGCTGATGATGATCTTTCGAAAAGGAATCGAAGGACTCGGAATTCGTTTGAATCTCAAAAAGTTGCAATGAGGAAGTATACATTATTTTTATATTATACTACTGCAACAAATACACAAATATAATATCGCAGTTACATGGAGATAATTAGTGCCAAATATTCAATAAAATATTCACTCCTTTTATTCACTTCGTCATATTCAAATTGTAAGCCAATAGACATAACTATGTAAAACAACCGAATATCTCCTTAGCCTATTCATTTTCCTTATAAATGGAATATTGAGGCTTATTTTTTTGAATCTGTTTTTGAGATATTACGTATATTGCTGCGATGTAATTCGCCAGGCATTTTTTGAATAATCTCGTTTGCCTTCTATATTTATTGATTCTTCCAATTCATTATGATAAGAAATATATTAATGCAAATCATCTTGTATTATTAATGAAGTGAACGTTATACATTATCTCACATCAGTTGTTATGCATCAAAAATTATACAGGGTGTTCGTGAATTGCTACCCCAAAATAAAATAGGTTAGGGAGCTCGCTAACTTTAGTATTTTTTGTTAAAGAACATGTGTCTGTATACGCTGACCTGTGTTGCAACTTAAAGTTGTAACTTCGTCGGGGGTGTGACCTCTTTCAATTTGGTAGAAATTTACATTACATACATTATATTGAAGCTCAATAACCCTGAGATTCCTTTCAATACATGTTCATGAAATAGGACATCTTACTAGCTCCGTACATATTGCGCGGGAGCCAAAATATGTAAGTGAATACCTACCTCGAACTTGATCTTGCGAAATAAGTTCCCCAAAGCTTGTGTCGTCCATTATGCATTGCTTATTCATACACGTACAGCTAGTCATTTTTTTCTTTGGCGATTCGACGAATCGCGTACCCATGTGGTGCTCAGCGTGAGAAATACCATTCATTTGAATATTCGAACGCAATGCGACTTCCATGGAGTACGCCATCTGTGTACATTTCGTATTTACTAATCCCGTATCAGCCTGGATCAGAGTATCACGATGCTTTGTGCACGATCACAATATCAGATTTTCTTGGCGAGAGGCTCACTAGCCTTTTCGCTTGTCTTTGCTCCTGGCACTTTATTCCAGTGAGATTTCATTTCATCCGCTTCCCAGCGTCGGAACTCCTCTCTCAAGTGGGCTTTGGAAAGTCCACAGAGGGGTTCTGGGCCGAGAAATTGTGTATTTGCCCCTTCTTTGGCGTAGCAGTCTGCTTCCTCGTTGCCTTTAACCCCCTTATGACCTGACACCCACATCAAAGTGACCTGGGTGACCTGCGCTGCCAATTGTCTCATGGATTGTTTACAGTCCCGCAAGTCAGCTTAGACTCACAAGTGTATGACTTCAGAGCTTTTAGTGCTGCTTGGCTATCTGATAGAATATATATTTTTGCCCTTCGAGTGTCCCTTTCGAGGCACTCCTGGACACATATCTCTAAAGCATGTACCTCTGCTTGAAAGATGGTTGGGGTGTTACCAAAGGATTTTGAGAGCCTGAAATTTGGCCCTGTAACTCCCACTCCAGCCCTTTCATCCATCTTGAATCCATCAGTATACCATACTGATCTCGATACTGATGCATTCCTTCCCAGTTGAGGTCCGTTCTCTGTGCAAATTTGGTGGTTGTATATGACCACTTCAAACTGCATTTCGAAGTCGTACCTAACTGGCATGATATCTGTCGGTTCAGACATGGATTCTAGTGAAATATTTTCCAAAATCTTCAAGTGTCCAATCCGATTTCCTGATTTGAGTTTTTTGTCTGGCTCAGTCTGAAGGCACGGGTGCAATGGTTGAAGGTTCAGCATAACCTCTAAGGCTGCAGTGGGGCACGTGAATATTGCCCCTGTGATTCCCAGACTTGCTAGCCGTTGCACTTTCTGCAGCTTGACTTGTGCCGAAATTTGTTGCATTTTTGGGCACCATATCAATGAAGCGTAGGTGACCATGTGTTTGATGATCGGTTGGTATGACCAATAGATCATTTTTGATTTCAGACCCCATGTCTTGCCAACGACTCTGCGGCATGTCCAGCTTGCCGCTATAGCTCTGGAAATAATGTGGTTGAGTTGGCTGTTCCATGTCAGTTTTTGGTCTATTATAACGCCCAAATATTCAACTTCTTTGGAATAAGTGAGCTGAATTCCATTTATAGAGTTCATACTTTCGCCTCTTGGTAAATGGAACCAGCACTGTTTTGCTAGGATTGACATTTAGTCCTTCCTCTGCACACCAGCTTCTGGTTGTGTTTAGGGCTACTTGCTTGCCCCTAATAGTGACACATCCAGGCATAAGTTCACCCACCTATTCTTTGTGAAAGACCTTAAACTCTATGCTTCCGGTAAAAGGGAATTAGACCAATCCCTCAGGGTGATACAGGAGTATACTCAAGCCATTGGAATGGAATTCGGGATGAACAAATGTGCACTGGTTCATCTCAAGAGAGGACGATGCGAGGACTACGACAAGGACGCGTAGCTAGTGGTGGGAACTGGGAAGCAAAATTCCTACATCAATTGGAGACCGGAGAGACGTACACCGTACACAGATGGTGAAATACACTCTCCGCAAGAAGAATGGCAGTGACTCACAGATCTGGTCTACGGAACTGCAAGAAAAGAATAAAGTCGCTGCGCTAACTAACATGCTAGCTGTTTTGATCCTACTCTACTCCTTCGGAGTGATGAAGTTGACACTAGCTGAGCTGCGACAACTTGTCGTGAGTACTCGCAAGATGATGCACCTTAGTAGGAGCATCCAACTTCGTATCTCCATAATAGAGAGAGCATAAAAGCTGCAGAAGTTGATGAAATCTAAGGTCAGGCGGGCTGAAATTGGAAACAGAGGGGTTCCTCATGGCATGCCAGGATGAAGTTATCACTATATTGCATTACCAAAGTCGAGTAATGGGTATGAAGGTTCCTGATGTAAGATGCAGGGCCTGCCGTAGGGCGCTGGAAACGCTGATGCACCTGCTTTCAGCATGCATTTCAGTCTATAAAGATAGACCATACCATTTGAGGCATTACTGTGCGGTATAGAAAAAATTCCAGTGCTGCCCTATGCTCCAGGCGTATTGAGAATAAAAGGTGTTGAACTTATTGGAACTTCTCATACCCATTCTCAGACAGATACAAGCCAGTAAGTCTGATTTTTGTGATTGAATTCTCAGCACCAGCCCAACCGAATATAGTTTTGAAGGAGGAAGAAAAACGGACATGATCTAGATAGCTTATCTCATTAGAACTCCCCAGAATTGAAGAATGACATGAATCATATTGCCGCTTCAGTCTGAAGTCAGGAATAAGATACGAGTTACAAGTTGGTTTTCGTGAAGAAGCTTTTTAAAAAACGAAAAATCTTTCACAGGGTCTTTATTTATCTCATGATCGAGATGAACAACAGGCAAAGACTGAATCGGAAAGTGTATCACTTAAACAAATAGACTCATTTATGATGATGCTGCAAAGTATACAATTTCATATGAATAAGCTAGATAGTTCTTGTAACTCCTCCGGCACTAGTTGAGAACTATGGGGTTGATCCAAAGTTCGAAGTTAATCTGACATCGGGGGTTGGTTTGACTTGTTCAAGTCCAAGCGCCTCGTCCAGGGTTGGGTTTCTTGAGAGCTTCTTCTTCAAGTAGAAATGCCGTATCATATAAGCTATAGCAACACCAATTATTAAATACAAAAATATAGTATACAAGCTTATATTGTCAAAATGTATCGTTGAATCGTCTAGATTGGTTAGTTGTTGCTTTTGGTCCTCGAGAATGTTGTAGATGCCATCCATGTCATCTAAATTGATGTGTTCTAATTGTAGAGGCTGAAAATTAATTTCACTTTGTACATTAGAGTCCGAAAAAGTCTTTATATTTGGCAGTTCAATGTTTTTATAACTGGGATCACTTTTTTTGTATGTCTTTAACACGATGTCTTTGATATGAACTTCACAGAGATTGTTCAGTTCTATAATAAATGTTCCATTAAGTGGAATATTATCTTTATTTTTCCCGCACTTTTGAACGGCCACTATATTTTCTGGGGTGATGACGATCCATTGGTTTTTCTCTAATTTCTGTATTTTAGTCCTCTTGATTTCGGCTGGTATCTGTCTGCAACTCGTGTTCGTAGAGTATTTTAATAATTGAATTTCACAAGGAATGTGGTCTTCAATTTTGGTGGTTTGTACGTCTTGGCACAGGAATTCTTCAGGAATGACTTCTTGACATTTGATGTCCGTGAAAGCGTAATCGTGCTCATTCAATAGGAGATATTTTGAATGGGGTATTATAGTTTTGAAGGAATTATCTATAGGAGTTGGTAGAGGATACAAATGATAGTAATTATAATCATCTGCTTCCACTATTGGAATTTCTATGATGAAAATTATTTCATTTCCTTTACTATAACTTTTAATCTCCATTGTTTTCTCAAATAAAATCAGATTTTTCATGATTGGATCAAATGGAAATTTATTATTTTTCAAATGCTTGCTAATTGCAGTGATCTCAGACAACAATTCAGATGGTTCAATAATTGCATTATGAAATGTGTTTAATTTTGCAAAAGTGATTGCTACTTCAATTTTTTCTAAGATATCATACATTATTTGGAAAGTATTGATGAACTGTGAAATAACTGTTTGCAATAGAAAATAATGATAATTTTCTACGTTGTCTATGTGAATAGTTTTGATGATTTCTTGCAATTCCTTAATCCGAGAATTCATTATTTCTTGATTATGAGCTAGCATTTCGGTATCGTTTTTGAATTTTTGTATAGATGTTTGTAGTAAAGTTATTTGATTACCAATAATCGTTTTGAGCTTGTTCTGATTATTCGATAATGATAAAATAGCTTTATCATATTTTTCGGCATCACTATAGTCAAGATTACCTGTAATTGCTTTGACAATTGATCCGAGTCCATCTATGAGTGCTCGTTTTCGTCTAACATCCCATTGTGGATTCAATTGTTTTATTTGTGTTAATATTTTATTCTCGAGTATAGTCAATACATGGTGAGAATTATGAAATTCTTTGTCATAGTTTGGTCCATGTGTAGAATTTTCAAATGCGTTTTTTTATTCGTGAATACGAAGTTCGTAACGTCATAAATTCTTCGATTATATTTGAAATGTCATAAATTTGTATGAATGTCCATGAGTCAACTTTGTTTTGTGTGTTTCCAAGTTTCAGGGTTAGGATTCCAGGATTCGTATTAAGATTATGGAATTTGATTGGTTCTAGTCTTCCGTAGATGAAACAGAAGGTGAATCTGTAACAACAGAAGGTTTTTTCAATTCTTCAATATGGAGGATTTCTTTTTTATTTCTATTCGCTTTGAGTGTAATTTCAACTCGGTTTCTCTCTAACATTTTAGTAATTTCATACGGGCCTATGAATTTCTTATCTTTTTTATTTCGAGATTTGGGATTCTTTTTATAAACTGTTTGACCTAAACGAAATTCAGAACTTGTGTCGCCTAGTGTATTATGTTTCGAAATTGTTTTACGCTTTTTATCTTCCAATTTAGATTTCACCACTTCGTAGACGTGTTTCAATTTTTATTTGTGTTTTTCAGCATATTCTGTATAAAAAATGTTAGGAATAAATATTTCGTTTGGATTTCTCGAGTCTGTATGACCGAATGTGAGTTCGAAAGGGGAAAACTCGGTTGAACTATGAATAGAACTGTTGTAACCTAATATGGCATAATCCATAAGGTCATCGTTTTCGTCCGGATATATTTCTCGTAGAATTCGCAAGTGTTCTATTATTGTCGAGTGAAAACGTTCAACTGGAGAATTTGATTCATGATGTGTGGGTGTAGTGAAATGCACATTGATTTTTTGAACCTTCAGAATTTCTTTTACTGTTTCGTTATTAAATTCCGTTCCATTGTCAACTACTAATGATTGGGGTACACCGAATGCAGTGAAGTATTTCAATAAAGCTTTACTTATGTGAATTGCAGTTTTTCCATGAATGAACATCGCTTGAGCAAATTTTGTGAATGCGTCGACCAGAGTTAAATAATTTTTTCCATCAAAAATAAAAACATCTATATGAACTATTTGAAATGGTCGGGAAGCTGTTTCAGTTAGCATTAGCGGTACATAAGGGGTTTTCCTGGCGTATTTCGATCTTTGACATATTTCGCAAGAATTTATATAGGTAGTTATGGTTTGTTTCATGTTTTTCCAGTAATAATTCTTTTTCAAGCGTTCGAGAGTTTCGTTAATTCCTCGATGATTAGTTTTTCCTTCATGATGGTTTTTAATCAACATGAGTTGTTCATCTTTGTCAATTATGGTGTTTAGTCTTTTCATGCATCTAATTAATTTCGGTCCTTTCTCTGAGAAATGTTTTAGATATACTTTACAAAATGCTTTATACAGATTTTCAGAATGGAAATATAATGAATAGGTGTTCTTTGACTCTGTGTTTTCAATTAAAAATTGTAATATTAATTTCTCATTGTTGACTTCAGGGATTTTCAAATGCACGATTTTATAGTTCTCATAATTTTCACGGGTTATATCCACTTTATGATAGGTATTAGGAAATACTAAGATTTGATTGAATTTATTGTTAATAATTTCGTCATAAATTTTTATACCTTCGTTTGTGGTTTCATTCGCGTCAGAATGTTGTGTTGATATATTATCAGCTGGTTTAATTTGTACGTCGGATAAAATTTGTACTTGTTGGTTTTGATCTAACATTTGCGGTTCTTCCAAATTTTGTTCTAGGGTCTCTAAAAATTTTGAAATGTCTTGATCTACTACGTCAATTGGGTCAGATGTACTTGGTCCTGCTTCCAATGATTGAATATAATCTGTAATATCTTTATCAATATCACCTGGGTTATTAGCAACGGAAATTTCGTCAGTTTCGATTACATTGATTGGTATTCGCGAGAGACAATCAGCATTTGTGTTATATTTTCCTTTTTTATAAACTATGTCGTAATCAAACTCTTCTAATTTTAATCTCCATCTTACTAATTTCGAATTTGGCTCTTTGAGTTTGAATAACCAAGTGAGTGGTTTGTGATCTGTATAGATCGTGAATTTTCGTCCATAAAGGTAAGGCCTAAAATGTTTACACGACCATATGATAGCAAGAAGCTCTTTCTCAATTGTTGAGTATCTGGTTTCACTATCATTTAATGTTCTAGAAGCATAAGCGACTGGCCTATCGTTCGGTATTTCTCCTTGCGAGAGTACAGCGCCAATTGAAAAATTACTAGCATCGGTTGTTAGTACAAATTTCTTCGAGAAGTCGGGAAATTGTAAAATTGGGTCATTAGTCAATAGTTTTTTACACGTGTTGAAAGAATCGATGAAGTCTTTATCGTGTATTACTTTCGAATCCTTTTTAAGACATTTAGTCATAGGTTTAGTGATCTTTGCGAAGTCACGAATGAATCTTCGATAATAGCCTAGTAAACCAAGGAAACTTTTGATTTCTTTCGGATTACGGGGAATCGGAAATTTAGTTATTGCTGATATTTTATCAGGGTTTGGTTTTACGCCGTCAGGTGTAATTACATGACCAAGATATTGAACTGATTTTTGAAGAAATTCGGATTTGTCAAGTTGAATCTTTAAATTGTTTTGCCTTAATCTATCGAATATTGTTTTCAGTCTGTCTATATGTTCTTGAAGGGAAGTACTATAAATTAAAATATCGTCAAGGTAAACAACACATATTTCGTTTTGTAGACCTCTTAGGACGTTATCCATAACCCTCTGGAAGGTGGAGGGGGCATTTTTCAAGCCAAAGGGCATCCTCCTAAATTCAAAGTGTCCTCCTTCAGTACTAAACGCGGTTTTTGATACGTCTTCTTTATCGACTTCAATTTGATGAAAACCACTGGCGAGATCCAGGGTTGTAAAATAATTTGCTTTTCCTAATTTGTCCAATATATCTGTGATGTTTGGCAAAGGGTATTTATCGTCTATTGTTCGTTCATTCAGTTTTCTATAGTCTATGACTAACCGCCATTTTTTATGTCCGGAAGCGTCCATCTTTTTAGGAACAATCCAGATTGGGCTTGACCATGGGGAAATACTATTTTGAATGATTCCTTGATCTAGCATTTTTTCAATCTGTGATTTCACTTCTTGTTTATGCACATCTGGGAAACGATACGATTTCGTGTAAATGGGCGAATCATTGTTTAGTCTGATTTTGTGAGTGATTGCATTGGTAAAGCTCAAAGGAATATTTTCGCAGTAAAATATGTCTCGATAGTTGTAACAAAGATTTCTCAAAGATTCTTTTTCTTCTTTATTGCAATGTTCCAATCTTATATTTTTCAGATTTTGTTTCAACAATGTATCATGTGATTGATCTATGAAATTATTGGATTCAATTTTATTCATGAAATTTATATCAATGAGGTTCAATGTTTCGATTTCGAATGGTTCTAAAATATCTAGTTTTACAGGTTTTTCACTGATATTAGTTATGGTAGTAAAGGCAAAGTAATTTGATACATTCACTATTGCTTTGGGCATTTCTAAACCATTGTCAAAATTTTGATAATTTAAAATTCCAATACCGTCTTTTTGTTGTACAGGTATTTTCACTACTTGTTGTACACGTGGAGCAACAATGATTTGGTGATTTGAAATACTACTGGTTTTCTTCTGTGTCTCGTCTTGTTCGAATATAATTGAAATGTTAGCAAAGGGTGTTGAGAGAATTTTCAAGTTCACGTTTACATTCGCATTCAATTGTTTGAGTAGGTCTACGCCTATTATTCCATCGAATTTGTCGCTAAATTTGAAAAGATAAAATTTATGTGATCCATCTACTTTAAATATCTGAAAAATCGGAATTTCGGCCACTTCGTCATGATATGAAATGTCATGAGCTGTTTCAATATTGAATGGTTCTTTGTAAATAAAATTTTGATAAAATTTATAAGATAATTCTGGATCCATGAGACTTTTAGAACTCCCTGTATCTATCAAAAGGTTGGCATTTATTTGCGGTATGAAAATATAAGGAAGGTTTGCTTTGAGAGTATTTACATGTATTATGTTACTTTGGTAGTAGTTGCTGCCTCCTGAAAATTTTCATTCGGAGAATTTTCACGAGCGCTATCTGATGTTTCTACCGGTTTAATTTCTGCGGATACATCATAATAAGTATTATTTTCTTCGTTCGGGGAATTATAATAATGATAACTAGGTGAATTGTAGTAGACGTCATCTGAAAGCGGATAATTTTGATATTCATCGTATGAATTATGGTCATAATATTCGAATGGGTTTTCGAATTGTTAATCAATATTTTGAACATATAAATGATTAGATACAAATTTCGAAGGTGTTTTAATACGAGAATTGCCAGATATTTCCATCGGTTCAGGTTTAAAATTGGCGTTTTGATTAGGTCGAATAAATTGTCTTGTTTGTTGGGACGGATTTTGACGTTGTCCGAAAAATGGTTGTCTCTGATAATTATTAAATTGTGGTCTTGGCTGATATTGTTGTTGCTGTGGTATAAAAGGTGTGTAAGTTTGATTGGGTGGTTGATAAAATGGTGATTGATACTGAGGATTAAATGAAGTGTTAGGTTGACTAGGTGATCGATTCATTTGAAACGGGGGAAATTGTTGTTGTGGTCTATTATTAGAAAAAATCATTTGAGGTCTGAATGGATATGAATTATTTTGATTTGGTTGGTTAGGTCAAGATGGAGTCATTCTTTGTGCAGGTCTGAATGTCGTTTGTGAATTCAAAGTGTTTGATCGTTGAGTCGAATAAAAGAAATTTTCTTCTTCGATTACGAGACTCATAGCTTTTTCAAGACTGTCAGGATTTCTTAAACGCACATTATTTTGTAACGGACTGGGTAGTCCACGAATGAATGTTTTCATTGCCATGTCATTATAGTTTTTGAGCCAAATGGTTTTTTCATCTGCTGTTAAAGTCAGAGTGTTTAATTTGGAAATAATCAAACTTCTAGCATCTTGGCAACGCATACCGAAATTGTAAGGATTCTCATTTCGTGATGGTCTCAAAGAAATAAGGTCTTGCAATAAACAATCAATATTACGTTGATCTCCAAAACTCAATAACAAGGATTGTTTGATTTCTATCCAAGTTTGCAGTTCTGTTCGAGAACCTATTAAAGTTAAAGCTCTACCTATGAGTTTACCCAAAATAGATCTAAGTAGAAAATTATTAAATGGGTCATCGTTTGATGTTCTAGCAAATACGTTTATGAGATTTTCACAGTTCCCAATAAAAATGTTGAGAGTGTGTGGATTACCTTCATAAGATGGAATCGAGTCTAAATACAGTCTCAATAGTTGGTAATTAATTGCTGTTTGTTCTGTAGCCATGTTGATTGTTTCGGAACTTAATTGAATATTTTCCAATAACTTAGCTAGTGATTCTAAATCAGAATCAGTCATAGAAATAATAACAGATATGATTATAAACTATCGTTTGGGGTTTAAATATGGAAAAGTAAATGGAAATTGAATTGCACTTACAGTACTATGAATATTTTCATTCTTCTTCTTCTTGTTTGTTGTTTCTTATCCTACGTTTCTTATCCTACGTTTCTTATCCTAGCTGCCTATAGGTTTGGAAAGCGATTTTCTTCTCCCAGGACTTGTTTTTTCTGTTTTCTGCGTTGATTGATCGTTCTCCTTCTACACTGTTCACTTGTGTGTTCAGCGGTGAAACGTCCCAGCTTTGGATCCGATATGCCCTCGAATCTAACTAGTCTTTTTACACTACCGAACTTTTTTTCGTATCCCGATAAATCGTTGAGACGAAAAACTGTCTGTGCGATACAAACAATTTTCGGGATCCTACCGACTGCGCCAGTTACAAGTTGGTTTTCGTGAAGAAGCTTTTTAAAAAACGAAAAATCTTTCACAGGGTCTTTATTTATCTCATGATCGAGATGAACAACAGGCAAAGACTGAATCGGAAAGTGTATCACTTAAACAAATAGACTCATTTATGATGATGCTGCAAAGTATACAATTTCATATGAATAAGCTAGATAGTTCTTGTAACTTACGTTAGCATTACGTAATCACGTCACGTCAAAGAGAGCATACGATTTTGCGTGTGATTGGTCTTCACTGATTATTATCTAGATCTCCATCAAGAATTTTACCGCCTTTTTGATGATTTGAAACATAATGATTTTTTTTTTAAGAAATCACGGAGCTCAGGAAAATAATTGTTTGAAAAAGTGAACAGGTTGAGTGAGTAGTCTCGAATTATGGCCTATTATTATTTGACAGTTAGATGATAAGCAATGTTTTAAAAGATCCACTATAATCAAGTGGAAAAATTATATATTCTACTGAAAATGGTTGTGAATGATTGTATTTATATCAAACCCTGGTAAAAGCTCTTTTGGTCTTAAATATCTGATAATTAAGAAATGCAACATTGAATTGAGAACATTTTTCTAATGCTTGACCTGAATGAGCGAAATCATAATTCTTATTACCTCTCTTCTTGATACCTATTGACTAATTATTTAATGCCAAGTATGCCCAGTTGATGCGTCCCAAGTGTTATCTGGTATGCCTGTCACCAATGACTTACTAATTTTATTGTTATTCATTTCATCGTCCTTGCGGATTTTATTGACCAGTTTTTCTATGGGGAAGATGTTCAGTTCACCATGTATGATTATAAATGGTATGAACTGTTATTCATTTCTCAACCATTCCCACATTCCAGAGAGGTGGCTATATGGCGTTTTTGATGATTGTTGTGATTTACAGACTATTTTTCCACTGACAAGTGCTCGTAAAATAATGAACTCATACCATAAACTGTTTATTTCTCAAAGCTGTATGAATTTTTCGAAATAATCATCGCCTATCAGAATTGGTGTTGATTTACATGAAAAGTAAAATCAGCTCAATATTAATTGATTTCGTTGGACGTTCAGGTGAAACATTCATTAATTGAAACTGACTGAAGAAATAACTACTCTGAAACCAAAGAGCGTTGAACATTAATTTTATACTGGGTGAGTCAAGCTGAACGCATCGGACTTATTTGGCCGTATGGCGACTTTTCTGATGAGTCTTTTTAACCAGGCACATGTACATCAATCTGGACTAAGGTACATCAATAAATCACACTTGGGGTCTATCTGGAAGGATTACAGTTATGTAGGGTGTGAAAAATCGACATTTTGGTCAATGCAGCTCCCTATCTTTACTTTCAAATGACTATCTAATGACAATGAATTAAATCAAATAAAGGGTGGTTGAGAATTCTGGTTTCTGAACAGAAGACAGGCATATCATGCCTGGTCCTTGTTCAATATTCCAAACCTCATCAAAATCTAAGATAAAATTATATTCAAATTAAACTATTAAAGAGTATAATGATCCTGAATATTTCCTCATGAATTTAGAATGAAATTGTAGTTGTATACTTATTCAATTTGGCTGTTCCATACTGTAAACATTGAATAATCTGTATTTGTATTATTCCCACACTGAAATCCAAATTTTTTTCATGCACTAGAAATTTTAAAAATGGGAGAATAATATGATATATTTTGGCTTCTCAAAAAAAAAATAATAAATATGGTAACAGATGAAGAAGTTATTTTTTCAGTGAAGAGACAATTTTATAGCCGTAGCCAACTAGTTTCTTATTTAGGTCGACAGTAGTACTCCGAGCTAAAAACTGACACCTAACACCTCCAACTCCCCCATCCCTCCTCCTTAGAATTGAATCCCTCAAAAAAAAAATACTCCCACTGAATGTAACATGTAACGCGTGGGTGTATGTATCATGCTTATACGCTCCGATGAGTTCAATGAACATAAGAGAACGAAAAACTCTACTTGTTTACAACACTAAAGTATTTCCTTGAATCCAGCATAATGGTGTCATTTCATAAAAAGGAAGCGTAACCCATTTATCATTCGGCAGAGACCCGAAATAACTCACATGTCCCCGTCTGTTGTATCATTTTCGATCTGGTTGAGATTATACAGTGTTTCAAATGGATTTTGCCACTTAGCGTTCTCACTAAACACCGTAGAATCTGTGGCGTATCGATTGGGGAAGAAGCCCAAGCTGAAGGTTCAGAGTGGATCCCATCGAGAGTTGCAATAAGCAAATGTTTCAAGTTGAAAGGCAAGCGCAGTGATATTTTGTGAACTACTTAGGTACCTACTTTTCACTATCATATAATAAAAGAACTCACGGTTCCAGCAGAAAAACTTCAAGCATAATCTATGACAATAGTTTTACCAATCAGCAAATTGAATACAACTTCGGTGCTTGAAAGTGCATTCATTCAACAAAAATCTAGAGATCTGAACTCTTTTCTAAAGTTAATGATGATTACTTAGTTATTGAGGTGATAACTTACGAAATATATACGATAAAAGTTCTTGCTAGCATAAGAATCCCTTGGTAACACCCCAACCATCCTTCATGCAGAAGTAAAGTAGGTACATGCTATAGAGAAATGTGCTCAGGAGTGTTTGAAAGGTGTTTTTAACCACCAACTCAAATAGTTGCGAAGCAACCCTCGTAAGTCTAGGACTTGTATGAGTAAGGAAGACGGGGACCTCAGCTTTTCAAGTGTCATCCGAAGCACTTCTCGGCTGATTATCGTTGAGAGTCCGAAGGATTGATATCTAGGTACCAGGAATGTTCGGTTGGTCACCTATCTCCTCCTGCTAAACGATACTATAGAAGTAAATGAATATTTCCAATAGCCGCAGCGGGATTTGAACTCGGGCCCAGTTAAAGGAGTGATAATATAGTCAAGCAGCACTGAAAACTATGAAGTTATATTCGAACTTGTGAGTCTGAGCTGACTTGGGATTGCAAACAAACCTTGAGACAATTGGCAACGAATCTTTGAGGTGGGTTTCAATGTCACAAGAGAGTTGAGGTTAGAGGCAACACGGAAGCAGACTCCTTTGCCAAATACACAATTTCCCGGCCCACAATTCACATGTGGACTCTCCAAAGTTGAAAAACGCTGGAAAACAGATGACTGGAATAAAGTACCAGAACAAATACAAACGAAAGGGCTAGTGAGCCTATCGCTAAGGAAAGCTATATACAGCTTCTCGAGTTGGACAAGGAAGACTTGAACCTGATGATAGACCTCCTCACTGGATACTACCCTCTGAGGTATCACCTCCAATAGATAAGCAAATCAAAGAGTCATATATTCAGTTGCTGCAAACCTGCAAACCTTTGCTTTGTCAATGCCCAGCGCTTTTCTGCAGGTTGCTTAAGTTCCTGGAAGGAGACCTCTCAATAAGATAGACTAAAATGAAGTATCGGAATCTTGGGCCTCGAATAGATTAAGGGTCATGCACAAAAAATCTGATAGGTCGAGGTGCTTGAGAGGCTGCACAATTTTCAAGACACCCCTTGAAATCTACAATCTAGCATGAGAATGACCAGATAATTTTGCCATTATAATTATATGTTGTATTGTTAGCAATGAGGTTAACAGAATTATGTTTAGGATAACAAAACCACTTTTTCAGGATGACAAGGTCATAATGCATTTTACACTGACCAGACAAATAAATGAATGTAATATCGAGTAGGTAGCCTTTTAGAACAAATTTATATCTGCCACTTTTTCATTATACTTTGATGTTTTACTTGCTCTAAAACATGAATATGCTTATAATAACACTAGTGTAAGTGGTGATATTTTCAGCCACAAAAATATAAGTAGAACTTGTATCTGCACTGGTTCTTATAGAAAAAAAAAACGTAATATGATTCTAGAATCATGAATGGTACTTTGAAAAATCTGCGGAAACCATGATTATCTAAAAAATAACGGAGCCTGGAATGGAAGTGTAGTGATCTGCGCATTTTCAGGTTACCTACGTCACTGTACTCATTTTTCAGTTGAGCAAGGGTTGGCGTATCTCGTATCTTCTGAATCTATTCTGACAATTAAAAACGGACGGAGTAAACACAAAGACAGGAGGCTTATGTTAATCGGTTTATCTTAGATGAAACATTTAGGGCCAGTTGTATAAATAATTTCACAGACGATTTAATATTTAATTTGCTTTTAATAATGGCAACACATGCCTTAGATCGCCAGTTATCACTGACAATCGTCAAGACTGATGTTGTTATTGAATGGACGTAATATTTTTCTGCCGCTTTATTTTCAAAATATAAAGTAAGCATGCAATAGTACGAAATGCACCCATATTTTTTTTTATCAAAATGCCATATTTCCATAAGCTTTGAAGCACGTGATCCATCAGCAACACTCATTCATTGGGGACTTACGTCCTTTCTCAATTTATAATTCACGAAGATATGTCTGTTGTTGTTTGTAGGTAATATGTTTTATGTAAGAATTTCTCATTAATAAGTGTACATACCAAGTGAATTAAGGAGGGCCTGCTCCGATGTGCCTCCGATGAATATTCAATCGAGTAATTGATATTATCCTCTATTAGTAAACGACGTTGATAATCTATCCTTCATCTTCATCAGGTACACCACTAAAGGAATAATTTTCTTTTCGATTAATAATAGCATGCAGACGATTCCAATCTCGTGATTGCTCAAATGACGGCTCGAGTGAACGGACGTCTTTATCCAGCACTTCTTCATTAGTAATGGCTTGTCGCTTGTCCCGAAGTGTTCGGAGCACATTGTGGATTCTTTGCATTACGGTGTGGCTATTTTTAGTGGTCGAAACAAGGTCTGCCACTTCGAGAGCACAAAAGGGTGTTCGGCTTTTCGCAGGCCCGTTTCTAAAAAGCACGCTAAGCCTCATTGCAACAGCTATTTGGGGTGATTTATGGGAACCTCCAACGTTGCGAAAAATTTGACAGATTCGGGCATAACGTGCATCGTTTTGTTTACGCATGTGGTTTCCACGAACCAGGAGTTCCCGACAGAGGGTCTGTGGACCACCAAATATATTAACGACCTATCCTGCCCACAGAATTGCTATACAGGGTGTTTGAAATTAAATAGAAAGATTTCAGCCGCAGATTCTAGAAACAAGAATAGTAAAAAGAGTTTATATATAAATGAGGGTAAAGAAATGCACCCCTGAGTTATAGCCATTCGAAGGTGAGAGAGAGATGAAGATTTTTTGCAAATATTTTAATATATATATATATATTTTGGTTAAATATAAAACTTTTCATTCCCATTTCAAAATTCAAGATAATGTTTTGAAACTTTGTTCAGGGGCGTGGAAAAAGGGATGTGCTGAGGGTACTTCTTTCCTTAACTTTTTCGGTAGTTTGATCAGAAAATATAGAAATCTCTAAATATTTACATAAAAATGGTACTCCTGTTTAGTTTCGATAGAATTCACCGTTTTCGAGGTAAATCGATTTTAAAATTATGCTGCGTATAACTTCTAATTCATGACAAGTTCAATAGATGTTTTTTTTATTGCTCCACCAAATATCAAATCGCAACATCGGAGGTATGTGTTGAAAGAGGTAGTATATTTTCTGAAGAAACAGCCGAAAAATGCGTAAACGAAAAATTTGGGCGAAAAAGTACCCCTAGCACCTTCCGTTTCCCACGCCCCTGAAC
Source organism: Chrysomela aeneicollis (assembly GCA_029955515.1). Lineage (NCBI taxonomy): Eukaryota > Metazoa > Arthropoda > Insecta > Coleoptera > Chrysomelidae > Chrysomela > Chrysomela aeneicollis. Next base: position 12,123,002 of record JARUHQ010000011.1, on the reverse strand, counting down.
AAAATTTCAAAATATTTTCAGGTTATCTGAATTGGCATCAAAAATTATAGGTATATGGACAAAATTTCACCTCCAAGGCTCTCGAAAATATTTCCTTCTCGGACTCGCCTTCAAATGACTACACAGTAAAAAAAATATATTTGTTAATGTCTATTTAGTTGAAAATAGCAAGACATTTGTTAATAACCACAAACATTATATCTATATTAGCATAAAATTCATCCGAGGAACTTGTTAATGATGAAATTTGTTCTTTTCACTACAACGATTAGTTAAAAAATGTCCGTAACTAAAATTGTAGTAAAAAATACGATGTCTTTTGTTGATTTCTATGAATTTGAGTGAAATAGACAAAACAAATATTTAATCTTCCAAAAAGTAGTTGTCATTTAATCAACGTTTGACGACGATGTGCAAGTCAGAATGAGGTAAGCTCAGTACTTGGTAGTCTTTCGTGTCGTTGAGTTGTGCGGTGTGAGGTGAGCGTGCAAAGTTTTGTCTCATCAGAAAAGAAGCAACACCTCCATCAAGTTAGAATTCACTGAACTAATCTCTGGTCGATGATGAAGAATTGCTGCATATTAAATATATATTGAAGGTGAGGTTTAATCGTTTATTTTTGGTTACATACAAAATGTTTGGTGATTTCGCAAAACCGTTTCGTGATTCATCTAATGCATTATTATCGACTATAATATGTATGTAAGAATAATTATCTGGTTCTAGATTATTTCAAAAAGCAGGAAAAATCAATAGGGTGGAGTCTTGACAATGTAATAAGAGTGCCCAACTTCCACAAAAAGATAAAGGCAATATTGTTTTAGTAAGAAACCAATTTGTAAATAATCATTACATTTTTCAGCTATAATATATCAAGTTACAATATCGTTGATTCAAGAATTCAAGATGGACGTGGTTGACTAAATTCATATTCAACATATCCCACAAAATTCGAGTGAAAAATGAAGCAGTATACGAGAGTAGTAAACGCCAACAGAGAAATTGCAACAGAAAGTAAGTAGATGAAAAATGTATTCATTGACCTAGAGCAGATTAGATGTACCCTTGAGTATAAAAACTCAATCAAGTGCTGCACTCAATTTCAGTATACTCAATATCAATAGGGTATTATATAGTATATTATTATTCAAACCATTCAGTAGGTACTCATACTGAATAGTCTTTTCCAATAAGGTAGAGGTATTTTACTGCTATCTTTACGGTTTATGCTTGTTCTATAATTTTTGATGTTAAATTCACTAATCGTGTTCAAACAAACTACCCAGTACCTTCAACAATAATAATTGAAATCATAACCGATTTTTTTCAATTATTGCAGATATTTTGGAGATTTATGGAATGATGCAGTTGATTCCAGATGAAATTCGTCATCTTATAACTTCACCATCATTCAATTTGGGCAACTATGTTCATCACTTGAAAGTTAGAAGTTCCTTCTAGTTGCTCAGCATGGAACTACAAGCGGATTTCTAGAGGGATGTCCTGAAGGCATTCATAACATTTTCCAAAATAGGAGATCAGGGTTGACGACATAAGAATATTCAATAACTTCTTTGGAACGTAAGTATGCCTTTGAGTTTTTTCATTCCTATTTCATTCATTCTTATTTCAATTTCATTATTTGAAATTCATGTTATTCCTGATTCATCATTCACCTTTCTGTTTCATTCTAGACGGAGATTCCAGTTCGAGAGATGGAATAAACAGGCAAAGAATACATCTACGTGAATTATATCATCTCTGATTGTTATATATTACCAAATCCGCTGGTAATATTCGGTTAATCATATATGTACATTTTTTCTCAATGTATAGAAATCTGTCAAGAGGTAATACATTTATTCGAGTGTTTATTTTTCAAGTTATTTTGATTTTCTTCATAAAACTGTAAATATTTGTGAATGTCCTCATTTTTTAAATAAAATTGAATTGAAAGATATTCATTGAGTTTTATTCATTTTCCTCATGGTACATCTTTTGCTTATAAATTTTCATACCATACTACTGAACTTGTGGAATCTACAATTTGCTATTATTAAGTATATAATATTATATTGTTGAATTCACAATATTATATTTGAATGAGCAAAATTATATTTTTGAATTAACAATATCATATTGCTAAAGTAACAAAATAGAATACCAATCCACTACAATATTTAGTACTAATTAACCAAAATGATTTGTCGAATCACCATCATTGGTTTCACTTTCATCGAAAGAATATTGTTGAAAATACGAAATATATCCGGTGATTTAGCAAAATCGTTTTGTAGTAACTCAAAAAAAACTAGTATGATTTCGCAACTAAGTTTTGTTATTTGTCAACTAAGCTATTGCACAAATTGACAAGATTCAGTCGACTACATGTACTTTTGTTAATTTAACTAAATAAGGTTAGTGGATCGAGCTGAGCAACAAGTTGTAGTTAATTTTAACTACCCAGTTTTTACTGTGTATAACTCCTTAAGGGGGCATTTCTGGGCCCATGTTTATACTAACTTTTTTGCTATTTTTGGGGATACCCTGTATCCACACCTAGAACGTCAATAAGCAGGAATGCGCGACAACCAGATGACACCAATTAGAAACGAAGCAAAAGTGCTCTTCTGAGTTTGCGCATTGTGTCTCAAACTATTCAACAGCAAGGTATTTGAGTGAAATAAGCCACCGTGAGTAATGATGGTGTAAGAAGCACAATAACATAAACTATTAGATTATAATATATCTTGGTAACTATATGATATGCAACCGACCCAAAATTCGTCCATTTTTCTTCTGAAGCTCTTGAAGTTGACGTTTCTGTTACTGACACGATAAAATTATCAATATTAAATATTGATTAGCAGTACTTTTAGTGTCTAGGAGATTAAACGTATTTCGAACTTCTAAGATTTCAAAATGAGATTGGTACCTAGAGTGTAGCATACAGGATGGTTCAGAATTCAGAATTATATGAGCCACCCTGTATTTGTTTCGTTTAAATATCAACTGATGGTGAATAAAATGTTGAGCTAATAAATATTTTCGTTACAAAAAAATCAAAGTTGAAAAACCTCGATATTTCACAACTATAATAATATACCTCTGTTATCGTTCTAGCTATATATACCCCAAATTTCCAAGTATGATATATCGATGAAATCAGCTTTCCAGGGAGAATCTAAAAAATGAAATTAAATATAGGGTGTTTCGTTAAAACAAGATAACTTTGATAAGGTTGATCTGCCACAATCGTATGGAACGTCCTGTACAATTCAATATAATTTCAAAATTTAGCCTTTGTATCAACATACAGACTACTAAAAACTAACCAGAGTGACGAAATTTCAAAAATTTTACCGTTCCGCTATAAAAATATCCGTCGCTCTTGTCCTATATAGACGTGATCCAACAAATGGTTAGGTTGAGTTAGGTTCTTCTTCTTTTTTGTTCTGCCAGAAAATTAGCCTGGGTACAATTTTAGATAGGTGTGAGTAACATTTTATTTATTAGATATCAATTATTTTGCTTGCAGAAAAAATAGTATGTTTCATTCTGATCAAATGTGACTTTGTTTGACTCGTAAATTTTGAGGGTGATGTGTGATATATTGAGGTTGGTTTTTATATGACGTTATAAAATCAATAATCATGACGAAATATCAAAGGATTTTTCTCACTAATCAATTGCAGATAAATTATTGGTTTTGCTGATGATATCAGGAAATTGTAAAAGTTTGAAACAAACCTGAAGTAGACTTTCATTCAATGAAACAGTGGTTCGAATACAAATTTATCATGATCAACACACAGAAAAAACTATATGTAAGTATACCATTCAGCTGAAACTCTCATTGTCATTCATTATAATAAATAATAAAAAGACTTTTATAATGCTTTTTTCTTGAAAACCCCAGATACTCTTCCGAAAAACTCCACTCCAAATAAAAAAACATGATGGATCTGAGTCAAATTGTCCTTTTAATAACTTCTATGATATTTTGATTCCTCCTACTCATATTCATTTCAAATTGAAAAGCACTCGCAGTGAAATTAATCTTCTATTTGTTGTATTTACTATTTCACAGTAGTTTTTTACTATTTCATGCTGCATAAGATTCCTAAATCTCCATAGGATCTTCTTTGTGCTCGTCACTGTAAATACTGTGATGAACCAAAGTGAAAGGGAACATTATTACAGTCGACTAACTCGTTCAAAAAACAAATCTCAATTCCCCTCATCAATCCGACGACACACAAGATGCTACAAATTAAATCTTATATAAACAAGGTGGCACTGAGATTTATTAGCATTAGGATTTCAAATGACTCTCCATATTTCTGAGGAAGACAGAAGGTTCTCTACCTTTTGATCATCAAAGAGGCCGAGTGAACTCTGGAAATAAGCCGATGTTTACATACGTTTTTAAAAAGCATACGTTGGGGTTTTCGCTTTTTTGATCTTTGGCAGCCAAATCAAAATAGAGGAGATATTTGAAATATTGCGTGAATGTGCATGAAAAACAACATTTCGTTTTACACACATTTCGACAAAATTCTAGCTCTGCGAAGGATAATTCCAACAATCTTCAATATTTGCCTAATATATTTCCAAAAAATTAATAATGAAAATATGTGGACATGAATATCAAATATCTGGACCACTTCAGGTTGAACAGAGGATTCCCCTCTAACTGTTTCATGACAATGAATATGGTTACATAAATAACAATCAAGAACAGTTCTCATTTGTTCAATCAATATAATATAGATACCTAACAAATATTTTTATAAAAAGTCCAGTGAATACATCAGTGGACACTAGAAATACAGAATAGAGAAAATATACTATTTAAAAAAAGATTGTGAAGCAAATATCACCAAACTGAAGTGGATGAGAAACAAGAAATAATATGATAATAATAATAATAATAATAATAATAATAATAATGGCAGGATATTCTGCAATCTGAATGAGCGGATATCTAAATTTCGTGGGTATTTCAATGACACAACTAAAGATTATTTTACTTATCTCCAAAAGCAAGGAAATTATTTTTTGAAATATCTTTGACAAAAATATTCCTAAAGAATGCTAGGAAACGTCGATATTAACGTAATCCAGGAATTGATCCGCAATCCTTTCATTGTCAACGTTTCTGAGGGGCCTAAAAAATTGATTGAATTGAAACACGAACTTGAAAGATACATTTAAGATAGGGATTTTCTTATCTTTATGATTTTTGGAGCCAGAATGCAATTTCTTTGGCTAAAAACGTTACCTGACCTTGTATTTATCGATATTTCTATGCGAGAAGAAGTTTTTGAAATGATCAGGATGCAGTCACAAAAACTTTTAAAATAAAATTCCGTAAAATGTTCGTGAAACAATAAGTCTGTTGGGTTTGAACAATGTTATGCTCGTATTATTATAGGGTTACAGTTCATGTTATAAGACAGAAATGTTGTCAAATGGTCTTCCATCATCACTGAAAGGTTAAAAAGGAAATAATTTATCAAGAAATGAGATCAATCACCCCAAGAATGGTAGACAATATTCAACAACTATTTATCACTAGATTATCAGGATATCAATTTAAATTCAACAGCAGATTTACCTCAATTTGAATTTTTAATGAAATATTGTTCTAATTGCAATTTTCCAATGAAATGTATTTTGGAAAATATCTCCGTTTTCATGAATTGATTTCGAACATTTTTTCTAGATTTCCTTTTATGCAGTTAAGAGTTGAAAAAAACGCGTTTTCATGTACCTATATTTGTCTATTCTTATCTCATGAATCCTGATGGTAATAAACATTTATTTGTATACGGAGTGATATGTCAGTGAAAATTATTGTCAATCTGGCACTGATGATGATGACTTGATATAGAAGTACTTTATTGCGATATTCTGAATGATATATTCTTTATGAAATTCACACGTCTATTACAACAGAGCCATGAAAACCAGTTTCTATTTTTAATGTAATCCAGTAATCAGAAATTCATATTTCACCATATACTTCGAGATATACTTCCATCCGATGTTTATTGAATTTTTAGTAATCTCATTCTATGCTTAACTACTGTATTTCCGGCATTAAGAATATCCTCCGGATCCTGTATCTCTGTTTACATTATTCAAACTAAAATGTTCAATACCTACTAATCTCACCTAATTTCTGGTAATCCCATTCTCAGGCAGATTAGCGCAGTACATGATAAGATCAGAGATTTCGACAATGCTTCTCGTACAGCTGTCGGCAATATAAACGCCAAGAGAGAATAATAGTAATAGTAGAATTAAAGAAATCCCGATAAGTTTGGTGAATGGGGGATCTGCACGTTTTCTTCCCTTCGCCATTGAGGAATGGGTCGCAGATTCGGGTTCAAAGAGACCACATGCCGGCACTATTTATGCTCAACACAATAGCTGGTAATTCGATAACAAACACTTCTGATGCGGGTGAGATTGGTGTTGACTGTTGGTAGTAATTGGTGACACTTTGAGGGAATGAAAATATTTTAGATGTCTGGAAAATAATGATAATATCGTCTTTATTCATCCATTGCAAGAACATAACAAAATACAAAAAGTGAAAAAAATGCATACGTATTGTATTTTCAAACAGATACCTTCAATAATGAAAAGGGGTATCAGCGTTGCGCTGCTTTTTAACTCACCTCAAAAATGGTTAGTCATTTATAAAAATACAATGACTATTTATCAGCAGCATCAGAAACTAGTCTGCATCAAGTTCAGGAAATATAAATATCAACAAGCAAGTATTCAGTTTGTGCTTGTGAATGCATCAATCAATCACGATGTTGAAAACTTATATGAATAAAATTGTAATTCATCAAGTAATTCTTCATCTCTTATAATATCAATAGAGGAAACAAAACCAAGATTATAAAATCAAAAATCAGGTAGTCCACATGGTACCATTCAGAAATCTTCATTCGAGTATTCAATGATGCATATTCAGTGAACTCAGCTCATCAGGAGAGTTTTCACGGCCTTCTTGAAATAACTAATTATATATGAGAAAATCAGAATAGGCTACTGATCTCTGAAAACTGCAGATATTGACTCGGATATTGATGATGTAGTATTCAACCCAACAAAGAACAAAATATCCGTAGTCAGTTAAGAGAGCAGAACATTCCTATAACAACTACGGTGCCAAATGTATCCATAAAAAATTCTGATGAGAACAACATTATTCAAGAATTATATATTCATTATAATTTAGAAATGAATAATAGTGATGAACCCAAAAATATCTTAATCAAAATTTGAAAATGAAGATGACAAATGCAAAGAATTTCGTTATGTTTTGTCACAGTCTAGTATAATATAGAGAAGTTGGAAAGGGACATGGCCATACAAAGATATAACAGCTTGTAATGTGTGAAGTGTATTGAATAATAATTATTATCGTTCATTGTGCAGAAAAGTGATGTCAAGTGAAAGTGTGAAATTATTTTTTTCTTCTATTTTGGTTATCTAATGAAGTCATTATAAGACGCAAATGCGTATCGACATAGCCTCTTTAATTATTCGGAGGTTGGTACAATCGTACTGTCAAGTCAGAAGAGTTAGGCCCAACTTACTTCTGGGCGATTTTGGATTTGGTGATACCAGCAGTGAAAAACTGGTAGATTTCAATTCAGATAGTAATTTGATTTGAATTGACCAATAAAAACAATAACAACATTGCATTTTTCACCGCTGGTATCGCAAAAATCGAAATCGCTTTTAAATATTTCAGTGTCATCATTGTAACCTATCGAAGATATTTCTGTTATCTATTGATATTAAATCAATTTTTTCGATAAAAGACTTCAAACTAATGCAAAATAAAAAAAATTGTATATGACACACGTTTTATAAGACACGTTGTCGCACTTGTCTTAGCGTCTTATAAAACTTGTATCATAATATACCATTTTGGTTCCGTTGAAATACACTAAGAATATGATTAATAATTTATAAGGGTCTAGCACGTTCTTAGAACACGCAAGTAAGACGGTCTATATGAACATTTCTGGAGAACATCATTCATGTAATAATATCATGGAATATCCGGAAATATCTTATTTTTTCTTAGAATATTCATTTGAAATATGATTACTGAAGAAGATTCCATGAAAGTATCGAATATTCTTGTTTCACATTTTGAGGATATTATGTAGAAAATGCTGTACTGTCTGGGTAGGTACATACACAGCAGTTTGTTTTAATTTCAATCTTAGTTTAATTAATAAGTATCTACCTATTGAGATTAGAATCAACAGAATCTAAAAAAACATCGGCAAGAATAAATAGCAATTTCCAAACCATTCTTTCTGTAAAAGAATGATTAATATTATTGAATATGATAATATAGTAGAACATTCTAAAACACATTTTCGTGAAATTCTGTTATAATTCGTATTGATAGTTGTCTATTTCTATTTCACATTAGTTAGTTTCATGATAAATATCATCGATACACCTTCAGTAGATAGATTATATTTCCATACTAAAATAGAAAACTCGTATTCCACTAAAGTTGTCAAAGATTTATCTAATGAATAACTTCCTTGGCAAGCAGGATAACGTGAAAAGTGATAGACAAATTAGTTTGAATAAGAGTTAATTAAAGCAGGGTCTTTGACCGTTACAGCTTGATAAACCACTTCGACTTTAATAGATAATAACGCATTCAATTGTCTCATTTAACTTTCTGAAATATTGATATGTCGGCGGGTTGTCGACGATATTCTCGATGCTTTGCATGTCTTGCGACGATTCGAAGAAACACTTGGAACGTTTAAATTCACTCTAAGGTCTACAAAATTTCCATCAGACGACATTTTGCTTCGTTATAAACGCATATCACCTGGCATCTACCCGGCAATGCAGAGGTATAGGTCTTTGAATTATTCGTGCCAAAACTGCAATGTGAAATATACTAGTAGTTATTCACTAATAACTCGCATATTCACATTTTTTAAGTGATCTTTATGACTGACCTGGCGATTTATGTGAATTGTTACTTTTTGTCGAGAGTTTGCAATTATCGAAAATCTATTATTTTAAGAGAATATTATTTTTGATCTATAGTGAATGAACGTCAAAATTACGTGTTAAGACAGATTTATGCACAACACGCTTTTTCATTAACTTGTTGCTTTCTTTTACTGTCATTAGACTACATTTTTCATCAAGGATTTTGATACTTTTATGCACGACCGTCATTTAGTGTGAATAGAGTTTAGTGGTTCTTCTGCGATTTGTCATACAAAATATATATTCCTTTTATAAATCGACTCTTACATTCTGATATTGATAAAAATATATTTTATATATATATTTCGATATCATTTTCTCGAGTTTTTGGTAAAAAACAATAAGACATTCCCGTTTGACAGAATTGCGTCATATTTACTTTATTTGTCATTAAAAGTTGAGAGTTGGTTATCCATTGAAGAATTATTTATGAAAGATCAGATTTAATTTGTGTGCATAAATGGTGAAAAGTAAATACTGAATTCCAACATCTCTAGTGAAAACGATAGTGATCGAGAAATGACAGATTAATGAAAAAGCGGTAGGCACTGAATATTTGTCATTATGATTTGTATACGCGGATAAATTCGCAGCTTATATACAGTTTGGCCATGTTTACAAAATATGATAAAAATTTTGATTATCAGAGTTAACATAAATCCTTTACAGGGGATCGTTTCTGCATATCGGAAACCCTCAATATACATTTTGATAAATGTCACGTGACCACCAATATGGTCGCACTAGTGAGAAATGAAATATTCATCTCCAATTACATAACTATACTCTGATTTTTACTCAAAGGTAGCTGTGACAATGACATATCTACAAACGAATTCATAACATTATAGTGTCAATGTGATTTACCAAGTGGATAGGTACCGAATCGTATAATTTGTTCAGTTTTCTTTGCTGCAATGTCATCCGACGATGAAATGGTAGATTCTACTCCCCCAGAAGTATGCAATTTAGGTTTGATAGAGAAAAATAATAGTATCCCGTTAGTACTGAACAATTGTTCAAATATTACCATCAATATTTTTTTTCCAATATTTCATAAATGCATACCAAAATGTACCCAAATATTTTTGTTGAATGTTCAATAAAATTTGTTCTCTTTGTGTGATACATCTTTGTGTGATACATCTATATGCTTCTTCAGGCAATTTAATTGGTTTCCTGTAAAAATGATTTGTAAGTAGGTAATACAGTCATGCAAAATTAAAATCCGACATACCTACCTATGTTTTTCATGTAGGTAAAGTATAGTGTACAACTCGTGCGGAAATTGGATATTTCATACGAATTTGACAAGATGATGAACCACGAGCCGTTTCCTATTTTCCGCACTAGTTGCACAATATACCATTTTCTACAGGGTCACTCACGGTCGATGGTACCTTAGACGTTTACGGAGAACAGGACGTAGGATTATTCTGAAAATTTGGTTTATTGGGTAATCAGTTTTGTTCTATCGATCTAAAATACTTTCAGCGTTGCGGCGTTGCTGCTTCTATCAAAAAGTAGCTACAACTTTGTTATTTCAAATGGAACACCCTGTATTTTATTTCATTTTTAGATTCTTCCTGAAGAGTTGATTTCGTCGATCTATCATACTTGGGGTATAGCGAGAAAGATTACAGAGATATAGGGTGTGAAAATTTAGGAATTTTTTGTGCCTAAACTATCCATTGTTGCTCAAAACGGCTTACATGTCCCTATCTCAACTTTCCATTTACTATCGATTGATATTTAATTGAAACAAATACGGGTGGTTCAAAATTTTGAGTTTTGCATGACCCTCTATTTGTTTCTATTAAATGTCAGTAGATAGTAAATGAAAAGTTGAGATAGGGACATGTAAGCCGTTTTGAGCAGAAATGATTAGTTTCGACACAAAAGTTGAAAATCTCGATTTTTCACACCTTATATCTCTGTAATATTTCGCGCTATACCCCAAGTATGATAGATCGACGAAATCAGCTCTCCAGGAAGAATCTAAAAATGAAATAAAATACAGGGTGTTACATTTGAAATAACAAAGTTGTTGCTACTTTTTGATAGAAGCGGCAACGCCAAAACGCTGAAAGTATTTTAGATCGATAGAACAAAACTGATTACCCAATAAACCAAATTTTCAGAATACGTCCCGTTCTCCGTAAACGTCTAAGGTACCATCGACCGTGAGTGACCCTGTATTTTGGTTGTATAATGAAGTCATTGTGCAACGCGAATGTGTGTCGAAATAGCCTCTATTCCGATACGCATTTTTTATTATTCGGAGATTGGTACAATCGAATTGTAAAATGAAAGTCAGAAGAGTTAGGCCCAGTTTACTTCTGAGCGATTTGGATTGGGCGATATTAGCAGTGAAAAACTCAATGTTTTAATTGGTGAATTTCAATTCAGAGTGTAATTTGAATTGAATTGATCAATAAAAACAATAACAACATTGAATTTTTCACCGCTGGTATTGCAATATAAACAAAATCGCTCAACTGTAAACTGGGCTTTATGCTTGTGCGTCACATTTTGATTATTTCAATGTCATCATTGTTACCAATCAAAGATGTTTCTTCAAATCAATTCAAAATAGAAAAAATTGCATCTGACACACGTTTTATAAGAAACGTTGTCGCACTTGTTCACTTGGAGCACTCCTCGCTTCGCTCGTCGCATGTCGTACTCCAAACAACGCGTGCGACAAAATAGCGTCTTATAAAACTTGTATCATAATATTAATATACTATTGTTTCTGTCATGTTTATATTTCTGTTCTTAGAGGGGACTGAAAATGTTCCATGCAGTTCCGCCTATGGATTACTGGTTATTTCCTAAATCACAAATCTGCGTTTAGAAACGGCCCGGTGTGGGCTTGTGCTGATTCTCACTCGATTTTACTGTTCATATTATTTATGTCGTGTTGGGCTCACATAGTTTATTATACCGCTGATGTTATCTGGAAAAGGAAGTGGCGATAATTATTGCTGCTGCTTTGACAGAACATTTGCACGACAAAACACAAACACCATTACGAAGCAGTTTGCTGGAGTTTGGAGCGTCTTTGCTGCATTAGCATTTTCGAGGTTGGACTTGAATATCTGCTTTTGTTGATTACGATGTGACACCACAGAGGTGACACCCATACTAATAATGTAGGTATATAACAGGATGACAAACCAACATGATTTTATCTTTTGACTACCCGAAGAGGAAAACCCATCATAAGTTCGTGGAGGAACATCGTTTAAGCCAGTAGAAGGATATTGGGAAAGGAAATACACAGTGAAAAAAAATTACACTACTCACACCACCTAACACCATCTGGTGTCCCCTGAGATCCTGATTATTTTAGTGTCAGTAAACACTGGCATATTATTCACCACTGTAGCTGTTATGTGACCTTTCCCATATAGATGTTTTTGATAATCAAACCCAGTGTTAGTGCCGAATTGAACAGAATGATCAATTTTGTAGTGTTAATTATGCATTTCCGAAAGTGAGATTTGACACCGCAGTGTTATGATTTTGTGATTTTCTCTTCTGGTCCTGATAAATGGCACTACACATACAAATTGATTAAATTGATACTGATATATCAAAAAATATATCATGCCCAATATTGAAATCAAGTATGGTAGGAAGGACATCAGTGCCACCTATTGGCAAAAGTTATAAGATTCTAAGATCGAACACATGAGCGCACACCATTCACGTGCTTATATATCAAATCTGATTTTTCAGGATGCAATACTCAACGAATGATTATTGATTGCAAATTTGATGATTGATACACCGCCTCGATTCCATCGTGTGTAACTTGGTGTTAATTTTTATATAATACGTGTATTTTATAAGTTGAATGATAGCACCTTTCAGAATATTACATTTCAACCATTTGGTTTTTCTATACGATTTTATGTTTCAGAATCGTTCTACTTCACTACGTCCATGTCATTTTTCACTATTAATTATCGGAATTAACATCACTTAACACTTAATAGTGAAATGTATAATAAAAAGGACACAATTTTGATATTCGTCGGAGTTTGCTCTGAAATCCATTTGATTGAAATTACACCCAAGTTTTTTTATTATGCAGGTAGGTATATTGGAATTCATTTTGGGAAGTTTGGAGGTTATATAGGTATCAGGGAAAACCTCTCGAAGAAGTCATCATAACTTTACCGTTCGATGAAAAAATAATATTGATAGGTAGAGTGTAGTTCGACAGATCTAGATCTTGACAATGAGAAGGTGTCCAGCATGCGTCCGTCTTGATGTGGTAAGCTGAATAAACTTCCGTAGAATAAGAGGGAATTTTTTTGTATTGAGTGTATAATTTCATTAGAATTGCAAAGCGCTTTCGACTTGCGTCATCTTCAGTGCTTCCTGAAAGTAAATACTCTGATTGTGAAAGATTCTTAATTAGAATTTTATGAATAATCTTGCCTGCCTGCTGGGAATCGCTCTTGGTGAAATGATTGACATGATTTCCGATGAGCATTGCCAGTGAAAATATCCATAAAAAAGAGAGATATTGCCCACTTCTCTACGATGTTTCATAGAAGTCAATGAGTTTATTATAACCAACTGATTGAGTTCTCTGAGACTTCTCTGCACTATGGTGCAAGATCACCAACCAGACGAAGAACTTTACTCTGAATAGAATCTAGGAGCCTCAGCGTATGTTTGGGTGCTGAACTCCAAACATGTGTACAATACCCCATGACAGGTTGAATCTGTACTTTATAGATCATGAAAAGTAGTTAAGATCATGGGTTGATCATGTGAGGTACATATTACTAAAACTGCTTCAGAAAAACTCGGTATTTTCTTCAGTGCCAAGAGCTATCACACTTGAGGAATTGAATTTTTGCCTTTTTTAAGGAATTGGTTGAATAATATTGCCGCATAGTAGAAACAAGATAATAATTCTTCCGCATGATATCTGGTAAGCAGTTTATTGTGGCTGAGTAAGAGTATAGGCACAACCATGAGATCTTGTCACCATAACATTGTCATATCGTTACCATAACCATATGTATTGTCATGTTAACAATATTATGGTTAGTATAACAAAAATAAATTGTTATGGGAACAGGATCATATGGTTGTGCCTATAGGTACTAGATTGTAGATTGTAGGGCGGGTCGTTAAGGCTATGCAGCCTCTCAAGCACCTCGACCTATCAGATCCCCGGGATTCCGAGACTTTGTGCAAAGTTTATCAGTTTCCTGGGAGCTAGGTTCCTGATATCGGAGGGCTCTGAAAAGGTCCCTTCCAGGAACTTAAGCCTCTTGCAGAAGAGTGCTGGGCATTCGCAGAGCAAATGTTCTGCAGTTTCAGCTGTTTTACCCACCTTTTTGAGGTGATACCTCAGAGGGCAGTGTCCAGTGAGGAGTCCCGTTACCAGTTTTAAGTCTTTTTTGTCCAACTCGAGAAGCTGTTTAGCTTTCCTTGGCGAGAGGCTCACAAGCCTTTTCGCTTGTCTTTGTCCTGGCACTTTATTCCAGTGAGATTTAATTTCATCCGCTTCCCAACGTCGACCTCTTCTCTCAAGTGGGCCTTGGAGAGTCCACAGAAAGGTTCTGGACCGTGTATTTGCCCTTTATTTGGCAAGGCAGTCTGCTTCCTCGTTGCCTTCAACTCCCTTATGAGCTGGCACCAACAACAAAGTGACCTGATGGTTGTTCACTGCCAGTTGTCTCAGGGATTGTTTACAGTCCCAAGTCAACTTAGACTCACTAGTGTATGACTTCAGAGCTCTCAGTGCTGCTCGGCTATCTGATAGAATATATATTTTTGCCCTTCGAGTGTCCCTTTCGAGGCACTCCTGGGCACATATCTCTATAGCATATACTTCTACTTGAAAGATGGTTGGGGTGTTACCAAGGGACTTTGAGAGCCTGACATTAGGCCCTGTGACTCTCACTCCAGCCCTTTCATTCATCTTGGATCCATCAGTATACCATATTGATACATCCCTTTCCAGTTGAGGTCCATTCTCTGTGCAGATTTGGGAAATATTTTCCGAAATCTTCAAGTGTCCAATCCGATTTCCTGATTTGAGATTTTTTGTCTGGCTCAGTCTGAAGGCACTGATTGCTCTTCTTTCATTACACACAGGTGCAATATGGTGGAAGGTTCAGCATTACCTCTAAGGCTGCCTATAGGCATCAACTGAAACTTTTGTTACGATTACAATAATTTTTTCCGTGTAAGATTCAAGGACCAGTTTAGTATTCTTTCAGTATGAGGAAAACACACAAGGTTATATGAAAGTGTGAACACCCAACTAGTGCCCCGTACAGTTGAATCACAAATTCAAAATGACCTTTTCATATTCGTGTCACATTTTCTCAATTTTTTTAAATAAAAATCGACACCCTCTGAAAGCGGCAGATATGAACACTGACCCGAAATATCTTGATGAGAAAAATATGCTCATATTTCATGCGATGATAAATCCCTAAAGCCCTAGAGCCCTAAAGAAAAAAACCACTTAATGGAAAGTGTAGGAAAAGTGATTTTTTTCCCGCCAACTTAGTTGCGAAGAAACCCTCGTAAGTCTATAGGAAGACATGGACCTTATTAGCTTTTCAAGTTTCATCCGAAGCAGTACGACATTGTTCAGTGTATTATTGTAAATAATTGGATTCATTTATTATGAAAGCGATTACGAAACAAGATAACCTGCTTTCTCGAACCATTCCTTGTTTCACGGATGTCGAATTTCCGACACATGCTCTATCATACGCCCTGAAAACGCGTCTGCAGCTGGTCCAGGGATTTTTCACCTAGTGATCTGTATGATTCTCAACAGACTCAGAATTCAAGTAGAAGGAAAGATGGAAATAACCTGGACTAATGCCAGTGAAGCGAGCGTCGCCAAAACTAAATAAAATTATGGTTTTTGTTTCTATTTTCATTCCTTGTTGAATAAATAGGTCTGAAAATAACTTTCATTCGCAACGTTAATTGGACGTAATTATAAGAAATGGCATTTCCTGCATACTTTTTCGCCATAGGTTTAGATGTGTGTTCGCTAATCTTCACCATGATTCCCAAAGAGGTTTAAACTGGTATCAATGTGAATTTTTGTCAACAACAACCGATGCCTATAGAATAATCAACATTAATAATTGTTCAAATTGTCTACCATCTTCCTGAAGACATAACTTGCATCTTCATGCAGTCCATAACTGGCATTTGCAATTAAATTTGAAGGAATTTCAGGTATACAGGTTCCTTAATTTCTGATAAACTTCACCTTTCAAAGCAACCCCAGCATGACTCCCATTAATTGTTATCAGGGGAGCAAGCTGATTAGTGAAAAATGTTCATGTATCAAATTAACATTTAGTTCATTATGTACCTATATTTCGGTTCACATTGTGTATGATTCATCGGACACTATCGAAGATTTTTGTCACGTATATGACAGAATCAGATATTATGTCATTGGATTTCGTATAAAATAAAGAATGTTAACTGTATCAAGAATAATTTGCGAAGTTCTATTATATATATTGATCTGCGTCAATAATCAATGATATGAAAAATTGATGATATGAAAAATTATCGTTTCAATCTATCATATACCGCTACGTATATATCATATATTTTATGTTCCTGGTTCCAGCATGAGTTAATAGTTAGTTTCATTGAAAATATCGATGATACTAAATATACATTCATCTGACCAAATTTTTTTTCTTTGTAGATACTTTTTGTCGGGATTTTATGAACAGTGTCTTTCGATGTACCTATTATTATTATAATTATCGGTTATTTGACGAATAGAGATGTTCTTGGATTCTATTAAACAATAAGTAAAGAATTCAATTCCTTATTTTCACCAAATATCCTACTTTCCCTGTTGTGTATCTTTGAAACTCTATGATTCCTTGAATTTTAAATTAAATGATTTTTGCTACGCCCATGATGTTCCTCTCGAAATGCTCTCGAAAAAGCATTTCATGAGAGTGTTTTTACTTTTTCTCTATCTCTTATAATAAGGGAGTTATTAAAGGTTTACAATCTGCTCATGTTCCAGACTATTGGGTGAATAAATAGGCTAGTAGCCATATTTGCTGTCAATACAAACAATAGTCATTACGAAACGAAAGTGTGAATTGTACTCCACCAGAAAATTGTTCTCTACCAGAAATCAGTAAAGCAGCTAAGGATGCGAAAAATCAATAATTTATTGTCCGGCGGGTGGTAAAGTGCAATTTTACGCCCGGCGGGCGGTAAAGTAGTCCTAGGGCGGTAAAGTGCTATTTTACGTTCGCACAACCGGGCGATAAAGTGCCATTTTACACCCGGTCCTGCATAAAGTGTTTCCGAGCGATTTTTCCAACACGCCCTTGTTATAGAATTTATTCCGTACGTAAGGGTATATGTTCTGTGGTATGGATGATACACACTGTATGATTATATTTTCGTACCGTTGACGAAAATACATTTCTCATGAACCTCCATTCGGAGAATATTCAATATTGGTAATTTATTCACGAAGCATGAAGAGGCCTGCCATTCATAGTGAAGTCACAATCATCCGAGGCACTTGTGGCATTAATATTAATAAGACGATGGCACGAAAACATCGCATCAACCATTTTTCTATTGACCGGAGACAATAGAATCTAAATTGAAAATCATTACAAATGGAACATTAAGTATTCAAAGCCTTCAATCTTTCAGTTGTTTGTCTAATAGTCCGTGCATGGACGATTTATTCTCATAATGATTTCAGGTTCACCTTTTATTCAATTCAATGTCACGATAAGTTGGTTCTGGAAGTATTTTGTATTGTGCTCACTATTATAGGTGTGTATATGATATAGTGATTTCCAGTAGTACCGGATAAATTCCATAAAATCTTTGACAGGCGTATTCCAGAAAGGTCATTTCTTTTTTTTATGTTCTGGTTCTCACGAAAAGGGATATCCTGTACTGTTCAGAGAACATCTTGAGAACCAAGGAAAAGAAGGTAGGAGTTGGTGTTCTACTTAAATTTCTGGGGATCGTATGCCTCGGGGAACACCTCCCTAGGCAATGAGTTCCAAAGTCTCGATGTTCGTTGGATGAACGAGTCTTCGGAGAGGGACGTTCTGCAGGTCTCTAAAGTGACCACGAAGGGGTTTGAAGACTGAACTTGACGGGTTAATCTCGAAGATACTGCTAATAGAAGAATGATTGTTGATATTTCAGAAGAGCATCGCCCATGAAAATATCTATAAAATAGGGATAAATCGCCAACTTTTCTACGGTGTTCCAGAAAAGTGAGCGATTTTGTGAGCGAGGCATCACCGACAAGACGAATTGCCCTTTTTTGGACAGAATCCAATAGTTTAAGGATATGTTTGGGTGCCGCACTCCAAATATGGGAACAGTATTCCAGGACAGGTCAGATCTGTGCCTTATAGATTATAAGCAGCTGACTGGGAGTGAAATAGCTCTTGGATCGAAACAGAAATCCATGTTTTTGGGATGCACTTTTGGCAATGGACCTCACGTGATTTTCCCAAGAAAGGTTATTGCTGATAGTAACACCAAGCATAGAAATGGATGACTTCAATGGTATAGTTACTCCTGACTGAATTATGTTGGGCACAGTGAGATCGCCTTTTCTAGAGAAAAGACATGCTTGTGTTTTGTTTGCATTCTACCAGGTTATTAGATCCCCACTCGAGAATTGTTAACATTTCTTCCTCATTCATTTCTGATTTGACTGGCCGATATAGGAGCCTTGGAAGATAAAACGGTATGGAGGGTACTATCATCTGCGGAGCTGTGTATAGGACATGAAATTGCTTTCAACAAATTGTTGATGTGAAGTAGAAATAGTGTTGGTGCTAAAATTGATACCTGCAGAACACCAGCATTTAAGAGTAGAGTATCAGATGAAACTCCATCGACCACTACATGGAGAGACCTGTTTGAGAGAAAACTAGCAAGCAGGTAATACAGCTGAGGAAGCAAACCATAAGATGGAAGCTTGGCGAGGAGTCCCTGGTGCCGAACTCGATCAAATGCTTTGGAAATATCTAATGCCACGGCTAAAGCAAAGTTTGGCTAAAGTTTCTCCATATTTTTCAATAGATAGCTGCCATAAATGTGAGACGTGAGCGAGCAGGTCACCAGTTGATCTCTGATGACGGAAGCCATATTGCCCATCGTTGACAATTCCTGAGTGTTCCAGATATTTTGATGAGCTCGATGTTGATGGCTTTTTCCATGGCCTTCGAAATAATTGATAGCAGTGCGATGCTGAGGTCTGTAGATGCTAGGTAAGGTCTTTTTGCCTTTTTTGAAGACTGGTTGTACTTTTGCCATTTACCAGTTGGACGTAAATATTCCCAAATTGTAAGAGTGGTCGAACAACTTGCAATGAACAGGTGTTAGTTCGGAGGCACATTTCTTGAGAACAATCGGTGAGATTCCGTCAGATCCACAGGCTTTGTTGGTGTTGAGACCCAACAAAATCTTTCTGATAGTACGTTGGCGAAAGGTGATCTCGGGCATATGATTGTCAATAGGTGTAATGTTCGGGGGTTTTTTTCCCGATGAATCCAGAGTAGAATTTCGGCAGTCGTAGCTAGAGTTCCTTGGCTAGAGGAGGAAATGAGCTGGAAGTGAAATTTCTTCCTATACAGCTTTGGCGAAAGACAAAAATGAACGGGGTCCGTTAGGACATTCAACAAGTTTTGATATTCTTTCTAGATGAAACTTTTGATCTCCCAATAGGCACGACTAACCACCTGCAGATGCGTTTCGGACTTATTGAATCTCATCACTGCAGGGTAGTCACCCAGTAGAGATCCTGAGATCTCTACATGAAGCGATGCCTGTCACTGTCACAATGAAAACTTATTTTTAGACCACGAAGCAGCGTTCCGAGAGCAACTTGTATACAGTGACACCATGTGGCGAAAGAAAGAAACACTCCAGAACACAGTTTTCATGAAAAAAATGGAAAAGCCATGACCAAAAAAATTTAAAGAGAAAATAGTTTATCCAATTAATACATCAAACGTAGTTTGAAAATGAATGTCTGGTAGACTACGAGCAGAAAACAACTACTTTCCTGGCAAATACCACGCAGAACATTGAATTACATCTACTCGTAGTCCATGCACCGATTCTTACTGTGAATGCAGATCGCAAATGTTTCTTTTTTCCGACATGAAAAATTCACAGTTTTCATGTCACGAAACATGGGAGTGGCTGATAGCTCGACTAAGCAAATCAGTATGAGCCGAAAAATCAATGATTGGATGAAGTATCAAAAATGAAAGAAATATATTCATCACGTCTCATCCAATGCATATAACATCAAACACAGTCTAAATGACTGGTAGACAACGAGCAAAAACAATTACTTTCCTGGCTGATACCACGCAGAACGTTCACAATTCTATCCATGCAACGAATCACACTGTGAATACAGATCGGTGTGAGAGCATGATCACGTGTTAGGAAGAAAGACACATGATGTGCATTCTGTATTCACAGAGTGAATCGTTGCATGGACTGCGAGTGGATATAATTCAATATTCTGCGAGGTATTAGCCAGGAAAGTAGCTATTTTCTGCTCGTAGTCTATAGGTCAGATCTCTGTATTGAAATAAGACGTCATAAGTATTTCTTTCATAGATTGAAATCTCCCTGTATTTACAAATGGAAATTATTTCATGCCAATGTTATCATCTTCAAAATCTATAGTCTCAGGGCCGAACAAACCCCTTTATTGTGTTAAACATCAGGATCAATTAAATTAGGAACTCTACTCAATTTTGTAGGTACCAGCTATAATAATCAACTTAATCGTAGGTGGTATCTGAGTAATTGACTGATATCACGGAACAACTTGTATAGAGTTGTTAGTCAATTTTGCAGGGTGGAATAATTACGGAAAGAGAACGTAGATTAGAATTTCTTTCTTTCTGGGGATAATTTCGAAAATACATTTTAAGGATGAGATTCATACATGAATATATTTCCAAGAATAATAGAGAATGTGCAAAATGAGCCTCGAAATCAGCCAAGGAAATGAACGCAACGCCAAGAAGGGAGGAAAGCCATAATCGGAAAATTATCATCAACTTTGAAAATAGTGGTTTGGCAATACATAAAAAAAGGTGGCGGTGCTAAAAATGAACGCATTCCATAAAATATTCAAGTAGTAAGTAGTTACGTATAGGTAACTCATTAGAAAAATATCCACGCAACAATCTAATCAATTGATTTTTGGAAATATGAGTTTGGGGTCGTTAACCTATTAGACCTATTAGATCTTTTGTGCATGACACTTAATCTATTCGAGGCCCGGGATTACGGGCCTCGAATAGATTCTCGCGAAGTTTTTCAGTTTCTAGGGAGCTATAGGTTCCTGACATCGGAGGTCTCTAAGAAGGTCCCTTCCAGAAACTTGAGCCTCTTGCAAAAGAGTGCTGGGCATTCGCAAAGCAAGTGTTCTTCAGTTTCAGCGAAATTCTCGCAGTAGCGGCAACTATCACTATCTGTTTTACCCATCTTTTTGAGGCGATACCTCAAAGGGCAGTGTCCAGTGAGGAGTCCCGTTCCCAGTTTCAAGTCTTTTTTGTCCATTTGAAGAATCTGTTTAGCTTTCCTTGGAGATTTCATTTCATCTGCTTTCCAGCGCCGGAACTCTTCTCTCAAGTGGGCCTTGGCGAGTCCACAGAAGGGTTCTGGGCCGAGAAATTGTGTATTTGCCCCTTCTTTGGCAAGGCAGTCTGCTTTCTCGTTGCCTTCAACTCCCTTATGACCTGGCACCCACATCAAAGTGACCTGGCAGCGAACAGCCAGTTGTCTCAGGAATGTTTACAGTCCCAAGTCAGCTTAGACTCACAAGTGTATAAATTCAGAGCTTTTAGTGCTGCTTGGCTATCTGAGAACATAGATTTTTGCCCTTCGAGTGTCCCTTTCGAGGCACTCTTGGGCACATATCTCTATAGCGTGTACTTCTGCTTGAAAGATGGTTAGGGTGTTACCAAGGGGTTTTGAGAGCCTGCTCCATACTATCTATAGCCAGCTCTTTTATCCATCTTGGATTCATCAGCATACCATACTGATGCATCCCTTCACAGGTGAGGTCCGTTCTCTGTACAAATTTGTTGGTTGTTTATGACCACTTCAAACTGCATTTCGAAGTCGTACCTAACTGGCGGTATGGACATGGATTCTAAGGAAATATTTTCCAAAATCAAGTGTCCAATCCGATTTCCTGATCTGAGATGTATTGTCTGACTCAGTCAGTTATGATGTTTTAAAATCATACAGTTTTCAGCAAATCCATGTGGATTAGAATTAGCAAAACGGTATTTCATTAAATTTACAGTAATGATCATTATGGAAATTCAAAATAGCGGTTCCAACAAGGCGGACGAGTTTTGTAATAATTATGATCCGATACTATTGAGAACTAGTATGTGAAAGGAGGGTGGCAGATCAAAAACTTTTAGTCAGAATTTTTTCAAATTGAAATGGGGCTCCAAGATGGTAAGTTTTCTCGGGGCCCCTTTCCTTTACCGTTTTCTTACTTTTCAAAATATATTTTTTCTATTACAAAAGTGGAGTCGATCAGATCGGCTCCTGCTTTTTGCTTTCATTGAATGAAATGATTTTGATCACAAAAATATTTTCACAACCAAAGAAAATATCTTCGTGAAGTAGGTACAATATAAGTTTAAATAGCAATTCTTGTAACTTTTCAGATACAAAATCATTAAAATCATATTGAAAGTTGACTTTTCTCTAAACATCATTTTCAATCGCCATTATCGACATTGAATTAAAACGGTTCTGTGATATTGTTGAACAAATACAGTTTTTTATTAGTTTTATTTTGAGAAATTTCGTTCACCTATGGCGTTTGATATCATCAGACTTCTATATATTTGCAAGGCTATCGTTATATTCGGAAAAGTTGATTGTACCATATTATTAAGAATCAATCCAAACGATGTTATCTGTCCCCGCATCCATCATTTTTTCTATGGTAATATTACCGGATGTTAATAATCGGGAATATCACGAATCAAACCGAATGAAACGTTTTTTTCTTGGTGCGTTCAACATCAATTATGCTCCCGTGGGCCCCTAGTCGGTGCGGGGCCCCTAGGCAGTTGCCTATTCCGCCGGATAATCCGGCCCTGGGCAAATTCAATGCAAAGTGGAAGTATTGAGACATATAATTAAACAAAATAATACTTTTAATAACAAGCTGTTTTATACGAATACGTTTGGTCTAGGTCATACTATGAGTTACAATATTTTAAACGTTTATTTCATTATTTAATCGTCCCTGTTACATACATATATATACAAACACTGGACTATATATCACTTGTCACTATATCGAGTTCTCCAGAACTTGTACATCGTAATTCACCCTGGTGATAGCTGTTTGGATTGATGAGTGGTGAGATACAAATATTAATTTTCTTTTTTGATCACATGAGCTACGCATTCCTTCCATATGTCACTTTTGTTCATCTCATCAACTACTGTCCTGCTGGTGTTTTGAACTGACTTGCTTAATTGTGGCAATTGATTGCTTTTCCGTATACGTTGCTTTTAATAGCAGCTCAGACGATCACGATGATGTGATTGAAATGCAGTAATAGTAATATTAAGTCAAACGAAAACAGTGTGTCAGTATGCTCCGAAGAGTTTATCAGCTAGGAAGATACATATATTCCAGTTGCAAATTGTGGTACTTGATTACCTATGCCCAGTTACTCATTCTCAGTATGTTTGGTAATGTCAATACCTTATTTGATGGATTGAATCATATCAGCCTTTCTGGTGTTAGTACTCGATATTTTCCATATCTGCCATTCTCGTAACAATCGACAGATTGCATTATTAACAAAACCATTTTCATTTCCGGCGTGAAATATCATAATTATCTTGCCTCTTGAACTTGGACCACTCAAATGACCCCCCATCATCTAACAGATTTTATTCTACAAAAAATAATGAAATTAAAAAATACATTTTTGAATATATTTGAAGGGATCTCAATAACCCATCAGATACACTTTTTATCGATTTTATGACAACTTTGTCTTCCGTTCTTTGTATTAAGAACCATGAATATGAGTACATTTTGATTCACGAGAAAGATGAAAATAAATATATTTCATCCATGGGAAACTAGCAAATTATCTCGATCAAATATCATTTATTTTACCATCAAATCTTGGCTTAGTTTCAAAATAATTCATTTTCATATTCCCACAATCTTCAGAACTTCATATTTCAAACGGATATCAGAATGTAAATCTGACGATAAAATATCTATAAACCTCGCAAATATTCCCATCATGAGGTTTTATGACGATATTATGAACTTTTCAATAGATTTCCGGCTGCTAATAGTAGATCAAAGTGAATAAAATTCAAATCAAACCTATGAAGTATGAAATTTATTGAATGCTTTGTTGATTGTGCGATAACGCCTACACTTTATGCTTATAATGTTAGATTTAATAGTATTTTTCATTAATGACTCATATACGCATATCGAAATAGCTTTGCCTTCGCCTATTATAAAGTTCGCATTATTATTATATATCAAACTAGCATTGCCACTTCGAAATTTTCGAATTTTTATGTGGTCATAACTTGAAGTTAATTTAATACCTTATTATCTCGCTGATTACTGAATGTGTGCTCTGTTTTATAAAAAACAAAATCTGCTAGCTCAACTAAGCTGACCAAGAGATAGCAGATAGCACCATAATTCAAGTATTTCATCCTCTAATAGCCTATGCTCTATTGCCGAAAATTATAAACTATCGTTATATTTATTATACCATGAGACTGAAAGTAACTCGTTTGATCCCACTAATGGGGTTTGTAACCGAGGGAATAAATACTCAAGAGATCTCAAGAGATCAACTCATTTTAGTCCCACCCATAGATCTTATAACGCTAGATCCGGTATCCAGGTTATTTGTTTTGTAGGTCCGGGGGGGTTGAAAGTACTAAGCCATTGATTGGTCGTTTTTATTTTTGTCCATACATATGTGTTGTACCACGTGATCATAGTACCTACTTCCTTGCAGACCCCTCTATACCAAAAAAATATGGAACATGCATTTTGTGGTTCTCATTCTGACATGATTTCGAAATGGCTTTTTTCTATTTTTGTTGTATAGTGAAGTCATTGTGCAACGCAAATGCGCGTAGAAATAGCCTCTATTTCTATACGCATTTTTATCATTCGGAGGTTGGTACAATCGAACTGTCAAATGAAAGTCAGAAGAGTTAGGCCCAGCTTACTTCTGAGCGAATTGGATTTGGTGATATTGGCAGTGAAAAACTCAATGGTTTAATTGGTACATTTCAATTCAGAGTGTAATTTGATTTAAATTGACCAATAAAAACAATAACAACATTGAATTTTCCACCGCTGGTATTGCAAAAATCAAAATCGCTCAACTGCTTTCTGCTTGTGCTTCAGATTTTAATTATTTCAATGTCATCATTGTTACCAATCGAAGATGTTTCTGTTATTTATCGATATTAAATCCATTTTTTTTCTTCTAATCAATTCAATTACGTTGTCGCACTTGTTCTCTTGGAGCACTCCTCGCTTTGCTCGTCGTACTACAAACAACGCGTGCAATAAAATAGCGTCTTATAAAACTTGTATCATAATATACTATTGTATTTCGGACTATTCGACATTCCACATATTTTCACACGACTGCCAAAAAACAACGAAATATTGCTTAGTTGTCATGTTCATGAAATAGTTCTGTAATGACATTTATAAGAATATTGTTTCATCATATTTTGTGACTTCATTTGGAACCGTCGAATGATAGCCAATAATTTCTTGCTCCCTCAATAATTGTGTCATCAGGGACTTTTCATGCATGCAATGATACCCACTTTGGGGGTAAAATTAACGATTTTAGTTTCTGTGTGGTCAGAAAAATCAGAGCAATATTACATTAACGCCAATTTTCATTAATTATTAACGATGTATCCCTTCTTTGTTCGTTTTGTCAAAACATATAACAAGGAACTGCGGAAAGCAATTACCTTGTTAACCGATTTTTGTGTGCTATTAAATATTCAATGAGCAAATAACATACTCTTAAAATTCATTGAACAAATCCATAATATCATCAAGATTATTACTTGCTTCGTAGTTTATTTCTTATTCTGGTTGTTTACGGCCCCTGGTGGATGCGAGTGGGTGGCAATTATTCTATTATTTATGATCGCCATAAATTAGAGTTTGACATCGCAATTTTAATATTCTGAGGGCAAGTTGTTGGTCAACTAGATATGCATTTATGTTTGTGGAATACTCCATTTCATACCAGGTCAGGTTGAACAGAATTTTCGCTAACATGGATAGAATTAATTCAGATTAAACTTATTCTACTCTTAAATATTTCGATGTTGGAATCATCAAATATTCTAGGAGATCATCACTAGCTTTCTGGTAAACTCAGAAAGATCAATAAAAGACGAACACTGTCAGACAGAAATAAAAATGGAAGAAGAGTCAATGACGTGAAGGAAGTGAATTACTGTCGGATGCAATTTCGAGACTGACTATGAAAATGCCATACAAATTATTTTCCTATTTTTTCACTGATTCGACAGACTTGTAAATACATAAACAGTCGAGGAAATACAAAGATTACCAGATCATTAGTAAAAGTATCAAAACTTACTAATACACACCTAGAAAAGGCTGCTCTGACTCACCTTGGAGCTCAACTGGGTCTGAGGGATTCAAAGCATATCTGCTGATGACATTCAAAACTATCTTGGCTCAAGGGTTGTGTAACGCGTCTTCTCAAAAAAGAGTTCGCCCAAGCTAACACAATTCCAGATTCACCAGTGAAGAGAAGATGCTTGGAATCAAGACTTATAGCGAATCCTATTGGGGAACATGGTGCGCACTCAGTGTATATGTTTCTCTCTTCAATACATGTAAAAAAAAAGGACAGATATACACTGAGTGCGCGCACCAATTTTACCAATGGGATTAGCTATTAATCTTCATGTAGAGACCGACAGTATTATTGCTCATTATCCAGGATGGATAGTAGAAAGGAAAAGATGCAAAAAATCATATGTGAAAAGCCAAACGTACCTCTTTAGTTCATTTATGCATGTGCTCGCTTATATATGTGTCAATTCAAATCAAAAAATTTTTTTTCAATTCCATCAATGAATGTATCAACTTTAGATTCTTACCTCAATTTGGTTATTACTTGAAATAGTTTTTCTCTATTTTCAATGCACACACATGCGATAATTGTTATTTTCTCACTTTCTTCAATAAGATCAAATTTTTATTTTTTTCAACCGACAGAGGGCTGAGATGGAGTAAGCTATATTTTGTGGGACCCAAGATCAGACAGCTACTTCTAGATAAAAAATTCGTAGATTCTTCAGATGGAATTGAAAAAACAGGATGGTTGTATTTTGAAAGAGACTTTAAAAAGTATATTGGCCTCGTTTGACATAAGCCTAAAAATACACTTTCTTGACTTTTTTCAGAAAATCCTGGAGATACATGAAAAAGAGATACCAAAGCAAATGGAACCCCCATCATATTTACCTAGTCACTAGACGCCTATAATATCACCAAATCTAGGTAGTATGCCTTAGTGATCCACCATAAAAAATTGTAAATTGTTGTATTTTGAAAATTCGAATTATGTTGATAATACATTGATATTACTTATTTGACACAATAATTTCATGAGAATCCGTTCGAATGATACTTCCTCAATTGTAATCACAAACAAGGGTGGCGGTGAACATACTGTAGTGTAGTAGATCTCTCTTTATGGTCACCTGGGGACTTTTTATCATGCCGGTTATAGGCTCAACGTGACCGGAAGTGATGTGATGATGTCCCTCGACACTCAGTGTGCTGTGGGAAACGCAGATCCGGTGTGGGACGCGAATTGCATTTCCAATTGTTTTCATTGGATAGGTCAGGATATCGACGAGATTTATAATGGAAGGAAGGCATAACTATGCATGGTTACGAGGAAGACAAGTTAAACTGGTGGAATAATCCACAGAATACGCGAGTATTTGGTTATAATCGAGGATGGAATATAAAAATGACAAGGAAAAGCCCGTTTGTTCTTCTGAGGAAGCTTACTGTATGTATGAGTTTTGACAAGTTCAATTCGTCTTCCGAACGATAACGAGAAAGCTTGCAGCCCCATTTCTTGACTCAAATATGATTAGAATGCAACGAATTGCCGGATTTCATGGACATTTGAGTATTGTGTCACTTGAAATTGTTATGAAGTGTTTTCCGAGCGTTTTTTTTTTCTAGTTTAGTTGTATCTGAATATTATTCAAGACATTATTGCTCCAATATCTTGAATACGAACTACCTGAAATACATCAATAACAATTTCCACTACTTAATGTTGAGGAGAGAAATCAAATGAAATTAGCTCGGAAATTAAATTCGATAATTTTTGGGTAATTTTCAAATGACATAATTTTGTTGAATCGAATATAGAATCGACAAATGTTAAAAATGAAATGTCTTTACCACGTAGGTATTATTACTACCCAGGAGAGAAAAATCTGGAAAATGACATGATGTAACAGCTGTCAGAAAACCTGATGAGTTTATAGATCTCGCCCCACACTACAAAATATCCAGATAACAATCTGAAATCAGGTTCGAATATTTTTTCTGGCAATTTTCGAATGACTAAATTATAAAAAATATAATATATTCTGTAGTTACTTTCTAACCCGTTCTAACTCATAAAAGTCCTAGATATACGATGGTTGCTTTGCAACAAGTAGGTGGTTGAAAACAAGTATTTTTATGGAATTCAGATAAGAATGATTCAATAGATTCAATGGATAATTACAGACATTGGAAAATGACTTACCTTTTCGCAAGTACTCCTACATGATCCTGTTGCATGTGAACAGCACATGAGATCTGAAACAACAATACACTATTTTCACCTTGTTGTTTAACCTTTCTAATCTTTTCAATTCAGACATAAAATAAGTACCTACTAGCAAACTTTTTAGAGGAGTAGGTACGCAATAAATAGGTCGTAGGTATGTACTTAACTAAGTTTATGGAATTTCAAGCCAGTATATTGAGTGAAAAACGATTTGTTGAGCTGTGGTAACTCATGGAAATTACGTGTATTTATGTCGTATTGTTATTTAATGGCTTTCTAGAGAAACGTCAAATCAATATTCAAATTTCATTTCACAGATTATGCATCAACTTGCACAATGAAATTTGGAAACGAAAGAAAAATATTATATATATTATTTGGGGGCCCAATAGTCCAACACCATGGTGTAGATTACACAGATATTCTCCATATAATTTGATCTCGTATTTGATGCAAAACCCACTCTCTGTAATGTACAATAATTATGGTTGATTTTTCTGATGCAACCCTCATCACCAGCAAATCACTTAGAGAAATCAATGAATGGTAAATATAACAATAATATAAGGACATAATATGATTCATTGGAATTAATTGAGCACCAACATCATTTTCAAAATATTTAAATAATGAAACAAACAATTACACTTATACGAATAATTATGACGCGCGCATTATTCGTATGCCGCTTGACGATCGGTCGTGTCCGTAGCATCGAACGAAGATAGGTTGGTACTCAGGTAGGTACACATATTTCTCTTCATTAGGAGATGAATTTCGAACTTTTCTATTCGATGTTAAGAGGAAGAAAAATTCTGTATTGTTAGTAGCTAACGATATACCCAGTATCCCAACAGTAGATACTACCTAGGATATATTTCTACGGCGTACAATTGCACATTAATAACGCAATTTAATGTCGTTCATTTGCATAATATTTTATTTCATAAGGCAACCCAACAAGTTATAACGCCCTGTGGCTTATTTATATATGTAATAGCCTGTCAATCAATTGACTAGCTCTGCATACAGCACATGTTATTAACTTCTTTTGTTCTCGTTCTATTGGTTAATTTGCGTATTGTGTTAACGTGGCTATTTGAAAAACAGAACAACTAGAGGGCATACAAATTGCATTTGATTATGCATATGTATATGTTCTGTGTGATAAGGATACATTCATTTGAGAAATTTGTACCAGTTGTGGGTATAACGAACGTGTATGCGAAATTCAAATATCATGCATTACGATCTGATAGTGTGAACGAAGTATCGTATAACGATAATTGCGATATTTCGAAAACAACCACATTCCTGACGAACACCATGAATAACATTGCATCTATTGAATATGTATCTAAAACGAGAGATCTTCAGAATATATGTTCATCATTGTATTTACTAGGAGATAATAGAATAGCTTTACATTAAATTTGAATCAGGGTAGGTTCTTTATTCTGCGAACTATTTTTTATTTGCTCTATGAATCAATGTTCCCTAGTTGGGCACCAAATATAACAATTTCAATTTATTATAGAGGTGGGAGACATATTATCTAGAAGACATTTGATATACAGAGTTGCAACAAAACAAGACTAGTTCTTTTAGCCATGAAATATTGACCCTCAGTTGTTGATTTTAAATAATACATTGTGACGATTCCACCTAGGATTTCACTGTGATTTTCACACGAGTGTTCACAGAAAAGTGGCCATATCTCCAAAAGTACCCTGTATAACGTAATGAAACTCTACATCGTTCGAAGAAAACAAGACAAATTTAAATTCAAGGTAGTATAGGGTGTTCCATTAAAAATATATGAGTTTGGTATTCTCAGTCTTATGCAACACCCTGTGTACTGGAAAATAATTTCTTTTCCAAGACAACAGAGGTATTGAACTCTGGAGTATAATTTTTGATCACCCTATATATAGATTATATTCGAATAGTTCATTCCAATGAAACGATACAGTTACACACTGTAATCAACAATTAATAATCTCCAATTACTGACTTATTTACAGCGTCATTTAACCCTTGAAGAATATTCTAATTAAGTTATGTAAACATCAATTTCATATTGGTTTAAGTGCGTATGGTATTTTATCTTCCTCCAATATTTTCAGAGGCTTATCTTCCGATTCTAAAAATCAGTAGCAGCAAAAATTTAAATCATGCTTATAGAAAATAATTGGTGCTGAATGATTAAGTTATCGTTTATGAAGGACACAACATCCGTAATATGACGTAAGATTATATCAGAATATCAGAGCTAAAAACTGCAATTTCTTATGATAATTGAAGTTATATTATGATTTTTAAATGATTGAGTACTTATTTCTGCTCGGATTTCCCCAAGGAGTGATTTTGTGAATCAAAATCAATTGTTTTTTTGTCACTTTAATAATATGACAGCTAAAATTTAGAATAAAATATTGTTAAAAAACTGAAGAACACGATTTTAATGTAGCATTGTGCACAACAAAGTAAAAACTCATTTCTAATAATAAAAGCGTTGGTGCTTTTGTACTACATCAGAAGTTTGGATTTTCAATATACATACAGCGTGTCTCACTTTTCATGGAGGCACCACCATAACTTATACGATAAATCGTATTAGGAGGCAAAATAGATTCAAAATTCAATTGGATTCGAGATCAGGACCCCCAACTCACTACCAATTAATCCATTTCCTGGAAAATTTTAATCCTGAAATGTCCGAATATCACTCACTTTTTATAAACCATCCCCGTATCTTCCGTAATTTTGGAGAATCAAGAGTTTTGTCATCACACCACGAAAAATACGAATTATTCGGATTTATAAGCAATGCCATATTATTCCAGTGTTTCCAAAATAGCTACGAATGACGACAACAAATCATAGTGAACTAGTAAAGATGGATCCTGGCTCAAAAAGCCACAGGATGTGGATTTATACGCCATCAATCAATCATAAGGGGTCATCAATCTGAACTAATTTCGAAATCACACACTCCAGAGTAGTAATTTTTTATTTCCACGTTCATTGATAATGATATCAGAAATTGAACTGATAGAGGTAAGAGAACAGGTGAGAATTCAAGCCTTTCGGAATGGTCTTCTTCAAAAATGCTAACGCCTTGAAATCAAATCTTGGTGAAACACTTGACAACCTAAATTTAGCTGGCTCCGTAAATTCCAACTATACTTATGTCCAATTTATCTTAATTGATGAATGGGCTGAAGTATGTATAAATTTTAATTGCCTGCGAGACAAATTTGATGGTTTACGTACGGGCAGAGGGACAGGCACTTGAGAAACCACTGAAGGACCCGATAGAAATGTTATCATCAGTTTTTACAGTGATGATGGAAACGAGACAGCATATTCCTGTCGTTGCAGAAATGCATTCGAGGAGAAAAAAAAATAACTGAACGCACCAAACGAACGATTTCTTCGAATATTTTCAAAATGGTTAGTGATATTTTCAATTCGGAAACATTGATGCATTGTTCACTTAAATGGGCAACCTTTGCCTAATTCAAATAACCTCATATCATTTACCGTTTTCCACCATACGAAATAAAATATACATAGGTACAAGGTCTACTCGTATATTTTGAATCCCACCTTAACTTTCGTATCTCTCATTTAATTTTTCATTTCAAAGAATGATTTTTGTTATTTTCCATGTCGATTTCATATATTCAAACAGAAAAACAGTCGAAGATCTGGAAAAAAAGTTATGCGCACCAAATATATTTTTTAAGATGAAACACCCTATATGTTTTGCTACTTTTGGATAGAGCATATTTTTTTGATTTCAAATATATACACATATGTCATGTTATCTTCAATAGATTTCGAGATATTCGATATTGGAATTCAGATTTTATACGGATTGTTTCAGCTAATTAGGACATAGATAGTCAGGGTAGCTATGGAAATAATTGAAATATATGTTGTCAAATTGATGAATGCTATATGTCAGTTATTTGTGAGGCTTTTTGTCATATCAAGTTTTAGTGACAGAAAAAAATGTGATATACGGAAATGTAGTGTTATATAATATGGTATAACATGGAAAATCATAATTTGGAAATCGTTGACAACAAATATTTTTTATTATTTCTAATCCGAGAGAACATCCCGATAAAATCTGAATTCAAACATCAAATATCTCGAAATTTATGACATATTATGTTAAGTTGAAAACAGATATTTCAATTATTTCCATAGCGACCCAGAACATCTTTGTCCTAATTATCTGAAATAATCTGTTTTAAATCGGAATTTCAACGTCAAATATCTCGAAATTTAACAGTGATAACATGATACATGTGTGTATATATTTGAAATCAGAAAAATATACCTACTCTACCCAAAAGTAACAAAATATATAGGGTGTTCCATTTAAAAAAATATCTTTGGTGTCCATAACTTTTTTTTTTCAGATCTTCAACTGCTTTTCTGTTCACATATATAAATATGGAATCTGAAGAAAACATTACATGGGATCATTTTTCGAAAATAAAAATTGAACGATAGATAAAATAGTTAAAGGGGGGTTCAAAATATACGTGAAGACCCTGTACATACCTCGGTACAAACC